>OY757919.1:80635744-81180920 GCA_963585895.1 Sepioteuthis lessoniana
GCTAAACTGATTTCTTTGAAATTGAACTGTTTTTGACATTGAAACTGTACTTACACTAAACTGAATTGTTATATAAAACTGCTTGACAAACTGTGTACTCTGTGCTAAACTGAATTGTGTGAAATAGAACTGATTATTTACATAAAAATTGATTTGGCGTTAAATAAAATGCAAAGGTTGATATACCATAAAACCAAATCACCCAAATCTTTTTGAATCCTTTGAATTCTACTCTAATTGACCCCACCAAACACACGGAAATCTTCGTATTGGTCTATCCGGCGTGAATGGCAGGAAGTACAGCATGCAGTTTTCACATTTCTAAAAGAGTAAATTGTTTCATGGTGCCGCTTTCCTCACAGACTATGTCAAACCGATTCTCATTTACTGCACAGTAGACAAAACCTAAAACAAAGAGCATGTAAGAGGTTACTAATCCGAGAAAAAATTCAAAATTAAAATAACAATAAAACATTGTGTTTCAGAAATAATTATTAACATTTAATCAACGATTACCGATAACATTTCAAGTTAACCCTTCAAGTTAAGACAAGCGATTCTGAAATGATTTAAAATCATTTAAACAACTAAGATACTATGTACCTCCTGAGCAAAAAGAACATTTCTCTTGATTGAATTGAGTTTTGTTAATAGAATCATAACTATATCCAAGAGTCATTGAATGGATAGGGTGAATTCTGCCTTGAGAGGTGGCAGTAGAATCAATCGGGCACTGTTATGAGGACAGCAGCTCCATGAAGCAATTTACTCCTCCATAAATTTGGAAACGGCATGCTATACTTATTGGATTTACCGCTGGATCATCCAACTCGAACTTGTGACTGCAGCACACTTCTTTGAGTGTCAATCAATTCAGGCAGAAAAGTGCGCTGAAGTATACAGTTGACAAATGGTTCTATATAAATAAGAGTGTTTCTATATTAAATTCCCGAATTTATGATTTGAAAATCTCGAGATTTAAAATGTAGACATTTCTTATCGGTGCTGTTATTTGCTAAGTTTGATTTGGTTAATTGTCAAAAATATATATAAACGGTTAAATATAAAAAGATTCGTGTCCAAAATACTAATTCTTGGCAAAAGTGCCGCTTCCTGTATGATGTTCCTATAATTTATAACGGGTAATTTCTCGTTGATTAGAATAATCGATAATGTCAAATAATGAATACGGAAAAGAACCTTACATGATAGTTGATTTTGATTATTTTACCAATACCTTTTAATTTAGAACTGTTTGATTAATGGAGAAGAAACTAGTTTCTTGAGGATTAGTGATGACAATTTAATTTCGAATATTATCGAAGCAATGTAGTATTTATTTAAATATTATCAAAATTTGAATTTCTACAAGAAAAATGCTCATGTATGAATTACTGAAGCTACTGAAACTAAAGAGATCAACATGGAAACAACTCTCTTAAAACTATAATCCCGTACGGGATTCAAACACTTTATAAGGTCTTAAAGAATGAAAATTATCCCTTAGTCAAATCTAAAAACAGAATAGTAATTCAATGATAGGAAGAGAGATTTTTAATAAAAACTATCAAGATCTCCGCTGATGTAGTTGTAAAGAAGATACGTAATTAAAATAAGCACATTTTCAAACCAATTATGATAAAAAAAAAAAAAAGAAGTGTGAGTTTGTGATGTGAATTACTATAAATCAGCTGAGGAAACTTTCTCAATAAAAGTTACTGTGGTCAACTTCACGATACTAGCACCTGAAGCCCACCAACATATCAGTGGAGGCGAGAATTCCACCAAACGAGCATTTCCACCATGCATAGACAGATCACCAAACCAACCCTCTCAAAAACTTAGATGGCCGATCAAGTATGGTGATTAGGAAACTTTTAGTTGATTGCCGTTTTGACTAAGGGTTGTCTCATAAAGTATATTTTGTTCTACCAGGCCTACCGGTTGAGATTCTTTTCAGCTTTGCTACATTCGAAAACATCGGCAAACACACTTTTACTAATGGACAGGCCAAACAGTAGAAATAACACTCAAGATATTCACCGAATTAATACCACCAGAAAAAAAAAACACTTCCTCCTTCACAAAACCTTTCTTTAACAAGACTTTCCTTCCTTGAAAGGACTTTATCGCTCGCATACACTAATACATAATTTTTTTTAACAGATTAATGGTTATCTATCTATTCATAGATTCTCGTTAATGTCGGATAATAAATTTCTTTTCTTTTTTGTAAAGAATTTGTCGTGAAGTTTTCTTTGTATTATTTGGAATGTATTGTATAATCAGCAACGACTATTTTGTAAGCGATAGTTGATCGACTTAAGGTGTGAGTAGAAACAAAAACTCAAACAGCTTCAAATTTAAGATTTCTTTTGTGTCATTCGCTCTATTCCCTTTCTGACGCTGAGGAAATATATGGAAACGGATAATGTACATAATGTTTGGGGAAGATTCTTTGTTCTTATAAGAACCTGTTCTTCTCGTATCTTTGAATGGTTCTTACACTTTCACTTGTTTCGTTCGTGTCTCTCCCCAAATACCAAAAAGAGAAAATAGAAACACACAGCTTCTTTTACTGGGGTTCACCGACCATCGAACCCAACTTTCGCGTTGTGCAGGCAGCAGCTCTCGACTATACAACGCGACCTCTCAGATAACCGATCGACTTGGGTGATTTCGATATCTTTTCGTTTATTGCTATTTTCAGTCTACGGTGATAGATAAAACATGTTTTGTTACACCTTGTCTACTGGACAAGTTTTTTTTTTAACTTTGTCAACTCTTCCCTTTCGGCTAATGTTTGTTTTTTCATTAATGTCTTATCGATTGGTATTTTGTGACTACTAGCATATAATGATGCAACCACACGTTATTTATATATTTTTGTCCGTCTGATGGTTCAGATACTTTTCTCACTTGTCACCGTGGTTTAGAATAAGCTGACTGAATCCCTTGTACAAAAATAGATGGCCTGGGCACCACGAAAGGTTAATCTGATAAAGAGTATTCAGTTCTGTAGATCATAGAGTGAGGAGTACCCCTTCATTGCCATTACTCCCTGGTCTACTTTAAACCGGAGAGTGAATATATGCTTGGTCCCAATTTATGGGTCAAATAGATCTATTTAAAATCATAAGTATTCAATAAGACCTTGTGCCAAAAAAAAAACAATTTATTGTAAAAATATAAATGTCCTATTACTAAGGTAATGGTTAATTATATTAATCCTTTTTCGTTAATTATAATTAATTATTTAGTTTTATAAGGTTACTCGGAATCTCTTGGTTCATGTGTTATAGTCAGACGATGCACTTGCACGCCCGAGCAGAAAGGATATGACAATCTGTCATATTAAACTCCCAGGCAGGAAATGAGGGTGGACGGACCCTTAGAGTGAACTGAATGGGTGAGTGACGTCATGCCCGGAAGAGATGTCCTGAGAATTTTAGGATTTTAAAATAGAGGGAGTAGAGGTTCGACCATCGAAGCGGGCTGTTGAGTCTTTCAGATAGGATCAGATCAGATCATTTTGGGTCTCGACCGGAAGAGATGAGTTAAGATCTTACCCACTACAAGATGTACTACGCGTGGGTAGGGTGCTGTCAGTTTAGTATGATTAATATAGGCTTTTATAAATTGTGTCACTGTTCACGTGTCACCAGAGGCTAAAGGCAGAAAGCAATAAACTCGTTCATATCAGAAACGACAGAGTCCATCTCTATTATTATTATTATTATTATTATTGAAATCATCATTGTTATACAACATGAATGTGAACGAAATTCCTTAACCAGTAGGGATGATATAAGCCTAGATAGGTTGACATGCCGTTCGAATCAATCACTCAAAACGTCGCTCATATAGTCGGCCAACTGATCGATTTTTAACCACCCTCTCTATTAATAAAACCAAAAGAATTCAACTTCAACATTCCCTACCTGGAACAGCATTAACATTTACTGCTCTGTATTCACTTCTCGCTTATCTAAGCATTTCAAATGTCACACATTTTACAACCATTTTCTAGACGCATGCACGAAATGCTAAATGGAATTGATTGATTGAACAATTTGTGGAAAACTTCGTATAACTTTTTATTCACAACATATTAATTCGATTAAAAGCTGACTTTGTTAAATCAAATATTAAATTTTAAAAATTTAAACTTAAATTTGAATGTTAAAAGGCTGGATAAACAGCATGAATTTGCAAAACGTCTCGTCTAATTAGCGTAGAACATTACTTTAAAAATCAATATCCTCATTCTTTAGAAAAAAAAAATCATGATTTTTGTCTATTTGTAAATATACTGCTTCTTGTTTACTCTGATGATTTACTGTGGACTGTCTTGGCTTATATTCTTATATTATTTGGTTTCAAATCTTTAACAAATTAAATCAAGCATCGCACTTTTCTTGTAGACTACACAGACTGCATCTCTGCAGAGGAGTAAGACCTTCCAAACAGAGTGTTCTGGATATGGCATTAAGCTATCTGATAGCGAGGCTCTTGCTAAGGATATTTGAGAAATGTAGTGTACCCTTTTATTGCTATTGCTGCCAGGTGAACTGTGACCCGAAGAGTTAGCATCTGATAGCGTTTTATCCATGGATCAAAAAGAACAAATTGTGTGCAAATGAATAATTTATGTTAAATTCTGAATGTTATATAGTGTTATGACCGATTATTAAATAAATAACTCAACACGGAGGTGCCACACAAATGTATTCAAGTCTCTGAGGAGGGTTTCCTTCGTTCAATGTACACGAAGATAGACAAGGTGCTTACTACAGCTGCTGCTCCCCCTCTACCGGCTTAGTTCTTTATTAATATACCCTTTGGGTAAGTCCATTATTCTGGTCATAGTTGAGTCACCTACAACATATAGCAATACTTGGAACCATTTAACTATGCGCAAAAAAGAGCTCTGGCTATTTTATGAATGTTATCAGCAAAATGTGTTTACAAATCATATATTTATCTAATATGCATGTATGAAAATTAGTAGGCATTAAATAGCTTATAATTATTGATATGCCATAGAACAAAACCAAACCAAATCAAACCAAACACTTTTTAAAAAGAACATTAATTATTCCTGGGTATTCGTCATGTTTAGATTGGTTTGGTTTGGTTTGGTTTTATGGCATATCAACATTTGCAGGTTATTAATACTAAATCTATGTTTACATATATAGACAGTTCTATTTCAAACAATTCAGTTTCGTATAAGTATATATTTTTTATTTACTCACAGTTAAATGTCAAAACAGTTTTATTTCAAATAATTCCGTTTAGCATGAGTACACAGTTTAGTTCTATTTGACCCATAGATAGGACCCTATCAGATGCTACCACTCCGGGCCAGAGTGGATCTTGCAGCGATGGCAGTGAAGAGGTACTCCGCATTTCCCAAAGCTATAGCATTACGGGAACTTCACCATTAAATTGTTTATCGTCATATACAGGACACTCATTGGGAGGGTCTTATTGTTCTGCAAAGAAACAGTTGGTGTATTCTACAGCCCCAGTCAACTGGGCAGGTTTTTTTAGATTTGTCCATTCTCCCTACATAAATTTCCCATATACTTTTACGCATACCTACCGACCGATTGTAACGGTCATCATCTTAGTAAATAAAATCGCTGATCTGAGTTCAAATTCTATTTGATACTATAAGTATTTACTTCGTCCAGAGAAAAATCAGAAATCCATATATTCTCCCTTTCTCCTGTTATATGTGACTAGAAAGGCATGATGGGGTTTTTAGTCTAGGTAATGCATCAAATCTAGTAAAAAGTTAACTTTGATTTTAAACCAGCGATATTCTGCTAAAAATTGGCCTTTTACCGCATCTTGGTCGTAGTAAAATAATTGGATAGATATGTATTATTACACATGCACGTTGACACGCAGAGGTAATTATATGAATGCATGAACGCATACCCCCCACACACACATGTATATATATATATATATATATATATATGTGTGTGTGTGTGTGTGTGTGAGCATTATGTGTTTGCTACTCACGGATTCCCGTCTATATCGCCAACATCCCTTTTTAAATAATGGGAACCTTCACATGTGCATTTTCAGCGCTACACTTCTCGACACTTAAGGTTATAGGGAAGAGTAGATCTTACCTTAAGCACACCATCTTTATTTTCCTCGATTTTATTCGAAGGAAAGGCGGTTACCGAAACAAGTATAATGTGATAGGAGTGTTGCATTGAGCTGTGTGTGGCACAGTTGGTGGTCTAACGTCTTCGAAGTTCATTCAGGCACGCTAAGAAATACAACTCCTTCTTATTTCGGTAGAGGAAACCAAATCAGAAATAATCTAACAGGGTGAATAATTTCACCAACGAGACGATGGAGTCAAAGCTTTCTGGTGACATCTCCAACATTTTACAGTATAACACTTAGAATATCTACGCTGCTGTACATCTAAGTATTGACCAAGCTCAACATTGTTTAGCTTTGACGATCGGACAAGAATTTGAGTCTTTCAGTGAATATGAGCACTAGTCTCATTGTGTACGAGATAGCCAAGATTATATATATGTATATATATATATATATATATATATATATATATATATATATATATATATATATATATATATATATATATATAATGACCCTGCATAGAGAGTCAATCGCGTCTGTTAACAGTTTCTCACCTGTGATAATTCTTAGGCGGGAAAGTGAGTAACCAAGCACAGTAGACCCTATGTCTACGCAATCATAATTTTGATATCTATGTTCTATCACTGACATTTAGCACACACACACACACACACACACACACACACACACACACACATATATATATATATATATATATATATATATATATATATATATATAGGCAGCATTTCTTCATTGATAAATATTTGATTTAACGTAAATGACATTTTTTTGTTAATCCTTTCAAACTGCTGTATTGATCTTATGATATTCGGCGGGAATCATTTCCATAATTAGTTATTTCCCAAGTACTTTCTACCCAAGTTTGGGACATCATCAGCGGAGGATGTATTACAAAAGTGATGTAACTTTTGTATGCACATTACTACTTTGTAAGAATGAGCGTTTGTACTGTTGTATTCCGTAGCGTTTACTTTTCGAATTTGTTTCTATGAATAGCGTCAGTAGCTAAAGACATTTAAGTACATTAGCACTGGTTTAAAATTGATTCTATTAAGTTTGGGTTGCATGTTCCGAATATGTAGTGCCTCGAGAATCTGTAGTTTTTGGTTGTTATTTTGATGTTCTAATATTGTTGTGTTTTGGGTAGTAATTTTCCGTAATTCTGTTGTTGGGCATGAATGATTTTTTTTTTAATTCTGTGCGATGGAACTTGTATCGGAAAGGTGCATTGTAATTTGAAAGGATAAAAAAATATATGTAGACAAAAAATTCTAACGTTTTCAATCAAAAATATTTATAGACTTGTTCGTTGTATAACAACTCATCAGTGTAGCTACACATGTAGGACGCTTGAAACTAAGATTGAAACCCGCCCAACATTACGTTAAACTTAGAGTCATAGCACTCAGTCAGCAAGGGAACTACGTCACCTCAGGAATTATAAGGCATTTTGAAGTAGTTTTCGTTTGCTTTTATATATATATATATATATATATATGTGTGTGTGTGTGTGTGTGTGTATGTATGTATATATATCAACTGCATTCAAACTAGGTTATTTTAAGCACTGATTTCAGAAGTCGCGTACATGTACGTTTGTATTTACTTTTTTGTGTTGTTGTTAAATAATTTAATTAATTGCAATTATTAATAGCTATCACATAGCTTGTTGGATTCGGGAGTTCAAACTTCCCCGAGAGAATTAGTTCGAAATGGAACGTAGTACAACGATTGTAGTTCGAACACGCTTAGTAGGACGTCGTAGTCAGCCACTTTACTCATTACGCCACGGGAACTACCCCCTGTAATTTTCGTCGAAAATTTCACAGAAGGAAGTATTGGTTTCAGAGTGAATCCTTTTATAGGCACCAAGTAGAGAAAGTATAAAGAAAATCGAAATATTCATGTGTTTCTTTTTTCTAGTAGTAGAAGCTTCCTGTTGGCAACAATATCAGAAGGTCAAATTTAGTCTGCGATTTGTAATTAAATTATGATGCTAAGCTTGCTTCAGATTCGTTGCCCTGCCTCAGTTAATCATCTGATTCATTAATTACGCATGTAATTACTTTGCGAAAAAGAGTTGGACAGATAAAATGAATAATTGGTGAGACAAAATTTCAGTTAAACAGGGAAAAAGAAAAAAAAATGCTTATATAAAGAAAACTGGAGTCGAAATTTAAACGATTTTTTTCATGTTATATCTCTCTGAAAGCTTGCTTTTAAAAATGTCGAATACGGTCACTTTAGTGATAATGATTAACAACTGGACTTACAGTCATGTTGAAAGTACCGATCCCTGTCAGATCAAAGAAGTTAAACAATGATAATCCAGTTAATTTATTAGGTGGGTGACCACTTAGAAACAGTGGTTACTGGAAGCAACCTGAGACCTTAGGAAAGGTATTAATCTAACTATTCTATGTCTAGCTGAAGGTAAATAGTTGGGCAGACAGGCTCTTTAACCCTAGTTTGGCAATCGGTTAAAATGAAGGAAAACTGAATTCAAACCTGTAAATATCAACTTAAAAACACACTTTGTGTCACATCCTATTTGTTTGGTTTTTTTTTGTGTTTTATGACATTGCAACCTTTAAATGTTATTTAATGCCAAATCCATTTTTATACAAATAAACATTTCTATTTCAAACAATTCAGTTTGGCATAAGTACACAGTTTAATTGTCCCAAACTTTTCTAATTCAAACTGTTCAGTTTAGTCAAAGAGTTCTCTATCAAACGATTCAGTTTACTATGAGTATAGTTTTTGTTTACGCACAGTTATATGTCAAGTCATTTCTATTTAAAACAATACAGTTTAGCGTAAGTACAGTTAATTGTCAAAAACAGTTCTATTTCAAACAATCTAGTTTAGCATAAGTACGCAGTTTGAATGTCAAAACACTCCTATTTTAAGCAATTCACTTTTGCATAAGTTCAGTTTAGAGTTATTTGACCTATATGCGAGGTGCCTTCAATAAGTTTCCAGACTTTTTTGTACAGGCATTTAAAATTGTCGTAGACTCTTGAACATTCAGTATCCTATTGCTATACAGCTTATGAGATGACTGACTAATTTTTATGATTCCAGGTTCAAATGAATAGCTACAGCAGGAATTGGAATACACCCTACTAAAGTCTGATTGTCACAGCTGGTGATTTTCAAAAATGCAATCTGGACTTAAGGACACTTTAGAAGAACGATATGCAATAAAATTCTGTTTTAAACTTGGAAAAAATACCACACAAACGTATGGTATGCTTTAGACTGCTTTAGGAGCATTTTGCATGAATCGACCATCAGTTTTTGAGTGGCATAAGAGATTCAAGGAAAGCAGGGAGCCTGTAAGGGATGATGAGAGGTGTGGGAGGAGTAAGGAAGTCAGAACCCTGAAGTTGATTGGCCAGATAAAGAATTTCATGGATAAGGACCGTTTTGTGTCTATAGAGACAATAAGTGCATAGTTTGACGTCAGTGTGTGAACTGTACACACAATTATTTGCGAGGAACTGAAGATGCGAAAGATTTGCGCGAAGTTTGTCCCAAGGGTGCTCAGAGAAGACCAGAAAGAAAGACGTTTTCATGACAGCAGGGAGATGGTCAAGCTGATACATTCAGATCCCGCAGTACTTGATGCTCTGGTGGCTTGCGATGAAAGCTGGATTTACTGCTATGACCCAGAGGTAGCATGCATGCTCTCCCAGACCCAAGAAGGCCAGACAGAGCAAATCCACCCACAAACTTTTGATGATCCCTTTTTTGACAGCACTGGCATGATCTACATGCACTGGATTCCCACTGGAACGACAATCAACAAGGAATACTATGTTGTGGTTTTACGTGAGTTCAGGAAGAGATTCCGTCGGAAGAGGCCAGCATTCTTCAAATCAGGTCAGTGGTATTTCCACACGAAGAATCCACCAGTCCACAACTCCATTCTTGTCATAGACTATTTGACCAACATGTGCATCAAAATAGTTCCTCAGCCTCCCTATAGTCAGACCTTGCTCCCTGTGACTTTTGGTTATTCCCTAAGCTCAAGGAAAATCTTAGAGGCTTTCGTTATGAGACAATTGAGGAGATGAAAGAGGCTGTGATGAAAGTCACTGACACACGCACATTGTTGGAACGGTACAACAAGTAGCCGGAGGAGATTGCTTCAAGGGGACTAGAGCTTCATGCATTTGTGTACTATCAATAAAAGTGCCCATACGAAAAAAAGGCTGGAAACGTATTTAATGAGCCTGTATCTACCACACCGGACCAGAGTGGACCTGGAGCGATGGCAATGGAGGGGTACTCGGCATTCCCCGAAGCTCCTGCATTACTGGAAATTCACCATCGGTGTTTTCTACAGCCGTAGCTGACTGCAAAATCCTACTCATGGAGATTTGTTAGTTGGCTGGTTTTTATGGCAGATCAACCTTTGTTGGTTATTTAACGCTAAATCCATTTAATGCAAATAGTCCGTTCAATTTCAAACTATTCAATTTAGCATGAGTAAACAGTCTAATTGTCAAAAACATTTCTTTTTCAAGCTATTCAGTTTTTTCAAACAGTTCTAACTTAGCTAATTTAATGTAGTATTCGTACAGATTTTTTTTTACTCACAGTTGAATGTCAAAACAATTCAGTTTAGTGTCAGAAGAGTTTCAATGTCAAAAATAATTCCATTTCAAATAATTCAGTTTAGCATAAACACGCAGTTTAAATGTAAATACAGTTTATTCGTTAAAAATATTTCTGTTTCAAGCCACACAGCCCAGTCAAACAGTTTCAACTCAAACAATTCAGTTTAGCATAAGTATGCTATTCAGTTTTGTCAAACAGTTGTAATTCAAACAAGTTAGTTCTATTTAACCCATAGACAGGGCCCTATCAGGTGCTACCAGTGGACCTGGGAGCAATGGCCATGAAGGAGTACTCCGCATTCCCCAAAGCCCCTGCATCCCTAGAACTTGTGGTGTAAGTGTTCGTAAAAAAGCGGAATAGATAATGGTTGTAAAACGGCGTGGACAAAATGAACATTTAAAACAAGGCGAACGAACAAAAACAAATTTATATTCTATAATATCAAAACTTACATTAATACATGAAAACATAACTAACTCTACTAACATACTGATAGTGTGTATATATGTGTGAGCTCGTGTGTGTATGTGCGTGTGCGTGTGTGTGTAACACAACTAAACTACAACAAGAATTGTAAAATTAAAATGTCCTTTTTCTATGATTAGAAACCGGTAGTTTTTTGGAGACGGGAAAGCGTCTCATAGTTCTTGTATATGAATGTCTGCGAGGCATAGTGTTGCTGATACGGAGGAATTTGGTCAAAGAGAAGGTGTTGCCGCTACGAAGGAATTTCGTCAAAAGGAGAGTGTTGCCGCTACGAAGAAAATTCGTAAAAGAGGTCGAACGTGTTTTAAGACAGCGTATTTATAGAAAAAAATCGTCTTATCAGTGGCTCAAGACGCAGGACTTGAATTTTCGCGCGCCGACGTAGATGTAAGCATATCACGTGGTCCTCCTGGCCAATGGTTTCCCGAGACTGAACATTGAGCGTCCGCCATCTTTGTGGGAACAAGTGGCATACCACCCAAATTAAATTATAGGAGTGTAAAGTCCTATATGCCCCCCCCCGCAGATTGATAAATATTGAAAATATTTTTCAATATGTTCTCTAACGTGGAGGCAAAATTTACGTGAATGTTGACTTTATGAACGCAAGTGTTTTTTTTTTTTTTTTTTAGCGTGGGAGTTACTCCGCACTTTATTTGGCATTCCTTGTGGGCACAAGGTGAAATTTTAGTGCTGTTTTGTGAGTAGAACAGCAAGTACGCAGTGTTTAACTCAATTCGCTGTAATAATGTCTTACGTATCTTGTGTTAGGCTCATTTTAGGATGTGTTGATATTTGAAGTTGTGGAAACTGTCTTTTGTTTGGGCATTCCATGGAGGTTGTGTTGTGTGCAGTTGAATGAAGTGACAGGTGAATTTCTAGCTAGGTTGTTTGTGTTTTTCCAAAAAATTCGGTGTTTTAGCGTGGCTCGTGGGCACGTATTAACCAACGCCTCGAATTTTCTTGTTGGTGTGCACAATTATATAGCTATCATAATTCCTGTTGTGTTGAAAATTTTCGTAGTTGAAAGTTGTGTGATGGAATGTTGCGTCAGCTTAGAACAAGTTTCCTTCGGAGTTTTTAGTTGTTGGACGTCTGAGTATTCGTGTTGATTTTTTTGAAGATTTGCTTGTCTTCATTTTCATAAAATCAAACTTTCAGATGTCTTAGTTTTTGTGATTTGTTTGATAACATTGTATCCGGTGGGTGCTTTTTGGGCTTCGTCACTCTGGCACTCACGGATAGTTTGTCGAATCATGAAGGTAGTAAGTGAATTGGCTTGCATTTTGTTGGTATTTGTTCAGAAAATGTCGGGAAATTTTTTTTGGCTGGTGGAGAATATCGCGTAGTCCTGTTCTTCCTTGTCGTTGTGAATGTCGTCCCAATGACAAGTTTGGTAGTAGTAAAAGAAATGTGTATCGTCTACTGACCAGTCTGGTAGCAGCAGAAGGTAGTGTCTTTGGTGGCCAGTAAGATTGGGTGGACAAGTCAAAAGGGTTGAAGGTTGCCTGATTTTTGGTAGTGGGGAAAGTGAAGAAATATGTATCGTGTCAAAATTCCTCTCCTCGTGTGCTGTGAAATAAATTCTGCCGTCCTGTTTCTGTGTAGGAGTTTTAGCTTGGAAAATTTTGTTTAAATTTTTGCATGTAATTATTTTATATGAAATTTTCTAATAAGATATTTAAAGAATTTGCATGTGTTCGCCGCTCTTATTTCCAAAAGTTCACGCGCCGTGATAGAATTTTCATGTTGTCTTTGAAATGAGTGAAATATATTCTTAAATGTTTCGAATGTTTAGGAAATTTTGTATGCTCATTTTACGTCGTTGGGTTAACATTTGTGGTTGAGTTTTCTCTCAAGAAGTAAGGTTTCAAATGTTTAGGAGGTAGTGTAGAAAGAGTTCCATGTGCTGTGGGTATATTTAATTTTTATATTTTGGTTGTGTGTTCTAAGTAGGGGTTACCAATTTTACGCGTTGTAATAATTTTTTTGTGCTGTTTTTTTAAAATGAGAGCTGTTTTTGTTTTTGTGTTTTTATGTGTGGTTGCGTGCTTTCATCGCGTCGGAAGGTCACCAATTTGTGGGGGGTGAGTAAACGTAAAAGAAACTGGATAGATAATGGTTGTAAAACGGCGTGGACAAAATGAACATTTAAAACAAGGCGAACGAACAAAAACAAATTTATATTCTATAATATCAAAACTTACATTAATACATGAAAACATAACTAACTCTACTAACATACTGATAGTGTGTATATATGTGTGAGCTCGCGTGTGTATGTGTGTGTGTGTGTGTGTGTGTAACACAACTAAACTACAACAAGAATTGTAAAATTAAAATGTCCTTTTTCTATGATTAGAAACCGGTAGTTTTTTGGAGACGGGAAAGCGTCTCATAGTTCTTGTATATGAATGTCTGCGAGGCATAGTGTTGCTGATACGGAGGAATTTGGTCAAAGAGAAGGTGTTGCCGCTACGAAGGAATTTCGTCAAAAGGAGAGTGTTGCCGCTATGAAGAAAATTCGTAAAAGAGGTCGAATGTGTTTTAAGACAGCGTATTTATAGAAAAAATCGTCTTATCAGTGGCTCAAGACGCAGGACTTGAATTTTCGCGCACCGACGTAGTTGTAAGCATATCACGTGGTCCTCCTGGCCAATGGTTTCCCGAGACTGAACATTGAGCGTCCGCCATCTTTGTGGGAACAAGTGGCATACCGCCCAAATTAAATTATAGGAGTGTAAAGTCCTATAAACTTCACCATCAGATTGTTTTGTGTCCTACCTAGGACACTCGTTGTCTTACCCCTCTGCAGAGACGCAGTTGTTGTATCCTTCAGCCGCAGCTGGCTGGGCAACATCCAACTCATGGAGGTTGAATTAAGTACATATCTCAGCAAAGCTTAGTTAATAACAACACGATTAACTGAAAAAGCTACGGTCCAGTCACACTGAAAAGGTTCTACTTTGACCACCGAAATTAAGCAATGATAAAGCATTTTACTTCTGAGATGGTGACCACTTAGAAACTGTAGATACTGTGTACTAAACTAAGCAAAACTTGCAAAAGGATAATGAATATTTAGCGGTGTACAGAAGAAGGACTGGTTTTGGAGTGAAAAGTAAAACGAGGAACAGTGTGAAATCTCTGTAATATAAGTAAAAATTAAAGTTGGTGACCGTTGTCGAGGGCGATCAGAGGAATCTCTTTTAAATAGCTACTACACTGAGGTGTAAGATATGGCGCTACTCTATTCCCAGGATTACTCTACTTTACCCTTGATACTCACCTTATTGTACTGAGTCCTTAGCAAGGTTGCATCAAGTACCATTTTCGAGTCTTTGGTATGATTTGACCTGGGATTGAACTCTGGTTTCCTTGACCATTGGCTATCACTCAACTCATTAGGCCAATGGCCCGGTTAAGATAGTCTGTGCTAAATGTTGTTACATCTCCAGGGGATCTTGCTTGCACTTGCTCCCGAGAATAACTTGAAAGCTGAGGTTATAATTCTGCTTGTGATATTGAACAACTTTTGTTATAAACCAGTAATACTAATGAGAAAGGCTTTGTGTCAATTTTTCCTGCAAAATGTACCATCGTTTGATGTGTTGAAAATATTTTATTACGCATGTGCTCTGAGAAGAGGGGTGATTTGAAAGTTACAAGCTCATTTTGATGACGGTACGAAATTAATTATTTTCGTTTAGTAGATGGTGGTCTGCGAAGAGCAAACATTGCGTAGTAACCTTCAGCTTTCATTGCATAAGTTTCTCCTCTTGATATGATCCCGAGAGTCCGAAAACTTCAGACTGAGGCCTGATATGCTCTTTTTGAGACTGATTTTACTGCATTTCGAAGCCTCCATACTACAATTTCTCTAATATATATATATATATATATATATATATATACACACACACACACATATATATATATATATATATATATATATATATATATATTTTTTTTTTTTTTTTTTTCTTTAAAGAAAAAACCAAAGACCGGTTCTTGTCCTGAAGGAATTACTCCCAACTCTGGTTTAACTGGACCGAATAATACTCTATATATATATATATTCAGAGACAGAGAGAGACAGAAAGACAGAGAGTTATAGTGGATAGAAAAAAAGAAAGAAAGAAAGAGGGGTTGTAGGGGTCAACGAGAGAAAAGCAAATATTTTAGAATGAAAAGATTTGCAAATGATTTCATGTTTGGGATTTACAATGTGTTTTTATTAAAATTCCGTATGAGGTTAACCTTGGTTTTATGACATATTAACCATTGTGGGGTATCTAATACCAAATTTTATTTATGCATATTACGTACATGATTTTAAACACATTTTGTTGATAACATTTTAAACGAGCTGGGCACATATTTTTTTCTTACTCAGTTAAATTATTTCCTGTATTGTCTTGTAATAGTAACAGTTTAACATGACTCATTTTTTCGCACACTATTTAAATGTCGAGCAGTTCTATTTGACTCAAGATAAGATATTTATCGTGTCGCATATTGCACCGCAAGAAAAACCACGAAGGACTCCTAGATATATAAAAATATAAATTATATTTTTATTTTTCGACAGCGACGATTGTGTGTAATAGGAATACAGTCAGAGAGAGTTCGCACATATCTTTCTTCTGTGATGGGGATTCTTTTTATGAAGTAGTGCGACGGTCTGGGAACATACACGAGGTGCTGACAGGTCTGCTAAAGTGACCGGCGGGGCTTTCCCATTCGCTTGAGTGACCAGCGGATCTCTCTGGTGGATCTCTCTTTTCAGTCCAAAATTACAGAACTTATATTGTCTTTCAAGTCCCATGAACACGTCTCTTCGCCCACGTATTTTTGTGTTTATGGCTGGTTATCGGAATTTACATACATCCGTTTTTTTTCCGATAAAATGTTGATCTTATATGAGAACGGAAATATCTGTCTCTCTCTCCATAAGCAATAAATTATATTCTCACCATGTTTCTCTTTACAGTAAGACCACTTCGTTGATGTCATTTTATGACCGCATTGAATCTGTTAAGTTTGTCGTCACCAGCTAAGCTAGTATATTATAATCGTACGTCCCACTAACTGGACGAGTGTGGCACAAGGCCTTTTTAGGTGGGTCTGTGTGGCTTCAAAATGTCTCGGCCCCGTCGGCATTCCCCTAGAAAAGTGTGCCTCAGGCGCCAAGCATTAAACTTAGCCCCTCCAAGGATTGCTAGGGCCTGAGTGACGGCACTATGAGGCTCAGGTGTGCCGGTCTTGGTGCGCTCAACATGCATGTTGGTTTCCCATAATCGATGTCAGAGGGACTCGACCGATTGACACCGGAACTGGGACACACCCGACCAGATCCATCTACCGACAAACATGGCCGATCAAGTGTCTCCCAATAAACGATGTACCATCGTGTGTGTTGCATTTATTCCGGATCAGAATAGGACCAGGGAGCAATGGTAATAAAGGGGTACTTCACGTTCCCCCAAATGTCCAAGTCTAACCATCTGATTGTTAACTGTCATATCCAGGGAGTTTTACCTATCTGCAGAAATGAAGACGGTGTGTTCTACTGACTCAGCCGACGGAGTAAATTCCGTGTATTTCTTTGTTTTGCATATATTCGTCTTCCACAGATGATAGAATTTTTCAGTTGTGAGACGAATATTGTTGATATATAGATGGAAGTTCATTGATTGCTTTATCTATGAAATAGATTTTGTTGATTTTGCTAATTCTGTCACAGAAATAACTCTTTCGAAAAGAAAATGCAAAGTTTGCTTATAGAATATTAAAGTCGCTCAACATTAAGAATTAACATAAAAATACCAGAGTGATGTGAACGATAATATCAATGGCTGCTTTAAATTTATTTGTTTCTTTACTATATAAAAATAGGCAATCTTATCTTGATTATGCCATTGAAGAAAGAACAAAATTTGATTCTTCTTGTATATTGGTAGGTTACCGTTGTGGAAATCGTGTTATTCTAGAAATATGGATGTTGGTTCCAGAAAGATAAAATGCAAGAGAAAGTGTTCGAAAATTATTCATTTTCAAACTTCAGGAAATGCTTCCAGATTTCAAAGGTGAGTTGTGTTCGCTCGTTTTTTTTTGTCGCCATGATGGAAAATTCCTCATCTTCTACCTTTTGGTTCAGTTTTGTTAAGTCGTCTCCGAGAACAACGACGACTCGCAGGGTATATCTCCATCACGCTGATTGACAAGTAATGCTAATTACCAATACGAGACCAATTTTAATCTTTATTTTCCTCTCTTTCTGACATTTATTTCGTTAATTTGTCTCTCTTTTTTTTTGCTTCTCTTCTTCCACAATTTTAGCTATTTTTTTCTATTTTCTTACACGTAAATTAACTCTTTTTTTCCTGAGTTTTCATTTCGATCATGTATCAATACTTTCTTTGTGCTTTTACCTTTTATTTTTAGACAGTAATCATCATTCCCCTTTTATTGAAATTTAACCTGTATTAAGTTGCTATCAGACATACTCGTCTACATAATGTCAGAAATCAACTCTACCGCTGACTGCCAAAAACTCTGCATTGTAAATTAAGCTGCTCGTTTTGATTATTCTAGATCACAATATTAGTACGAACTTTGGTAAGAACCATTAAGACATTTATCGATTAAAACGTTTCCCTTTTTGTCCTAAATAACCAATAATGTCAAATAATTATTTCATATATTCAGTTTGAGGGACTGTTTATAAATTTCATTGGTTGAAATTTGACCTATTTATGGATCTTAGATGATGCTAAAATATATCTCTGGAACTCTCCAAAATGCTGTAGTGAATATGGCTGTAAAATACTTTTTGTGGAGAGACTCCAGTCGTAGAGGTCTGCGGAGTGGGAATTGACGCTTCATTTTCATTAACCCCAGGTTCACTCTGACTCGGAGTAGTAGTACCTCTCAGGATCCTATCTATGGTTCAAATAGTTATATGAATAAATTATAAGTATTAGACAGGAATGTGTGAGACCATAACTGTGTACAAACAAATGAGTTTAAAAGGTTCAATAAAAAATAAGGCAAAGAACAATTACTTTGGGTCCTATGTTATTTTTATCTTGAGTGTTCGTGTAGATTCAGATACGTAGATTTCCATGGATTTATTGACTAAACTGTGTTTTGTTTTGTGTAGATTGTTAATCTTAAATAAGCAATAATAATAATTGATTTTACTGCTTGAGTTTAAAGAATTAACTAAATTCCTAATTAGTAATATTCAAATAAATGATAATATGGCCCAGTCGCCTGCGGCTGCAAAACACACTGACTGCTTTTCTGCTGAGGAGTGTCCTGGATATAATACTAAACAATCTCTTGTTGAGGTTTCAGTAGTATTGAAGATTTGGAGAATGCGGAGTACCCCTTGATTGCTAACTCTCCCAGGTCCACTCTGGCCCAGAGTGGCAGCACCTATTAGGGTCTATGGGTCAAATAGAACTAAACTGTGTACTTATGCAACTAGTTTGAACTAGAACTGTTTTGATATTGAACTTATGTTAAACTGATGTGTTTAAAATAAAAATGTTTTAGACATTGAAACTGTTCTTATGCTAAACTGAATTGTTTGAACTAGGACTGTTTACGTGTATTAAAATGGACTTGGTATTAAATAACCAACAATGGTTGATGTGCCATAAAATCAAACCAAAGAAAACGAAACCAAACCATAAATGATTATAATTGTTTTAATAAGATAATTGGATTTTTAAAAAATATTTTCAGTTTAAAGCTTTTCTTTCTCTTTGCCCGGAAGCCTTGAGAAAGCTGGAGCCAACCCTTACAATTACTCTTATCTACTAGATGGGGGTTGTCCTCGTGGTGTAATGGTTAAAGCGATGGACTGCGGAATCGTAGTAAGCGAGTTCGTATTCCAGTTGCGCTATTACGTTCACTTTATGGCAAATACCCTTAGGAAAAGTATGAACCCCCTTATCCTCCCAGCTATGGGTTAAATAAAACCACTACTGTTCTTCTATGAGAATAGATTTGGCATTAAATAACCTACAAAGGTTGATATGCCATTAAACAAAGAAACCAAACCAAACCTTATCTACTAGACGATCTCTAAGCACCATGAGTTTCCATTGCACCAATTCTCTATAATGATATTCATAATTCTACTCTCAAAGATCTAAAGAACTTTAATTCGTGAGTTCTTGATATGATACTAAACTGTTTCCTTTTCAGAGGTTCCAATTCTGGAGATTTTGAGTTAGATGAAGTATTATTCGTTCTCGAGATAAATTGTTGAAATTGTTGGGGAATTCTGAGGTTTTGAAACTGACTCCTTTTCTTCTTCTTACTCTATTCTCTAGTTATTTTCTTTTGTATATTGAAACTGTAAAATAAATTAAGGACGGAAGAAAAAAGTAAAAGACTCTTTTAAACTCCAATTTGATTTTGGGGTTTGTGACTATTCTGTGGTGGGAATATTTTCCCGAACCAGGAGAAATAGTTAGTTCCACAAAGAAGACGTTTAAACGACACAACGGAATCATCTTTTGCAAATTACAAGTCGAGGGGGCTACTCGGAGGAGACGCAGCGTACCGTTAAGCCCTGGGATTTAGCAAGCCCATGCGCTCCCTATTAGCTGCCGAGAGAAAAAAAATCCGTACAGTCGATGTAATAAAAGCTTCTGAGAGAGTTTCTCTTAGGCGCCTGGAAGCCTGTGTTTTCAGGCATGCGCAGGTTGCGCTTACTCTAAGAGGCCTCCTATGACTCTGTAACATTTGCATTTGTTTATCTTTTTAGGTTATTATATTTTATTTCTTTTTAATCCCCACAGGAGCTTGGGAATATATAATCAATCCCTTGTTATCATTACTGGAAGGTCTAATGAAACCCTGGGACCCGGTGTTATGCTAAATTGATCTGCTAGAAGATTATTCGAATTCAAATAATTGAAAACATTATTTGTTTGGTTTGGTTTGGTTTGAATTTATGGCATACCAATCATTGTTGGCCATTAATTGCACAATCATTTTTATACATATTCTAAGTTTATGCTTTCTAAACACATTTTGTTGATAACATTTTTCAGCAAACCTGAGCTAATTTTTTGTGGAATACAGTTAAAAGTTTTCTCTTTATTTCAAACAATTCAGATTAGCATAAGTACAGTTTTTGTTTACACACAGTTATTTGGTTGAATACTTTCTTGTTTACCCACAGTTAAATGTAAAAACAGTTCTATTTCAAACAATTCTGTTTAGCATACCAACAAAGTTGAATGATTCCAAATATTTCTATGTATCTTTAATCATTCAATTAAACATAAGTCATTTGTTTACATACAGTAAAATGATCAAACAGTTCTATTTCAAACATTTCAGTACAGCATAAATAAATAGTTAAGATATCAGACAATTCCATTTGACTCATTGATACGACCATATCAGATGCTACCACTCTGGGCCAGCGTGAACCTTACAATGAAGGAGTATTCCGCACTCCCTAAAGCCTCATCATCATATTGTTTAGTGTCATATCAAAGACACTCGTTAAGGGAAGTTTTACCCCTTCATCAGAGAGACAGTTGGTGTATTCTACAACTCACGTCGACCGGGCCACTTGTTGTGGAAGTGTTACCCCTCTACAGAGATCCAGTCAGTGGATTCTGCAACCCCATTTGTAATAAGAATAGTTTCTTAAATTGTTTCATTGCTTATGGATGATTACCATCGTTAGTAAATTGAAAACAAACAAAGACTTGCGAAAAAAGAAGGTTCCTATATGTAAAATAAATCTTATCACTAAATAATGAATATTTTGAAGTTATGTCAAGAATTTGGATGAAAATTTGTTGACAGAATTTCTCTAATAAACAACTCCATACAATGTACTATTTTTGATGAGATAGATAGATAGATAGATAGATAGATAGATAGATAATTTATTCCAATGAATAAATACATCTGAATTAATTTTAAAATACAATGTTAATTTTCTTCATGACAGAAGACACCAAGATTTTAATTTTTTCTTGTGAAATATTTGATAATCCCACTGGATATTCATAGGAATTATTTATTACTTATCTTGACAGACTTTAAACTTATATTAACAGACATATTAGGAATATTTGTAAATCATGTATGACATAGCCATTAGTTATACGATCTTAGTCTGTTTAGAAAACCATGCCTGCTAAGGAAGAGAATCCCCTACAAGAACGAAAAATTGGGAGGGATTGACCGGTAGATTAATTCCATTCCTGTTTCTTAACCGTTCTAATTCCTAACATTTTGAACCCCTCTGCCCACACCTATGAATGAAAAAGTTTGTAATTCGATTTCCACTTTTATTCTTATTTTTATACTTATTTTTATTTTATTTTTTTATTTTTATTTTCTAATTTTAATTTTTTAATATTTATGTTTTTAATTCCTTTATTTTATCTTCTGAATACGAACTGTAACTTCACATTTGCTACTCTGCGACTCGAGAGAAGCATGTAAATAGTCATCTGACGAGACGGAGAGTATAGTCATATTCTCTGCCGAAATAAATTTATAATGACGACTTAACTGAGTTTGAGTCTCCATCAAATTGTACTATATATATATATATATATATATATATATATATATATATATATAATTTCTATTACCGAATAGTTGGGAGGTAGCAACAGTTGTATACAAATCATAAACGGGACCCTAACAGGTGCTACCAATCATAGGTTGAAGTGAACCAGGGACCAATTTTACAGATGAAGTATTCCCCATTCCTCAAGGCTTAAGGAGTGGAGCCGAACCATTAAATGATGTAGAGTCCTATATTAGGACACTCAGTGAGGAGTGTCATATACCTATACAAATATACTGATGATGCATTCTTCTAGTCCAGTCGACTGGGCAAAAAATTATTTTTCGCTGAAACAATTCGTCTTTGAACGATCTGTCCTCTTTTAAGATTATTGTTGTTAGTGACTTCGTCTTGAGAAGCACATCCTTTCCCCGAGGAAAAAAATGTATTTTCATTTAAGAAATACATAAAAAATATCAGCATTTCAAACTTGGTACCTCTGTATAAAACTATGTGATAGTTTATAGAAGATAGACCAACATCTCATCCCAAATATGAGGGTAGATAAAAGATCATGACACATCGAAGTCTATCGATTAAATATATTGCTTTTTCGTCCAGTTTTTCCGTCCTAATGAGGCAATAATAATAATCAATCATTTTATATTTCCAGTTCGTATTACTATATAGCTAATTAATCGTCATCATTAGTAGAACTGACAACACGAATTTACCTATCTCTCTCTCTCTCTCTCTTTCTTTTTCTGTCCTTTTCCATCCCTACTATCCATGACTTCTGGTAGATGTTCTAGCCAGCATCCAGTATCCAAAAAGAGCTGATGTATGTAAGTCCTTACTTGTCACCTAACAGGCTGTCCATGAGTAAGAATCCATATAAGAAAATCACTAATGCGTTCATGCCTACTTTTCAGTGCCTAGCATGTCTTGTTCGTTTGAATTAGATGTCTTTTTTAGATGGGAGGTAAGTAGCCATTCAGCTTCAGTTTTATTGGCTATTACGCCTAGGATTTATACAAAACAGCAAAGAGAATTCTTGTGTAGTCAACACCCAGCATTTTCAACGTGCGTTACGTTAACTTCCATTCGGTGCATCCATACAGAACGATTGACACGGCTTGGAATAAATTCCGTTTCATTTCCAAATGATCGATAACCAGTCGATAGTAGTCCACTTTTTCGCTAGGCCTGTGTTGATATAACTTTCAGTAGATGAGATATTTCTGCCAATATATGGGAACTGATCAACTAATTTCAGAGGCTGCCCACCCAATGTGGAGAATAGCTTCTTTAGACACATGAACTCTGTTTAATTTGCGTTTGGGCTTTCTCCAGGCTATGGAGTAAAGATTCGGCTTCGGTAGATGTATTTCTGAGAAGCGTTAGATCATCAACGTAATCTTCGTCTATAATAGTGTCAGCGAAATATCATCTGTTTCTAGCCTTTTTAATGTAAACACATTTTTATTAGATCTATGGATGTTCGAAGAACGTAATTCGCATTTTTCAGCGTAGATTTCTCCAAGGCATTTAATTCCATACACAGAAGAATTATGGAGCAAATACTTCTAGCATAAGAAAATGTTACTGCTATAATGATATTTTACAAAAAAACGAAACCACTGGTTTGCTCTCCTGATAGTGACACCAACTTTTCGACATTATCACTGGAGTCTTCCAAGTAGATACATCGTGCGCGATATATATTTATAATCTGCCTAGATTACGTACTTCGAAGATCTAATTAGTCATATATAATTCAATGCAAATAATCATTTCCCCAAGAAAAACAATGCCTTAATTGATTTTGATGTGTGAAAGTTTTAATTATATGAAATTAATTAGGTCTTGCAGCAATATTTCTTGCCGCTAATTATTGTTAGTGATATCTACTTGAGAAGAGCTTACATTTCTCATGAAAAACATTTTTTCGTTCAAACCGTCTCCAAATATATAAAAAAAAACAAACATTGTAAAATCGGTTCTTTGACATCGAAATGACTTTTAAGGACAGACAAAGAGGCTCTTTCCAGTTATTGATATAGATTAATTACACCTAGAATGCGCCATTTTGTTTTTCTTTATCTATTTTCAGCTATTTTTTCTTGTATCTTTTACTTATTTTTTTCTTATCAGCTTTAGTTGCCAGGTTTAATTTTAGAATCATTATTCTATGACTATTGTTACATTCGTCACTTCTACCTTTTCTAATCATCTCTTCACTAATTCTATGTCTTCCAGTTCTTTGAGCATTATAATAAATTTCGTTATCTTAACTTTTCTGTCTTTTTTTTGCATACTTATTCATTCGAAATACCATTTATGTTTCTTTTGTTAATCATTAAAAGTACAAACAAGTGTAAATATGGTATCTTGGCCATACTTTGTATGTTATTTCCGGTGCAGTTTGAAGGAGAATGAGACGCTCAACAAGGAGTAAACTGTCATCGTAATCCTTGATTTCGTTATATATATATATATATACATTGAGAGACAGACTGACAGACAGAGTGTGTGTGAGAGAGAGAGAGAGAGAGAGAGATCTGAGGGTCGTTCAAGAGTTATAAACCTCATCAAGAGTCATAGCTTAATGTATTTAACTGACATCTTGGGTATAATTAAACTGTCTGCAAGATGTATCCCATTAATACTGATATGACACTAAACAATCCGATGGTGAGGTTCCAGTAATGCTGGAGCTTTGCGGAATGTGGAGTAACCCTTCGTTGCCATCACTCTCAGGTTCACTCTGGCGCTGATTGGTAGCAGTTGATAGTGCTACCGCTCCATGGGTTAAATAGAACTAAACAGCGTACTTATGCTAAACTGAATTATTTGAAATAGAACGGTTTTGACATCTAAACTGCGAACTTATGTTAAACTGATTTCCCCCAAGGAGTGTCCTACATATGACTCGTCTGATGGCGAGGTTCCAGTAATTCGGGAGCTTTGCAGGATGCGGAGCACCCTTTCATTACCATCGATCCCAGGTCCACTCTGGTCTGGAGTTGTAACACCTTATAGACTCCTATCTATGGGTTAAATAGAACTAAGCTGTGTACTTATGCTGAAATTTATTTAGTTGAAATAGAACTTTCTTGATATTTAAAGTGCGTACTTATGCTAAAGTGAATTGTTTGAATTAGAACTGTTTTTCACATTGAAACTGTATTTATGCTAAACTGAATTGTTAAAAATTGTCATATTGGCCTAATGAGTAGAGTGTTCGCCAATGGTCTGAGATACCGGGGTTAAATCCCAGGACGAGTCATTCCAAAGACTCAAAAAATGGTACTTGATGCTGTCTCACTTAGCACTCAGCACTATAAGGTGAGGGTCAAGGGTAAAGTGGAACAGTCCTGGGAATGAAGTAGCGCTTTCCCTACACCTCGGTGGAGTAGTTATTGAAAAGGGAGCCTTCGAGTCACCTTCAACTAACGTCGCCAATATCACTTGCTTTGTGTAAACCAAAAAAATATATACTTATACTAAACTGCATGGTTTGAAATAGAACTGTTTGATTAAACTGAATAGCTTTAAATCAAAATGTTTTTTACAATTAAAATGTGAACTCATGCTAAACTGAATTCTTTGAAATTGAACTGTCCATTTGTATAAAAATGGATTTGGCATTAAATAATCTACAAAGGTCGTTATGCCATAAAACCCGAACAAACAAACAAACAACAAAAAAAAAAAAACAATTCTGGGTGAAGCCTTCAACTAGTGTATCTGTAAAGCCGGGCCATTGGCATAGTGAGCTGTGTTCGTCACTGGTTCGGGAGATCGGGGTTTAATCCCAGGTCGAGTCATATCAAAAACTCAAAAAATGTTACTGGATACCGCCTTAAATTAATTCTCAGCATTACAAGGTAAGGATCGCGGGTAAAGTGGAGCAATCCAGGGAAGGGAGTAGCACCTTCCCCTACACCTCGGTGTAATAGCTATTGAAAAGGGAGCCTTTGGGTACCCTCGACTAAGTTCACCAACAACTTATATATATATATATATATACGAACGTCTGTGTGAATTTTTTTGTTAAAATGAAAAGCCCTACCTCATATCTAAAGTAATTAATACACATGAATAGCGGACAATGTATATTTTATGAATTCACAAACAGTATTTATCTAAGTCATAAGATATCTCATTTTAAAAAGCATGTTTTTATACATACTGTCAAATGTTATTACAAATGGTTTAGTTTCTTTTTTTAATGGTATATCAATTTTCGTGTTTCAACCAGAGTAAAGGCGATAATATCATATATAGCCACATGCATGACAGATTAAATATATCTCGTGCGATGGTTGGTTGGTTGGTTGGAGTTTTCTGGCATATCTACTTTTGTAGGTTTTTTAACGCCAAATCCATTTTTATGCGAATAGTAAGTTCTATTTCAAAGAATTCAGTTTAGCATAAATACACAGTTTAATTGTCAAAAACATTTCTATTTCAAGCTATTCAATTTAGTCAAACAGTTTGAATAACTTGTGCGAGTCATTCATTCGCGAACAGGACCCGATGAGATAGTCAATGCAAAAGGAATTTTATATGACGAAACATGTTGCAAAAAATGCTTGATCTTTTCGCTAAACATGCTAAATATGAAATGTAGGATTAACCTGGGACAACTGATGTAGATATATTGATAGCTGCCATGCTGAAAGAGATATTCGAACGACCTAGGTTACCCGAGGTCCTTTGTAAAACAGACGATATATCTCTAGTTGACACTTTAAAGTAATTAAATCTTTTGAATGATTGACGTCTGAGAGTTGATATGGTTAGAGCGAAGGAAATTATGGCGAAGAATGAGATCCAAACGGAATGGATCGGGGGTGAGAACAGATGGCAGATTGTCCCACAAATATAATAGGCCCTTCTGATATCCTGAGAGACTTGCTGCATAAACATTTTTTAAAATTCTAAATATAATAGTATTTTTCAAAAGAAGACCTCAGCAATGTTGAAGTTTAAATCTTTTTTTATCTATATATGGTAGTCTCGCTTGTTTGTATTTGTTAACTCTTGAATAAATCAGGCGTTCACCTAAACATGTTGAAACATCGTAGAAACTATATATTTCTATATACATAACTAACTATATATTCTTACATATTTCATTTTTTTTATATTTTATACGCGGAGTACTGGGTGCTCCAATGCGCTGGATAATTGTCAGCGGGGCTTAAAATGTGGTGGCTTTATACTCGGCAGAGGGATAAGACCTCTCCCCTTAAATAGGAAACTAAACTACATCTGATGGTAAGTCTCCCGGAGATCTTGGGAGTAGGAAAAAAAGCTCAAGTTTGTTTTAAAATCTATGTTATTACCAATAATATTTATCTAAGATATATATAAAGAGGATTTGGCATTAAATAACCGACTATCATTGATATGCCATAAAATCCAACCAACCTATCAAGCTGATCACAGTCCATGGTCGTGTCTTTTGCCAGTTTTCTTAACAATTGAGATTTCTTTCCTTGGTATATATACAGCATTAGCTTAAAAAAAACTCAGATATAGGACAGCACTGAAACTTAAAAATAAATTATCAAATGCTTTCAGGCTTTGTTTTACACTTTTTTTTTAAAAAACACCTTTATCAAAGAACCAAGTCTACATCCAAGCAACGTTTTTATAACAACTAACCACTTGTTAAACAGACAGTGAAGTTATCACCACTGAACCTCAGTGAAAATGAAATTTAAAAAAAAGAATATGTTGAGTATATAATTAGATTGTATCGTCTGCAACCGTGGGCTTTCTTAAGTGATGGTGCAGTTCTTGCAAAAAGACACGCTTCTCGAGAATCTATTGATGAGAAAAAAAAGTTCGTTGAAAGATTGTTTATAACAGATACACACTACTTATTAATATTCGATGAGTGACAGTTGGGTATGAATGACAGTTGGATATTACACAAACCCTTCCCATGTTCACAATACGACACAAGGTCAGTTTTTATAAGCGGAGTGCTGATTTCAATTTAGAGGTTTTCATTTCTTAAACCTGTTGTAGCAAGGTTAACCGGAGAGTCAACTCAATTACCCATAGCCGAGGAAAATAGTTGGATTCATGCCTTTACCAATGAAATTAGTACTATAGGAAACGCAAACAGCTTTTCTGGGAATGGACTCGTGACAGTGGTTCCATTTCCTACGTCGATTACGAGTACGCCACAAGTTCCTCTTCATGACTATTCTGCTTCTGTTTGGGTATTGTTAACTTTTTTTAATGGCACATCACATTTACTGGGTTATTAGATGTTATCGTCATTCTTCTAGAAGAATAATTGGGGTACTGTTTAATCCATAGTAGGGGGATTAGAAGGTTTATGCTTTTTCCAAGTATATTAACCCGAATAACTCGACTGGAGCTTTGCTTACATCATTGTTGGAGTACAGATGGTTAGCCACAACGCTACAGGATGTGACACGGTCTTGGGCATTCGTTGAATGAATGTGTGGGTGCTATTCAGAATATCCTTTTGTCTCTTTTAGCGCAAAACCCACACAAAGGGCCTGCGCACGAGATCTCCCACGAGACCGGAAGGACGAGGGAAGGAAGGTCCGACAGAAGTGAGTCAGCAGAAGAGGGCAGAAGAGAGCAGTCGGCTTGAGATAGGAGTCAAGGGAAGAACACAGCCAGGAGATGAGAGTCGGGCAAAGAGGAGACTTGTCAACAGAAGTCAGAAAGGCGGCTGCTGGGACCTGTTGACCAACGCGAGAATTTAAATCAGCATTGGTCGTGGCTTTGTGAGAGTTTTCGTTTGAGTACACGCTTGTGTTAGCTCACAGAATGCACAGTGTCACAAACTTTTCCTTTCTTGCGCTTGGAGCAAACCCAAGTCCGTCTTTGTTTATTTATCCCTTTCTTCCACCCGCTCGGTTGCGTTTTGTGTATCCGTAAGGAAATATGTAATGCCCCTGGTCGGACATGAGAGTAACCACTAGGCGATTCTGATAGCCATGAGTAGTTTGGTTGGTTGAAATAGTGGGGGTCGGTCGGCCGAGGGTATTGTCACAAGGGACATTCTCTTGCATAAAGAGGCATTTAGATGAATTTTAGTTTACGAAAAGAGAAGAAAAAGAATTATGAAAAAATATAGTGGTGGGACTTTGTTTTAAAAATGATTTTTATAAAAACACTTTTATCGGCATTTTTTCTTGTATGCTCTATTCAGTTCTAGTAGCATCCAAATAGAATCACTTTGTTATTCGACCTCAACAGAGCAGAGCTAGTATGGCTATAATATATTTTAGTCGCATCATGTTGGCGCTAGTTTTGAACGATTAAACGAAATGACCCCATGACCATAGATTAACATGTGGCTACCAGCAGTAAAAATAAACAAAGGAATAGAAATGGACCATGCCTTTCTCGAATGCTGTGGAAGTGTCCAAAAGATTCTTGAGAATTCTCACACCTCGTTGATGGATAGAAAAGCCTGCCCCGTCGCAGAAGGAGGGGAGAGTAGATTCCAGCGACAGAAGACCAATTCCTGACCCGCTGCATTCAAAGAGAGACAATAGGTAGCGAAGAAAAATACAAGAGATTCTCCCCAGTGCCCCTTCATTTCCAGCATCCATCTCACTTGCAGAAGCGTCACATTTCTCCATAACCGTCTTAGCAGCTTCGATGAATAGCAACGGATATAAAGATGAGGGAAAAAAAATCATAATATTACATTTAATCATACCATTCAAGATAATAAATAAATATTTCATACATTTCTTTTATCGTGAAAATAATTAAATTTGATCTTTTTTCTCTTTCAATTAATTTGAAAAACAGATAAACAAAATAAAAACGATGTTTTTATTACTGTTAGATGAGTTATGGCAAGTAAGATGCTTAGACTTCTAACCTTTTGAACACTGAAGATCAATAAGTTCCATTTTCTGCAGTAATGGTACTTCTTCACTGTCAGCATCAAAAGGGAAAATAAAATTAATTTAAGGGTCTCTCAGAATGATCTCCGGGGCCGCATTTTGTCCGTACGCTCAAGACTCCAGTTCTAAAGTTTCTATCAAAGCCTTTCAAAAGGTTTTCTAAAACAGTAAACACCCGCTCAGATAAAAGCTATCTTTGTCGCTCTCTAAAACCGCCACTCATAAAACCTAAATTTTTGGTTTGTTCAATGGTGGTGAACACTCCCTAGTTACCTATGCATCACAGCTAAAAACTTCCACTCAATCTCAGGGTTATTTGTTGCGAGTATTAGATAACAATTGGATCCATACCTTGACGTCAACACACTCTTGATCATGTTTTTATAGAATACAGGTAATTGTTCATAAAGCGCGTTTCCACACTTTATGGTACCAATGTAGTATCATGAAAGGACAAGGTTACTACAAAATTTTGCATAAGAAATGCCCTAGGATTTATCAGAACAAAGTTGAAGTCATCGTCTGGCTGCCTTTGGGACTCTAGTTTCTGGTTTTAAATCTTGTTTATTCCTTTTTTTTAGACCTGTTGCCCTAAGGAGAGGACCTATTCTTCGCAATGATTTGCTCATAGCTTTGGAAGAAGGTATGGATTCTTATCTTTATCAAAGGCATGAGTTATAAGTTAAATGTAAAGAGTTTCGTCCAGAATTAGAACTCTGCAAACCGAATCCATTTTTTCTCTGACAATCATTACATGATCCTAATAAAAACTAAGTGCGGCTGTCTATATACAGTTTCGACAGTAATTCGTTCTTTGCATAATCTAATTTCAAATATGCAAATCATATTCTCATATAGTTTATCTGTGTGTTTGCGTACTAGAAAAAGCTAAAATTGATTAATCAGAGTTTCTTTGCATTAATTCCTAATCTAGAATTGAAAGAAAATGATTATTTCATCTTTTTCATATGTAATGTCATGTTTTCTACATATCTAGGCTTAAATAGAGCGTCACCTTCGTGTATTTGTAGATTGAGCCTATCACCTAACAGTGCAGACGATATGCAACATATTTAAGAATCTGTCATTATTAAGAAATGAACAAGTTTTCAAGATACTAATGAGATTTGAGATAGAATTAATTTCCTTATTAATGAGCCAACGATTTTTTCAGTTGACAGGAGGACGTCAACATCTGCAAACAGCCATAAGTGATCAGTGCTGATAGTGGTTCATTTGAAAACAAGATCTTCGTTCGTATTCATCGAGACATTATGCGTTTCATGTCTTATTTCGCTTCTTCTCACCCAGCTTCCCCATGAAAATAATTCCCTTTCATTTTTTTTTCAAACGCTTTTGTTTCCAAGGGCCTGCTTACCCAATTTTGCTAATTTCACCTCTTTTTACTGTCTTTTTAGTTGTGTTCTGTTATTCTCTTTAGGCTCTGCTTCTATTTGTGTTTGTGGTTGTGTGGTTATGTGTTACTATAATTTTTGTTCAGGTTCCTTATTTTCAAGTTGTCCTGATGTTATTTTTTTCTATAGTTATTCCTCTGCGTTTTTCCAGTTTTTCTTTTATTTATTTTTCAAGTTCCTCTTCAAGTATTTTTTCAGATTCTTTTCTTTTTCTTCTTTTAATATTTATTTGCTTTTTCTCGGGTTGTAATCCTGTTATTTTTCAAAGTCTTATGATTTTTTCTGGCTCTTATTCTATTATGCTTAATAGGTTATTCTTTCATTTTTCTTAAGGTTCTTCTATGCTTTATTTTCTGTTCCTCTGTGATTTTTTCGAGTTCTGTTATTTTTTCCTGATTTTTCTGATGTTGTTTGCTTCTTTTATTTTATTATTGCCAAGTTCTTCCGGTTTTTTTTTCAGTTTTGTCTGTTATTATTTTTTTCAGGTTAATCTTCGGCTATTTTTTTCCAAATTCTTCTTAGATTGTTTTTTTTTTTTAATAATTCTTCTTCGGTTAGTTTTTTGCAATGTACTTCTTTGATTTTTTCATGATATTTTTCTGCTTCTTTTCCATGCATTTAGGTTACCTCCATAACTCTTCTTCTTCTTCTTCTTCTTCTTCTTCTTCTTCTTCTTCTTCTTCTTCTTCTTCTTCTTCTTCTTCTTTCTCATTGTGTCCATATCTCCAATTTACCCCCTTCGTTTTATCGTCTTTCTTTTTACTGTATTACATATTACAACTTTTTTTTCTAATTCTTACTCCCACTTTTCTTCTCACAAACATATCTTCTTTTCTTCATCATCAATTTCAGCTTCTCATTCAGAAAATAATTGTTCTTCTGGTTTTCTTTTGTTTTGTGTTTTTCCCAACATTCTCTACACTTTTTTCTTTGAGACAACCTATTTATTCGTCATTAACTTTCTGATAATCAGCTCATATTCATCTTTTTATAATTATTCATTCTTTCCTCATCCTAATTGTCAAATATCGTGTTCCTGATGTTGTTGTATTTTGAAACCCATCCATTTACACAATGTCATTTTACTGTATTATTTTTCTTAAACTTTTTAAACATACCCTTTTCTTATTCCCTTTTTCTTTTTTGCTCTCAAATTGCTTCTTCTGCCACAACTTAAATCTAATCACGTTTTAATTACAACTAATCAAATCTGATTGTAGTTACGTATTAGATTTTTAATACAGTTCCCTTGTAATGCTATTTAATTTCTTTCTATGCAGATCATCTCCGGTTGTTTTAAATTATGTAACAAATTTCGATGTGCATTAGATTAGACATTTTGAACACTAATGGCAACAATTTTAATCATTTTACTTTGACGGGTTTCTGTTTTATCCTCGATGTTTATTCTGAAGCCCTTGTTTTGCCTGTTTTTTCTTTTTTTTCTTTTTTGTTCCGTCAGGATTGCGTGTTAAGTGTTGCTTGCTTTTCCAAGCAGATCATTAATTCCAGCAAATTTTTGCGTGTTAGAAATTATTCCTCTTCGAACAAAAGTAGAGAAGACGAAAAAATCAAAGCCAGAAAATTTACCTTAATCTTTTGAAAGTATTCGTCATCAAATATTTAATGAATTCTCCGATTTCATCAAAATTACCATGTCCTTCCATCTTTAGAAAAATGAGAGTATTTACATTTGAATTTACATTTGCTAAAATGTCAAGAACTCAGAGAAAATTAATGAAAAACAGCTTTGAGGATTAATTAAAAAATCAAAAAATAACGGGGTGCTTTCAGTGTAACAGTTAAAGTTGTAGGAAGTTGACTAAATGAGATTTCAAATCTGGAATGAGGCTAATAGATATATCCATAGGGAATATATAAATCTATGTATTCTTTATTCAGCAATGAGTTAATAGTTGGTCAGACTGATCTTTAACATTGCTATGGTAACTGATCTTGGAGGAAGAAGATTCGAATCAGTTGTAGACCTGGAGAAGAATGAGCTATTGGTACCGAAGACTTAGGATATGAGTTGTATCCCTACGAACACACCCGGTTATGGGATGAGTCTCTGATTTGTCAGCAAAAATATTAATTTTCACCTCCATTGCAATTTTAATTAATCTTATTCATTAGTTTATTAATTCATTTTTCATTCAAATGCTTCTAACTTTTATTTTTAATTCTATCTTTTATCTTCTCTTTTTTTTGTACCAAACGATAAATCTTTCATTTTCGTTAGTAGTTCTCATTTCAGCGTCATTCTTTGGTTTTCCTTCAAATAAAATCAATTCATTTTTTTGCCATTCTTTTTAACTTATATTCATTTTTTTTTCTGTTTCTTTGGTCATTTCTTTTTTTTTCCTCCCACTTAAACGTTAATTTGATTTTGTGTTCAAAATATAATGAAAGTGAACCTTTATTTTAGAGAGAAAGAAAGAAAAAAGGAGAGAGAGAGAGAGAGAGAGAGAGAGAGAGAGAGAGAGAGAGAGAGAGAGAGAGAGAGAGAGATTAAATTTCGTCCAAGTGAATCCCTTGACATTGACAAGGTTTATTTCAGCGAGGTTTCCATTGATCAAAGAAACTTTAATAGGGTGTGAAGTTTGGCCCTTCGAATTTAAAAAAACATTCTCAAAAATTACGGTTGGAATTATTTATCAGTTTATGATTAATTGTACTTAATAATGATCATTTGTTTGCACACGGTTAAATGGTTTCAAGTATTGATATATAACACAAATAAATATATTTGATTTTAATCGATTCGGGGACAGAATGGAATAGAAAGTGATGGTGATGAAGGGGTACTTTACATTGCATAAACTCTATAACTGAAATCTAATTATCAAATGCAGTTTAATGTCATACCGAAGATGATGAAAATATTGTTTTCCTCAACGCAATTTACCTTCAACTAATACTTTCTAGCACCTTTAAGAAAAAGAAAATCTTCAAAGTTTACTTCTCTGCAGATGTTATTGTCAGTGTATCATACAGTCCCAACAGAAAGACTTGCAGAGCACAGAAAACAAATAAGTATTATTATCTTATAAATTGGGCTAACAATGTCATCATTATTATTTTACTCCTTGGAAGTTTATTCACATAGGTTTAAACGGGTGAGTTTCCACTCAAGTCTTGATGACATCAGCCCAGTTGACTAGGTCAGTATTATACTCCAACTGCATCTCCACAGTGGAGTATAACACTCAAGTCTTAATGACATTAGCCCAGTTGACTAGGTCAGTATTATACTCCAACTGCATCTCCACAGTGGAGTATAACACTCAAGTCTTAATGACATTAGCCCAGTTGACTAGGTCAGTATTATACTCCAACTGCATCTCCACAGTGGAGTATAACACTCAAGTCTTAATGACATCAGCCCAGTTGACTAGGTCAGTATTATACTCCAACTGCATCTCCACAGTGGAGTATAACACTCAAGTCTTAATGACATTAGCCCAGTTGACTAGGTCAGTATTATACTCCAACTGCATCTCCACAGTGGAGTATAACACCAACGAGTGTACTGATTATGACATTAAACTATATGATAGCAAGGCTCTAACCTTGGAGATTTGAGGGATATAAAGAACCCCTTCATTGCCATTGCTCCCAGTTCAGTACTAATCCGGAGTGATTGTACCTGACAGAGTCCAATCTATGAGTCAAATAGAACAAATCGTGTGCCAACATATGACTGGTGTTAAATAGTGACTTATATAGCAATACTTGAAACCATTTAAGTATATGCAAAAAAGAACTCTGGCTCGTTTAAGAAACTTATCAACAAAATGTGTTTACACATTATATATATATATATATTTAATATATATGTATACACGAGATTTCGCTTTAAAAAAACACAATGGTGGATATGCAATAAAAACTAACCCAACAAAACCTAACCATAATGACACCATGTCTCTAGAACTATCCTACGTATTCTAATAGATCTTAACAATGCTCTGTTTTGAATAGTCTCAATTCTGCGTCCGGCTTCCAGTTTCACCATTCCCTATTCCAAGCATTTGTTGATATTTCAAAGAGTACCACTTACAATTGGAATCACCTTCACTCTAATGTGACACTGGTTTTTCAAGCTCCCAATATGTATGGTTAACCGTAACAGCAAAACCCACTTGTTGACTAGTTCTTTTCCTCTTTTTAATTGAGACAAGGTCGGTCTTCTGGACGATATTGAATGATGCATTTGTATCTCAATGGTTGAGAGGCTCTTACAGGTCTTATTGTCAAGGAAATAGTCTGATTTATGCTTAAGCCACTTGTCAGCATTATCAAGTCTTAATCTCTTGCACATAGCAGGATAAGATTACACAGAGAGGCACACACACCGACCCCTCCCCATATATATATATAAATATATATATATATATATATATACATATATATATATATATATATATATATATATATATAGACTGTCTAGCCACACTGATGAGTTCTGATAGAACGAAACAGATCTGTCTGTGGATGACTATAGAGATATATACTCCCCTACCCCCATAGGGCTGAGTTCTCTGGCGAATAAGTAATCGTGTTGCAATTAGCGTTCATTGCAAACCTCTTTGTATTTGAATTTGAGGTCTCGGCAGCCGTTAGACGGATGTATGCAAACAATAGTAATTGTGATTCATAACCGTTTAGAATTTACTTCGCAGTTAATGGCTGCTCGTGGCTGAGTGGTTAGACGCTTCGGCTTGGCGTTTGAGTCAAACCGGGTATCGATTCCAGCTATGGGTAGCTACTGTCTAGCCACACTGATGAGTTCTGATAGAACGAAACAGATCTGTCTGTGGATGACTATATATATTAACTTGAATTTATTCTTACAAATTACATCGATTTTTCTGTAAAATGTTGAAGCCTATTTCATTCTGAAATGCAAAATAAAATTTAACCATTAAATTTTTTCATTTTTTATTTTTGTCTTAGTAATTTACCTACACATGTATGAACTCCCTGCTATAAATAGCAGCAGGTCCTGCTCTCAGGAAGGAGTCAATATACCAGCAGACAGCCCTGACACTGGTAACCCTCTCATTGATATATGTTTGTACAACCATTCTTTGTCAATATATTTGTCTAACTGAATTCCTCTCTTGTGTCTTTATTTCTGGCCCTAATAAGGCCACAACAATTTTGTTATCACGATAAACATTCAATTCTTAGAATAGGAATTTTCATGACAAAATCAGTTTTAGTAAATATATCATTTTGGATATATGTATATATATACATATATATATATATATATATATATATATATATATATATATATATATAATATGATATAATATAACTGGAAGAGAACTCAACTACGGTTAAATTGTCATTATGAATATATTTCGGCGAATAATATAATCTCGAAGATTATATTCTTCGCTGAAAAAAAAACTGAAATGACAATTTGACTATGATTGAGTTTTCTTCGAGTTACGTTGTATAACTTCTGTATGTGAGTCTTACAACTAAATCCAAAAAGGAATATATAGCAATAGCCATTCATCACAGACTCCAATAAAATTATTTAAAATCCCTTATATATATATATATATATATATTATATATATATATATATATATATATATGCGTGTGTGTGTGTGTGTTTCGTATAAGTTTAAGGAAGTGCTTGATATACATATATATATATAGAGAGAGAGACAGACAGACAGAAAGAGACAGAGAGACAGTGATACAAGGATATTCCAGTTTGTATTTACACTAGTTTGACCGTAGTCGAGGGCGACCAGAAAGCTGCCTTTTCAATAGCTACTACACTGAGGTGTAAGGGAAGGCGCTACTCCTTTCCCTGGATTGCTCCGCTTTACCCTTGATCCATACCTTGTATTACTGAGTGTTAAGCAAGGAGGTATCAAGTACCATTTTTTAAATCTGGTATGACACGACCTGGGATTGAACCCAGGTCACCCGGACCATTGGTGAACACTCTACCCACGTGTATTTACAAATGAAATGTGCTTTCTTCTTTCTATGTGTTATATTTATATCCATGCATATTTTCATATATATATATATATATATATATATATATATATATATATATATATATATATATATAAAGCTGCTCTATGTATGTTTTTGGGGCAAGAGTTTTAAATAAATTCAATCAATTCAACAAACCTTCCACACCTCAGACAGGTTCCTAAGTGGTCTACTCTATAATTTTTCAAGTGTTTCGGTTAATTTTTAAGAGTGATTTATTGTGCCTATTTTAATTCACGAATTATACCTTAAAAATGAAAAATAATTAAAAATGTTCAACTGTGATATATTTTAGATTTTGAAACTAATCTTTTCAAAACTTTTTTTTTTTTAAATAATGATTGTGAGCGTCTAGAGCAGGTATAATTTTTCTCATCAGCAATATTTCTATAAATCTTGTCTTTCACACAAAATAACAGACTTATCCTCATTGAAAATTGACGCATTAACAAAAAATTTTTTTTTTTTAAATATATTAAACAAAAATGCAGAGATACTAATATCAGAAGCGATTCTTTCTATCCGAATAATATTTTGTATTTTTTAAATTTACGTAGATATCGACATTTATCTCAAAGTGCTATTTATGTTTTAAATTCAGACACACACACACACACACACACACACACACACACACACACATATATATATATATATATATATATATATATATATATATATATATATATATATATATATATATTCAAAGATATTCATTGTTAGATGAATAAGTTAAGTGTGTCTTTTCGAAAAACTTTTGAAAATAATTGCACACTGTAACATCATAGGTCAAAAAGGACACTTTTAGACAATAACTACGAAGCATACAGAACTGTTTACATGATTAGATATGGGACTACTTTTGTTTGTCAGAAAAAATTTCTTGCGCAGCGATTAGTAAATAAGGTAATGTTGACATTCATCTAGAAGATGATAAAGGTGCAACTGTATACAGACCACCCTGTTTCCAACGATTCAGGCGAAATTCACGTTTTTATTAAATGAATCTCTCTCTCTCTCTCTCTCTCTCTCTCTCTCTCTCTCTCTCACACACACACACACACACACAAACAAACACACAGACAGACAGATTACGTACACACACACTTAGGTATATGTGTATGTTTATGGCTTAGGAGTGTGACAACCAAATCAAGTTCCAATACTTTATAAACTTAAGAATATTTTGCAGGGTGTGACAACAGATGTTTTAGATATGCAATACAACCTATATATCTATACTCACCAAACCTTTTCGCTACTGGTAAGATGTGACACAAGTTAATATTTTTAAGGCGAGTACAACTTGTTTAAAATCAAATGTTTCTTTCTCAAATCCGATTTATATTTAATGGGCTTTAATTTAGTGAGTGTGTGGTTCTTTTGATTTCCTTAGAGTCATTTCTGGATTCCAGGAACAAGATTTGTTTCACACTCGTTGCCTTATCCAGCCAGAAAAAACCCTTCACCAACAGGAAATATTTTAAATATAAAGGGATGATAATATTTGGAAAAAAATAATTGAGCATATCTGATTCCAGGTTCAGATTTCGCTGTGAACTTCAAACTCACGCAGTTACAGGGTGAATTCAGTCTGCTTCACACGTCATCTGAACCTGAAAGTAGAAAAAATGTCCATTCTAACAAGGCAACACTTTAGGAATCTTTCATGGTCCAGTAACATTATGATTTATGCTGGTCAGGGTGGAGTAATAATATAATATATTTACTGTCAGTATTGGTAATGTTGGATTATTTTATTTGGTATAAGCCGTAAACAGGTTCCTTTTGGAAATATACAGTAATTTGACTTTAAATCCTGGAAAGAGCAAATTACTATGAAATGCTAAACTAGTGTTGGATTTTTTAATTTGAACTTTTGCCCGTAGGAAGTAATCACTTGTGACAGTCTTTTAAAGCTGAAAACGAGATATTGACTGGGGATATCGACCAACCATTTGTGAGTTTACTTAGCTGAAAAATTGTCTTGTTCATTTTGTCAAACATTCTAACATCCGGGTTCGCCATTAACTAAAAATACTCGAGAAATGCAGTCTTCACAGAAACTACGTTAACTGATAATTTTATTGGTTTAAGCGTTCGTTTATGCCATATCTTACTTCATTAATAATACATTTAAATGTCTAATGCTCATACGATATCATCCCCTGCAGGCACCTTCAGTTTTTTTTCTTCGGTGCCAAATTCAGAAGGGAATTCACAGATTCCCAATTTAACGTTACTATTATTTGCCGAGAACGTTTTGGTGACTGGTATCAAGAATGGATATTTCAAGTTAACTTTGTTAGGTTGAATGTTCTAATTGGTGGAAAAAGAATAAATGCAAAGTAAATTTATCAAATCAGAATTTTAATGAATAAATTCTTTATACTTCAAGTAAAAGCGAACATTCTTACCGAGAAAGCTTTCATAAGCAGCCATAATACTATGTTGATTGGATAACAAGATGAGACAAACAAACTGATAGACAGAGGATAAAAGGCTATATAATTGCAGAAAGAGCCAGCAAGAAGTGTTCTTTGGAGCAGATGTGTCTTGTCGAATATATTGTATTGAAATCTACAATGAAAACATAAATTAGAGCAAGGCAAAATCGTTAGGAAACAAGCTGCAATTACCACGAATTGATCTTTTTGAATTTCAGGTAGGAAACAAAAACAAGTTTGCTTGAATTGGTATAGAAAATTAAAAGAGTCTACGGTGTAGAATAAGATATAGAGCACAATGTTGGGAATATATATATATATATATATATATATATATATATATATATACGCTCCTCATGCCGGAGATTGAGCACTTTCGCGAGGGGATTAGGGGTTGCCACTCGTGTTATGTGAAGCACTTCTAACGAATTGAGCACTTGATACATATTCCTTAATTCCCGTGCTGACGTTGAATCACAGGTTTGACAAGGGGTATGTCATCAGCCTGACGTAAAGTTAAGCGAATTTCGATCCCGGTTTGGAGCGTCTCACGTGTCTAGCCTCATTGAAGAGTTTTGATACAAGAAAGCAATCTGTTTGTGGGTGACTATATATATATATATATATTCGTGAGGTCTGTCTTTTCTTTCATGGTACTGTGCTAGATATTTCAAAATAACTTTGATTACCAGGGAAGGCGCTTGTAATTAAAAGCATAACGAAGGTTTTCATTATTTTTACAGTAATGTATGTTAAGTATTTAAAAAGTACTTTCACCATCCAGAGAAATGTAACTTTCAGTCATTTGTTTACTTTTTTACTTGCCAGCTTTATTGAAGTCCCTTTGATTATCTTCCTGTAATCAGTCATAAATTGCCAGTTGTGTGATTGACAGAAGTTATAACTTAAGAAATACCGCATTTCCTGATTGTGACTGGACTTTAAAACATTTTTATTTTTCCTTTTCAATAAAAAATAATGCGTGAAATTACTGAAACTGGATGCAGAATATTCATATAGGATTTCTCTAAAGGTTTTTGTACGTTATCGCAGACATTAGATTGATGTGCTATTCTGAACAAACACCCAAATTAACATTGGCTCTTTCAAAATAATTCCTTTAAGAAGCTATATGCCAATGTATAAGGCAAATAAAAGGGAAAAGGGAGAATTTTCCATGCTGATTTTCAAGGATTGCTCATTATCTCCATTTGAATGAACGCTGCAAGCAAATTTCCTCCCAAATGAAGTCTCCGGCTAACCAAAACACAGCAATGTAAATATTAATACTTCACTGTATTCATGAAGATGGATATAAGAACCTTTTTTTTTAAACATCCAGTTCATTTCCTGGGGTTCTTGGTCACGTACATAAACAAACACAGTGTCTTTCATTAGCAAATGGAATGCAGACACCACGGAGAAGGCGAACCTATCAACTCGTGTATATATAGATATCTACAAGTGTGCACACATTTGTGAATCCTCAGCTGCCAGCGTATCCTTTGCACCAAATAGAGAAAAAAAAAAAAACAAAGAAAAAGAAAAGAAAAAAAAGAAGGCAATAAATTGAAAAATAGAAAGTAAAATACATTCCCCAATCGTATCACATCAAACTCATGGTGGTTAAGAAAAAAAACCCAGGTCTCCAAAGCTGCCGGAAAACGTAATCGGTGGAATATCGTAGGGAAGCTGTACAAATAAAGATGCATGACGTCCCGAACTGAAAAATCTGGATTTACTAAAATGGAATAACAGTAAAAGAGCTGTTTAGAGAACCTGACAGCTGGGATATTTTCCTTTCTTGGATAAAACAAAAATATAGGAAAAAGTCAATATTTTTGGCGTTAATCCGTTAATAACAAAAGACGTAGAGTTGAGCGGCGTCTGAAGGTTTTTCTCTCATAAATGAACGCGTTAAGTGTGAGCTTACCATGACGCCATATTGGCATGAAAAACGTTGCCCAGATTCTTACTTATGTATTGAATAGTAGAAAGAAACTTTGACGTAGGTGATGGGAGAATATTTGTGCTAAAAATATCTATTTATACCGATAATTTTATTTGGAGTTAACAGGAAAATGCAACTTAAATATTTCCTTTTTTATTCCTTCAGATTCTTTCTCTGTTCGCTACAGATAACTGGCCTTACCAAAGTCTATAAGAAATGAGTAAAGTTATCACATTACATATAGGTAAGAGGATTCTATCCAGAAATTTTCTGGACCTGTTGCCATGGTTTGTCTATAGAACCTAGTTAGTTCATTTACCTAATTTGGGAGAGCCCTGTTATCTGGGATTAGAATATGCTATTTCTTCTACACAAAAGGGATGTCCTAGGCAATGCACTAAACTGCTTCTGAAGTTGAATTTACTGTTTTGGACATCTGTAGAGTCTTGAGTGCCATTCCACTCCACCGGTCCAGTGGTCTAATGAGTAGAGCGTTCGCCAATGGTCCGGTAGACCGGGGTTCAATCCCAGGTCGAATCATACCAAAGACTCAAAAAATAGTACATGATATCGCCTTGCTTAACACTTAGCATTATAAGGTAGAGATCAAGGGTAAAGTGGAGTAATCCAGGGAATGGATTGCGCCCCACCCCTACACCTCGGTGTAGTAGCTATTGAAAAGGGAACATTTGGGTCAACCTCGACTAAGGCCAACAATTCTAAGATAATTCTGATCCAGAGTTAGAGTAAAACCAAAGGGTCAAATAGATCTGTTTAAAAAAGATTTGTATTTGATAGTATGAAACAACCTACGCGCTGGGTTTTGTTGGTTTTGGCCGTTCGTCTGATGGTGTAGACCCCGTTGCTTCTTCTCATACCCGGCCGAGTGAGCATTTCACAGGTTGTACAAAAAAAGCAAACACACAACAAACAGAGGGTGGAAAGAAGGAATAGACAAACATGGATTCAGAACTGCAAAACGTAAGAAGGTAAAGTTGTCTATTCTGGTCATCGTTTTTCACTAGTCTGTGTCTTTGTTGTTGACTGCCCAGCCCCACGTCCAGAGTTCTGAATGTCTGACTCTCTCCTCAGGAGTCTCACTCTTAACAGACTACGTGCTTCATCCCCTCTTCCGGTCTCACAGGTTTTCTCGGGCATATCTCTTCAAGTGGTCTTCGCGCCAACATAGAAAAAGGAATCTCTAGACACTCTAACGTCTGTCAAAAATGCCGAAGATAAGATCCCTTCTTTGGCCACCCATCTACGAACACACACAAGAGACCCACACATATGCCTCCATATATATATATATATATATATATATATATATATATATATTAATGCTCCTTATCGAGTCACAATAGGATAGTGCGAAAGAGAAAATCAACACTTAAGGAATAAATACAAAAAAATCTTAATTTGAAGGTACTATGAACGCCATTTGAAATGACGTAAAAATCAATTAAGTCGAAGGGAAATGACATGAATTCATGTCTTTTCCAAATAGATATTCCATTTTTATTTGGCTCATTGATTCCATGAAATGCATTTGCCTTAAGGATTATAGTGACATTTAATGAATGAATGAAAATATTATTAATTTAATCTTAAAACTTGTGGCTAACCATTTCATTATAACAGATATATAGTGTCTGTGGGTAATTGATAATTCGTTGCAACAGACGTCACAATTCCTTTACGTATTTATGTCACATTCGCCATGATTTTATTTAAATCTTATTTATTAAGAAAACTATACTACACCTACTGTTGGTATTAAACTTCTATATTACACTTACTGTTGGTATTAAATATACTAATAAGTTGCATTTAAATTCATATATGAAACCAAATAGAGGTTTACTGTGTGAATGGGAAGGCTAATTTGCGTATTCATCTTAAAAGTTTTTTTTTAATAAATATTTGCTAGGTATAATTTATCATTAATTGCTTTGTTTTATTTTGATAAAAATGAGCAAAATCGCCGTTAGTAAATCATTTAACAAAACAAATAACTCTAATTTGATTCTTACCTGACTAATTTTGTTAAATTGTTAGATTAGGAAAATTAGCGAGAAAAGCCGAGATCGATAGAAAGAGCTGACATATACGTTGTTCTATTTTTTATAACTCTATTTGGTTTCAGCTTAAAGAAATAATGTATTTTTTATTATAACAAATACTTTTTGTTATAATAAAAAATACATTTTTGTTATGTTTTTTTTGCCATATATGTATAATCTTTTTATGAAAATCAATTGAAATAAGATAAAAATAAGTGTAAACATTTTATTTACGTCCTTATTTAGTTTCGTTAGTATTTCTAATTCCAGCATCTTCGGCTGGGGCTGTAGAATACACAAACAGCATCTCCGTAGAGAAGTAAGAACCTCATCCTATGAGTGTCCTGTTTATGACATTAACCAATCTTACCGCTTCATTGCCACTGCTTTCAGGTCCACTCTGACCGGGAGTGGTATCACTTGATAGAGTTCAATCTTTGGGTCAAATAGAAAAGTTTCGTATTTAAACTGTCTCCAAACAAATGACTAATGCTAACTTGAATTGTCAGGAATAGAACTGTTTGATCATTTTAATGTGTGAAAACAAATGACTGAAGTTTAATCAAATTGTGATATATAGCAATATCTGACTTATGCTAAATTAAATTCTTTGAAATTGAACTGTTTGATAATTTAACTGAATGTAAACGAATGATTGATTTTTTATCGAATTGTGAATGATATAAAGCATCATTTGGAAGGATTTGTCTGTGTGCAAACGAAAGATAAATGTTAAATGGTATTATAAGTGGGACAAAGCAAAACCGAAAATTAACTGTGTGCCAAAATTGAATAATTGCATTGTAATACTTGGAACCATTTGACAGTGCTCAAATAAGTGAACAGATTAATAAATGTTAATTGCAATACTTGTAACCATTTCACTGTCTGTAAATAAATGGTTAATATTGAAAAGAGTGTTAAATGGTTTCAGTTATTTGTATATGTGTAGAACAATGGCAATAATAATGTGTAAAACACTTATTTCTAACTAATTTTTAAAATGATATTACCTACAAAATATTCACTTAAAAATAATATGCATAACCATGTAAAAATTTACAAATAAATGGCTGATGTTAAATTTTTACGGTTAAATCGCAATAATTTAAACAATTTAAATTCTTGCAAACAAATGATAAATAGTAGATTGAATTATTGGTATTAGATAGAAATAATTAAAAACATTTAACTGTGTGAAAAAATAATGAGTTTTGGCTTGTTTAAAAATGTTATCAACAAAGATGTGTCAACAAATCTGAAATATTTAACGTATGTATGTAAACGGATTTGTCATTGAATAACCAATAATGATTGATATGCCATTAAACTCAACCACCTTACCAATCTTTCTAATTTTATATTTTATCATATGAAAGCATCAATAATTGTACTCGGAGAAAGCAATTTTCGCCAAATTAGTATTTTTAGAAGATCTTTAATTGTGATAATGCTTCCGAAATAGTTCCTCAATTCTTTCTTTGGCTTAGATAATAGATATATCGATTTAAATCTGCAAAATCTTTCTCGAATATATATATATATATATATATATATATATATATATATATATATATATATAACCCAAAATTGAGAACATACTTAGGAAGAATCAAAATGGCTTCCGGAGAAAGAGAACCACGACGACACACATTTTGACTATCCGTCAAATTCTTGAAGATGTACGCGCAAAACACATAGAGGCAACACTATTATTTTCGACTTTACCTTGGCCTTTGACTCCACGATCAGAGGAAAGATGGAGCAAATTCTACTCACTTACGGCCAACCAAAAAAAAAAAAAAAAAAAAAACATTGCCATAATGATTCTCTATAGAAACATCAAAGTAAAAGTATGTTCTCCGGATGGAGACAGAGACTACTTCGACATTGTAGCAAGTGCACTGAAAGGAAACACATTATCCCCATACCTCTTCATCATCTATTTAGACTACTTGCTTAGAACATCTATCGATAAAATCAAAGAAAACGGTTTCAACCTTACAAAGGAAAGGAGCAGAAGGTACCCCGCAAAAACAATTACCACCACCAAGTCGTTATTTTTTAACTAATTGAGTGTTTTCACACGAGCGTTAACTGATGCTTTTCCACTAGAGTCTTAATGACAGCACTCTTCTTAGTATCCTGGCTGAGATTGACAATGCTGTAGTTTGGATTGTCTTCACTTGTCCTCTAATTTCCAAGTCCTCCAGTCCCTGCAATCCCTTGGTGATTACCAGCGTTTATTGGTGGACGTTTACGGGAGTTTTAGCGACAGCAAATATCTTTAGGTCTCCAGGACTTTTTCAGAGTATTCGGGCCAATCTCAACACTTGTAGCCTGAATGGTTTCTTTTTCTCCTCTCATTTCAAAATGTTCCCATCTCTTTTCCAAATGTTTTGGGACCGTTCCAAGCGCACCAACTACAATTGGCAGGACCTTTATCCGCCTGATCCACAGTTTCTTATTAATTCTCTGACAAAGTCCAATTATTTGTCTATCTTTTCACTTTTATTTTCCTTCTGTGATCCGATCAAACAGCAAAATTCTATAGACGACAAGTTCTCTTTTTTGTTGATTATGACTCAGACTGGTACTCTGACCGGAATTAGGTAATCTGTTTATATCAAAGAATCCAAGAGATTTTTATGGGTTTCACTTTTTAGGACGAATTCTGGTTTGTGCACATACCATTTAGAAATATGATCAAGCATTAATTACTGATCGAATTTCAATTGGATCTCCTTTTCCAATCAGCGTTGTGCAGTATTGTAATCCTTTTGTGTAAGTTTATTGCATTTGCTTATGTACTAAACAGTAATATCTATTTGTGCATTACCTGCTCACGCTTTTCACTTGCTTATAATCGATTTTTTCTTCAAAATAATGCAGCCTTATGGCGTTGATTCGAGTTGCAATTAGAAGAGATTTAATTTTTCTTTTGCCCGAGGTTGCTGGGGCTGTAGAATACACCTTTGCACCTTTGCACCTGCCTTACGAGTGTCCAGGATATGAGACTAAGCGATTTAATGGTGAGGTTTTGGAAATACGGAGTACCCTTTCACTGCCATCGCTCCCAGGTCCACTCAGGCTCGGAGTGGTAGCACCTGATAGGGCCCTATCTATGGGTTAAAAAACTAATCAGCGTACTTATGCTAAACTAAATTACTTGAAATAGAATTGTTTTGTTATTTAAACTGCGTACTTGTGACGAACTGAATTGCTTGATATAGAACTATTTTGACATGTAAACTGCGTACTTATGCTAAACTGAATTGTCTGAAATAAAAATGTTTTTGACATTGAAACTGTACTACGCTAAATTGAATTACTCGAATTAAAACTGTTTTGACATTTAACTGTGTGTAAAAAATATACTAGTACTAAATTAAATTGTTTGAACTATAACTGTTTGACTAAACTGAATAGCTTGATATAGAAATGTGTGTGACAATTAAATTGTGTACTGACGCCAAACTGAATTATTTGAAATAGAAATGCTTATTTGCATAAAAATGGATTCGGCATTAAATAATCTACGAGAGATGATATGTCATAAAACTAAAACAAACAATCAGTTTTTCTTTTAAGAATTTTATGCATTTATTATTCTTCCCATTTCTGTTCGCTAATTTTTCTGTTTTTCTCTCTGTACTTATTTTACCACTGTTATTATCGGTTGTTGCAATAATCATTCTTTTCTCTTGTTAATATACTTTTCAAGTCTTTGTATTTATTTATCTATTCCACCCTCAATGCTGTCTTTTCCTTCTTCTTTTCTCGACACATACAGTTTGTCAATGTCATCTTTCTCATGTAAGGCATTCTGCATGGTCATCGATTTTCTTGTCCTTAGGTCCATTTTTCCGAGTCTCTGGCTTGTCTATTTTGAGAATGGTCTTGAATATATTACAAAGAACACTGCCCCGGTATTTATTCCTATGATGAGATTTCTACTGCAGAGCTTGATTTCGAGAAGAATCTATTTATTTTTCTTTAATTTCCACTTGTTTGATGGTTTCCGCATCCTATATTTCCAAGAACGAGTAGTTTTCATTCTCTTCAAGTGTCTTCATGAATTCTTGCTTTGGTAGTACTATTTCTTCTGCTGTTTCTCTTTTACGACTTTTCAATATCAGTATGGTACATTGTGAGAGTCGTATTTTATTCGTATATCCAATCTGTACATTCTTATTGTTTTTATCAGGATCTCCAGTCCTTTTAAATTTGTTTGGCAAATGCTTTTATGCCATCCAAATACATAAGGTGATTTATCTTCGGTGAGTTTGAAAATTTATAACCCCCATCCCCGTACATTTATTAATTACTTAGTTGAATGGTATCGTTGCTATAACAAATAGCAGTAGCGACAGCAATTTTCCATGAAAGATTACTCTTTGATTTTCTACCTCTCAAAAAGGTTAACCTCAAGCTATGAATTCTGACCCCTATTTTCCATGGCATTCGTTACAAAGTTTATGAGTTTGTAGTATATTTTGTTTATTTTCAGACACTCTGTTATCCACATTTGCAGGACCATATTCGTTGTCAATTGATGTCAAGGCAACATTTTCCGCTTCATTTCTTTGTGAATGTGTTGGTTCATAAATAGCGGCTAATTTGTTTTTTCTTGTTCTCAAATGACATCCTTTTTGTTCTCCCTTAAATAGTCTGCGGCATACAAGAGAGTTATAGCTTTCTTTTCTTGTCTATGCGATGGAATATTCCACTTCATAGATAAACACATGAACAGTACATAGCTACTAGGTATGTTTTTTGGGGCGGGGATCCTTCTTGATGAGGGTAGTTTTCCCTCTCGTCGTTTATCCGGGAATGTTTGTTTCTTGAACACGTTTTCTCAGTTACAGAGCCATTCTATCATGCATGGACATGAATTTTTTAAAGTTGAATCAATGTGCTTCATTATTGCCTGCTATTTTCCAAAGTGGTATTTGCTTGAATATTGCAACTTGTGAGTCTAGATGTATGTCCGTATTGCGGCCTTAGAATTCTTTTTTTTTTTTTTTTTTTTTTTTCATTTTTTCGTCCATACAGCATTTCTGTTTGGTTCTTTCCTTCTCCATTTTTCTACTCCAAAAATGTTTAAGTCCTTTTGCCTTTAGTTGTTTAATCCTTTTTAGAATTTTCTTTCGTTATTTTGGAATGTCCCGTTTTGTTTGTATTGTTTGACTTTCTTCCCGTCTTCCTTCTTTCGCCAAAATATTTTGATATATTCCAGTTTTATTGTCAGACTTGTAATCGATTGTCTTTTTGGGGTCTTTTCTTTTCGCTGAGTTCCTGTATATTCCCTCTTCTTAAGTAGTTTTGGCTTATGTTGCAGTTTCTTTATCTGAACTTTTAGCCTTATTTCCCGCCCAGGTATTGTACTTTTTTTCACATGGCTTTACGGCTAGTGGGTAGAGTGTAGGCCAATGGTTCAGGAGACCTGGGTTCAATTCCAGGTCGGGTAATAGCAAAGACTTTAAAAATGGTACTTGATACCCCCTTGCTTAACACCCAGCAATATAAGATACCTATCAAGGGTACAGTGGAGCAACTCAGGGAAAGAATTAGCACCCTCCCCTACATCTCGGTGTAGTAGCTATTGAAAATGGTGCCTTCTGGTCTCCCTTGACTAAGGTTGCCAACTTTATTTACTTACTTGCGGCTACCTATTTTATTACTGTCTTGTTTTGTTCCAGCAATGATTTCCTCATTCAGTTCGGTGACTGTCTGTGGGGGATATGATGCAATACTTTATTTACTTTATCAGTTTCTAACTTAACTTTGTCCAGTTTTGATTCCTTAGGGATGGTAATGTAGTTTTCTGATCACTCATGATTTTTATAAATTCTAACTTTGTTCAGTATTATTGTGTAAATGTTGATGCTTATCAGGGTTAAGTGGTGATTTAGTTTCCACTATTTTGCGTCCTAATTTTTTAGGCAGATCTGTCTGAAAATATTCCAAACGATTTACGTTTTCTCATATTTCTTGTATCTAAAAGTCAGAAAACCAACCTTTCAATAATATAGACTTCTCGACTCTTTCACTTGTATGAAATTAACGGATTCTTTCTTGATCTCTATCATCCGATTTCTACAAACTCTTTGCATAGGATTGCTTTTAAATTCACTGTGGATTACTTTTCTTTCGTCTTCGCTCGATCCATTGTTACTTTAGTCTTTGTATACTTGAGATAAGAACAGCCAACATTCGCAATATACCGATCGATCCCGCATGTAAACTATTAAAGGAGCACTTACCGATCATGACACCCTGACATGTTTTCTGGATCCCCCGTTAACTTATATATCAGATCAAGGGGATGATTTCTATCTGAGATCTTGTCACAGAAATGACCGAGTACCCCTAATAAAGAAAACACTTAGGTGGGCTTCAAAAAAGTACGCCTATGAAAATAAGAAGTTTGAACTTAGTAAAATACAACATTCACTTTATTATTATTATTATTATTATTATTATTATTATTATTATTATTATTTACTCATTAGAGTTTTTCACATCAGCGTTAGATTATGGTCTTTCACTGGAGTTTGAGTGACAGCAAGTCTCCCCAAATCTCCAGGACTCTTCTCAGGGTTCTGGCCGTTCTCAATAATGTAGTAGTTTGGATGGTCTCCTCTCGTCCTCCAACTTCCAAGTCCTCCAGTCCCTTTAGTTATCCTTTAGTTACTGTTCCAAATGCACCAATTACAGTTGGTATAATTGTCATCTGCATGTTCCATAGTTTTTTAATTTCCCTAGCAAGGTCGTGGTACTTATCCTTCTTTTTACATTTTTTCTGTTTTATTCTGTGGTCAGCCGGGACAGCAAAGTCCATAATTTTGCAAGTTCTATTTTTTCTTTTTTGAATATTATTAGGTCTGGTCTTCTGGCCGAGATTACGTGATCCGTGTGTATGTCAAAGTCCCATTGGAGTGTATGCGTTATTTTCTAGGATAGGTGCTGGGTTGTGCATATACTATTTGTTTGTATGGTCAAATTTAAATTTTTGGCACATTTCCCAGTGGATCACCTTGCCCACCCAGTCGTGTCTAGTCTTATATTCTTTCTGTGCTAATTTGCTGCATTAGCTTTTTATGTGATTGATGGTTTCATCTCTGTGACTGCAGAGTCTACATTTGCTATTTTGTTGCGTCCTATCTATTCTCGCTTTGATATGATTGGTTCTTACAGCGTTGTTTTGTGCTTCTATAAGGAGAGATTCTGTTTCTCTCTTAAAGATTCTTTTTCTTAGCCATGTCCAGGTTTTGTTGTGTGAGATTTTTATTAGTCGTTTAAAACGCCCAGAGAGTCGTTTTCCTTCCCATTTTTGTTTCGTAGTTATTGTTATTGTGTTGTCCATCGTGTTATCAGTATCGTTTCCAATGACTGTAATCAGTCCTCCATCGTGTTTTTGAATATTCTTCGAGTCGTTGTGTCGATGCGTCAACGCTGCCGTCAAAGCTCGCAAGTCCTCTTCCGCCCTCTTTTCTTGATACATATAGTCTGTCAACTTCGTCTCTGAGATGTAATGCCTTATGCATTGTCATTAGTTTTAGTTTTATTATTGCAAGTTTTCACACCAATTTAGCGGTTGGTTTTTTGCTGAAATGAGTGACAAAAAGTCTTATCAGTCATGCTGAATTTCTCTGATCCCCAGTTTGTCCATTTTTTTCTCCAGGTCTAAAGGAGCCGTTACAAAGTCACCAACTGCATCGTTACCTTCATGTTACACAGCCTCATCAGCTCTATAGTACAAGCCAAACACTAGTCTATCTTTTTGTTTTCTTTTATTTTCACTCTGAAGTCAGTTGTAACAGCAAAATCTTGTAGATAAGATGTTTTCTTTTAATACTTTATATTAGGTCAGGTTTCCTGATCAGTGGTTAGAACTACGTTTATACCATTTGTCGGCCTGGTTAAATTTTAATCTCTGTCACTATTCCCGATGGATAATTTTCTACTCAGTCATATTTACTCTTGTATATATATATATATATATATATATATATATATATATATATATATATATATATATATATCCTTTCCTGGATTCTCTGTTACTTGACCTTTACTTATTATTCTTGAAAAAGTTATCATATTTTTTTCTTTGATATAATTTTTTTCTAATTGCATTATTCTGTGCTCTAATTGAAAAAGATTAAATTTCTCGCTTCGGTTTTCAACTTCTCAGTCATGTATAGATAATTTCATGGCAATTTTCGTAGTTTGTCACTTGAATTATTTATATAATTGTTTTTATCATTAATCACTTAAATGTATCGTTTGATTACCAGAATCGTTCGATGTGCCAAATTATATGAATAGAAATGTAAATTAACAAATGACAGTCCTGTCTGAGTGTTCGTAGTCTATAAATGTCATTAATATTGTTACAATTACCACGTATGTTTTGCATTAGGACTCACAATACACCAATATCAGACAGGCTGTATTTAGAGGTCATTGAAAGTCTCTAAAGAAAGATGAAAGCAAAGGCAATAATTCTCCGGGTATAAATATTGCAAAAAGACAATTGACACAGCGTCTAAGATATTTTGTTTCAAGCGTTCGACGGTATTTCTTAATATAATCCACCATTCTTTTTTACTAACTCTTTTCTCGGAAAATAATGAGCCACAGAGTTTGAGATTATGTAAAAAAAAATTGGCAAACGTATCATGTAAGTTTTGTTTTTTTTTCTATTTAATGGCTTATCCACTTTCGTAGCTTATTTCATGCCAAAGCCACCCTTCTAGAAAAAAAAGCAGTAGTGGTAATATTTAACCCATTGCTGGAAGGATAAGTGGTTCACATCTTTCACTAGGGTATTTGTCCGAAAGTTAACATAAGAGAGTGTCTGCGGTTCAAGCTCACTTATTACGATTCCGCTGACCAGCGCTTTAACCATTACACCACGAGGATACCCCCAGTAATGTTCTAAGTCGTTGTGTGTATGTATGTGGGTATATATGTGCGTGAGGGGGCGATTTGAAAAGTATATTCTCATTAAGATAATCGTGACTTTGTATTGCTTTAAATCTTTTATATTAAAGTGATATTGGTATTTTCTGCTATTCCAATCGTATGAAGTAATGATTTTTTTCAGGGTAAGAACTTCTCTGTTTTTGATCGAGGAAGATTTTTCAAGTAATCTTTTCAAAGCAGAATCTTAACGTTCAATAGGTATTTAACTTGATTTTAAAATCATTCTTCACAAAAGGATCTTTCATAATTCAATGAATTAAAGTAAGTTTTATAATGCTAAATTTAATTTACTTTTATCCTAATCTCATGTGTAATTGGATTAAAAAATGTAACCTTTGAAAATCATTTGGTTCGCACACGGACTTTTGAAATTTCAATCACATTTTCATATTTTGTACTAATTTGAATTTTGTGCATTTTTCATCTTGTTTCTTTTATATGAATAAAAAAAAAATCAGTTTATTATTATACTTAACAGATGGGATAATGCTAATGTCAAAAATTAAAGGATGTATATGATTTGATTTTAGAGAAATTTAGTTGCTCTTTTTTTGATAAGTATTAGCCTTTGAATTTTCTAATTAAGGAATATAATAATAATAATAATAATAATAATAATAATAATAATAATAATAATAAGAAGAAGAAGAAGAAGAAGAATGTGAAAAGAGAGATAAGTACCTCGACCTTGCTAGAGAATTGAAAAAACTATGGAACATGAAGGTGACAATCATACTAATTGGGATTGGTGCTTTTGGCACGGTATCTTAAGGATTATTAAAGGGCCTGGAAGATTTGGAAGTTTGCTGCCGAGTGGAGACCATCCAAACAACAGCATTATTGAAAATGGCCAGAATACTGAGAAGAGTCCAGGAGACTTGAGGAGACTTGTAGTCACTCAATCTCCAGTGAATGACCATCAGCTTACGCTGATGTGAAAAACTATAATAATAATAATAATAATAATAATAATAATAATAATAATAATAAGAAGAAGAAGAAGAAGAAGAAATAAATGAAGAGATAGATAGATAGATAGATCGCTCATGCACGCAAATGAGCGTCGACAAACAACGTTAATTCTGCGTCTACGCTATTTGACATTTGTTCTACAAATACTTGATCATCACTCTTCTTTTATAGTTATATAAAAACATATAACTATACGGCTAATATGGCTGCCAAATCTTCATAGATGATAGACGTCTATTTTTACTGAAATTACGACCCTAGCATCCTGATTAATGAGTAATTAAACTTGTGAAAATATATACAAAATACAAGAGATAATAAGTTAATTAGACGTCTGTTCGTCATTGGATTATAGTAACATACGCTTGGACAATTCTTATGCAACTTTCTGGGTCTACATAGCGGTAGTCCAGTTACAAGCATCATCATCATCATCATCATGTCGTGCTACTAGCACGGATATTCTTGACCCTCTCTCGCAACTCGTCACTATCGTCCATCACTCTCAGGAAGTCTTCCAGGCTATATCCTGTACAGGCACAGGGCTGTTTTGTATAGGTTCTAGCTAACGGTCCTACATTTGCTCTTCCATGTAATCCACTGGAGTATATCGCATATGAGATCATCCATACTTCTCCAGCAGTGTCCCGAATGTCTGCTTCGTCTAACTTGGATAGTTTACGTGATGGACGGTAAATGGCTATACAGCTGCTGTTTTCTTGGGTGTTGCCTCCAGGACTTGTTCAATATTGCTCGCAGCATTTTTGTGTAATTGTCGCAAAGCTTTTTCTTCATAGATTTAGTTAGCTTCCATATAGCAGTATCGACACAACCACTGCTTGGATAAAACTGAGTTTTATTTTGTTGGTACGGTCTGACTTTCATATGACCAATAGCCAATCGATAGCCTTTGATAGTCACGTGTTGATGTCTTTCTCGGTTGATGAGACACTGCTTCCGTGGTAGGTAAACTTGTCCACTAGTTTCAAAGGGCCACCCTTTTGTTTGGAGATGTCATCTCTTTGATTAAAGCACATGTATTCCGTCTTGTCTGCGTTGACATGGAGGCATATGCCACCTGCTGCTCGTTCCAGACTATTTGCTGATGTTATTCTCAGTGGCAGACAATTGTAAGATATCTGGTGTCAATGCAAACTGCAGATTTTATTTCAGTGTGCCTTCTCTGAGATTTTTTCTGTCAAAGGATACCTTGAAATCAGCAGAGGTTTAATGCAAAAACGTCGTTGTGGAGGTCGGATTTTTAACTTAACTTCTAGATGGGTTAGCTTCTCCATAGCTTTGTCATTAGATTGGACACCCCTCTATGATCCCCCCACATATATATATATTTATATATATATGAAGAGAGAGAGAGAGAGAGAGAGAGAGAGAGAGAGAGAGAGAGAGAGAGAGTGCGGAAGCAAAATATGGAACGTTTTTTAAAACTTTATTTGGTCTGATTAGTCCAATTTTTTAATTAAAGCTTTAAATCCAAATTTTAATAATTAGCTTTATTATTCAAGCAGTGTTTTTTAAAATTAAAATTCAACAAAATACGTATGAGCAAGAAAATAAACGACAAAGAATCTATGATTTTCTTAACGCTGAAACCAAGCTAAAGTTTGTTTGTCTACCATATATAAAACAAAGAAAGTATTTTAATGAAAAAGAGCTTTTTAAGCAAAAAGAAGGGTAGAATTTTGGACAAAAAACAAAAAGACCTTTAAACTGCCCTCGCCACAGCGATTAAAGACACCACAACGTAAATAAGTAAGTGCGCTATTGAATTTAAAGTCCACAAAAATATTGTGTGGACAGCAATTAAACAAGATTTATGCCCAGACCTTATGCCCCTTGATTACGTTATATGAGACGTTCTAGAAAACAAAACAAATGCACAACAATAGAAAAGCAAGGATTGTTCACTTAATGGTAACATTGATTTCTTCGACATTGTCCTTGATGTTTTGCAAAGAGATATATTTACACTATGAATGTTCACGATCTGCCCTAGATTACATAAAACGAATGTTAATAAATCGAATGAAAGAAAATGGCTTCACACTAAAAAATTGCAACTAGTAGACGATATTCCGCAGAAACTATTTCGGATTCACATTATAAAGAGGATTTCGTGCTTTTCCTATATACACCAGCTCAAGCCAAACTTCTGTTGTCTAGACTGGAGCTGTCAGCAAAAGACATTGGTCTCTGTGTGAACTCAGATAAAACCGGATTAATTTTTGTTAAAGATGGTGCCATCTTCACAATAATTTACAAGACTCTAAAATTAGTTAACAATTTCACATGACTTGGCACCAGTAACTCATCAACTGAAAGTTATATCAATATACGAATATGAAAACCACAGCTATTGACAGGTCATCGACTGTACGGAAATCCCTTTTCCGATATATATATATATATATATATATATATATATATATATATATAGTTTAATCTATAAGATCTGAAGAAGTCCTGTTAATTTTTTCGTGTTTTTTGATTTTTCAACAAAAAAAATAACAGGATGGAAATAAATTTATAATCCTAATGTGACCGGTTTGTGTTTTTTCTTCATGGAATTATTGCTCTGTAATGTCTGTTACATTGAGCTCTTTACCAGGAAAATTTAAATGTTCACTTTTGAATACTGGACTATATATATATATATATATATATATATATTTGGTAGCAAGCGTGTTTTTTGTGCAAATGGAAACATTTATTAAATATTTTGAATCGAACTGAACATGCAGATGTGTTCTGTTGACTAATAGAAGGGTGGAGGTGTCCTCGTTGTTTTATGGTTAAAGCAATTGACCGAGAGTTCGAAATCCAGTCGTTCTATAACGTTCTCTTCTGGGCAAATACCCTTGGGAAAGGCAAGAACCTCCCTTATTCTCCCAGCTATGGATTAAAATAGAATTAATGAATGAGTTTTGTTATTTTTAATGATCCGTTTGTGTTTTATATTCATTCTTGTCGTAATCGTGATTGATGACATCTGATATCAAGGGTTTCAAGTGCACAAGAATTTCGAATAGGAAGTAATTATTTTCCTTATTGACAGCAATAATTGAAGTATCCACCAACTTGTTTGGATGTAAATCGGTCTTTCTCTTCAAAATTGACAGAGGATATTCTTATTCTCATAATAATGTAGTTCGAGGATTTCTTCAGCATATTGACGTTTTTAAGCTGCTCTCATTTCTTCATTGTATAATGTTGTTGCCAATAAGTGAAGAATTCATTAACGACATAATTAAGGGAACCATTGTCGAATTCAATAGTTTTAGGAACATTTCCAAGAATTTGCTTGTTATTTTCTGGCTTTTGCTCTAGAGACGTTGACTTCATTTTCAATCGTGTTCCCCAATCTCCAAGTTGCCTCATATTATTCTAGCGTTCTTCACTTTTCTGTCAGTTCATTCAATCTATGGATAAAGGTATTCTCATTTCACATCACATTGACATACATTTTTTCTCATCGCAAAAACGTTTCCTTTTGCCATTCCCCGATTATTTGGGGGATTCTTTTGGCTCAAATTTATAGTTCACTTCAATTACATACGTTTACATATTTGAAAAAATAATCAAATAAATTAAATACGCTTTGAAGTTAAAATTGGGTTAAAATACAAGTTAAACGTACATTGGTAGCAGAATTATAGAAAAATCCTATTGTATACGTAAATCAAGAAAGCTCTCTCTCTCTTTCTCTTTCTCCTTCTCTCTCCCACACATTCTCTCTCTCATACACACACACAGAGACACACTCACACATACTCACATACATATATACACATGTATGCGCAAATACATATAAATGTATATTCATAAACATACGTCAATATATATATATATATATATATATAACCATTAGTTAAACGATCTTAGTCTGTTTAGAAAAGCACACCTGCCAAGTAGAAGAAACCACAAACAGAACACAAAATTGGAAGGGACTGACCAGTGGATTAATTCCACTCCTGTTTCTTAATCGTTCTAACATATAATATGTTCACACCCTCTGCTCACGCCTATGAACGAAAGAATTTGTAGCTTTGTAATTTGAGTTCCACTTTATGTTTTTTATTTTTATGTTTTTTATTTTTATTTTTATTTTCATCTTTATCTTTATTTTCTGATTTTTAATTTATTTTTTGATTTCTTTAATTTTCCTTATTTATCTTCTGAATACGAACTGTAACTCCTCATTCGCATCTCTGGGACAATACAGAGCATGTAAAAAGACGGAGAATATACCAACAATTTTCTCCGCCGAAATAAATTTATTATGACGACTTAACCGAGTTTGAGTCTCCATTTAATTGTACTATATACGCTCTGAATGTGAATTTTGTTATACCCTTGAGAATAAATAGGGAACTAACAATAGCCATACATTGAGAACTCTCATAGATGTATATGATTACCCTCATATTTTCTACGTAAAGAATAATCCACGCCTACTGTTCTTGGACACTGACTGGATAATTTATATATATATATATATATATATATATATATATATATATATATATATATATATATAAGCGTGTGTGTGTGTGTGTTTATATGTTGCTTATAACTAAAAATGTATATATATATATATATGGGATGATTAAACACGCAGCAAACACACACACACACACACACACATATCTATATATATATACAAATGTTGTTATCATTTTGCCGAGGGCATTACAAGGAAAAGTAATCAACCTAAATAAACGGTACATTTATACACATATATGCGCAAATATACATAAATGTATATTCATAAACATACGTTAATATATTTATAAATATATATATATATATATGTGTGTGTGTGTGTGTGTGTATGTGTGTGTGTGTGTGTGTGTGCGTTTATATGTTGTTTATAACTAAAAATGTATATAATATATATATATGGAATGATTAAACACACAGCAAACACGAACACACAAACATATATATATATATATATATATATATATATATATATATACAAATGTTGATATCATTTTGCCTGGGGCATCACAAGGAAAAGTAATCAACCTAAATAAACGGTTACTACTATAGACACAGGTCAAAGACCCCTAAGTCAGGGCATTCTCCCATGTCCTCATTTAAACGTCAGTCTCTCTTCCTCTTTTATAATAGGAGAGACAAGTGAATAGCAACGTCATTTCCTGTTAAAAGATAGTCACGGGGCTGTCGGAACAGGGTCTCCGAAAAAGAAACAGTCAAGATCTGGTCGCCCTAGGGACTAGAGTGAAAGATTCGAAAAGGTTGAAAATCACTTCTATTTTTACTATTAGGCGTCGAACCCCTGTAAAGCGATTTTTGACCCATTCACTCCATGAAAAAGAAATATCAATTTTTTTTCTACGCACCTTCAAGCAAAAACATCACCCACACGGCGATAAGAAATAATCCAAATTCATCCTGGTGAAAAAAGATAAGTAATACCTTACTCATCTCATTCAATCTATAGGGGTATAATGGTTAACGCACTTGACTGCAGAATAGGAGTAAGCGAGTTCGAACTCCAGTAGCACTATTACGTTCCCTTTTGGATAACTAACCATGGCAATCGTATGAACACCTCTTATCCTCTCATCAATGGGTTAAAAAGAAATCAGACCTGACCGATAAAGTGAAACGCAGTTTCTTCAAGGAAGCGGTCGTATCGATACTGCTGTATGGATCCACTACTTGGACGCTAACTAAACGGCTGGAGAAGAACATAGACGGCAATTACACAAGAATGGTGCCAGCAATATTCAGCAAGTCCAAGTGGCAACATCCCACAAGGCATCAACTATACCGCCACCTACCTCCAATCACGAAAACTATCCAAGTTAGATGAACCAGACATGCAGGATACTGCTGGGGAAGCAAGGACGAGCTCATAAGTGATGTACTCCTATGGACCCTCACATGTGGCCGAGCAAAAGCAGGACGACCAGCACGAACATACATAAAGCAGTTATGTGGGGATACGGGATGTAGCCCTGAAGACCTGCCGGAGGCGATGAACGATAAAGAGAAGTGGCAATAGAGGGTCAGGGATATCCCTACTAGCGGCACGACATGATGATGATGATGATGAATGTAAAAGATTCTGTTTCTCTTTAAAGGTTTCACTTTCTTAGCCATGGTCAAGTCATCTAGGGAGAAAGGGTTAGAGAGGGTCAGGGATATCCGTGCTTGCGACATGACATGTGAATGATGATGATGATGATGATTGTTCTTCTAAAATGATGGATTTGGCATTAAATAACCCAAGAAGGTTGATATGCCATTAAATAACAGACAACCATTCCCTATCTATATATCTCTGAGATGCAAGAACTTTTTGTATTATATGTTACATTCACGCACTCACCACTTGGCTAAAGTTTTTTTCTTTCTTTCGATGTTGTTGGGAAATAAAAACCCGGTTACATTTTGAACGACTTGTTTGTCGAATTCTTTTCACAAGTTCTAACGCTTTTTCGGATTTATCAAATGTTCTCTCACTAAACCTTATAACTCCTATGTTAACTTTATTTTATAAAACGAAAAACAACAAGAAAAAAAACCTGAGCCAGACTTAAACACTTAATTTTTTATTACTTATGTCCACCACGTAGTAGGGATAATGGATTTCTAATTCCTATAATTCCATGTCGAGTTTTGTCACCCTTCACCCATGCACCGTAACCATATATATATATATACATATATATATAATCATAATCAAGTTGCGTGGACAGCATGGATTCTCTACATTTTTGTCTGTCTGTTTCTTTCTCTCCATGAGACCCGATCTCAATTGTCACTGCCGGGTCTTCCAAACTATATCCCATGTATACACAGAGCTGATGTAAATACATTCTTACTGGTCAGCCAACACTGGCTCGTCCATACGTAGAGGCCCTTAGAATGTGTTCGTCCTTGTTTTTCACAGTGTCTAACAAGTATCGTTCGTCTTACTCGGATGGTTTTTGAAATGAGATGCGACTATACATCTGTTGTTTCATGGGGTTTTGCTTCAAGGATTAACCCAAAATTGCAACTACCATTCATTTGCTGTTCCCATGTAGCATTTTTCTTAGCGTTTTGTAAGCGACAATGTGCTGAATCTGTACAGTAGTATTAAGACAGTCATAGCTTTGGGTCAATCCACTCTATTTTACGGGATATATCTAACTAACAACGGATCGAGAGCCTATCTATTGCAGTCCATACATTCACTAGGTGTATTCTAATATCACATTCAGTTGATGAGATATTGCAGCGGAGGTAAGTGAACTTTACTAATTTTAGCGGGCTGCCACTTTGATTGGAGATGGCTCCTTATTTTAAAAACACATATGTAACCTCTTTCACTCGCGTTCCCGTGGAAGAAAACGCCTCTTGCTCTCTGCTCCAGGTTATGCAATAGGGATCCGGCTTCGGCAAGTGTATTTGCAGGAAGCGTTATATCATCTGCATGGTCTGTGCTTGTTATATTTTCTGCGTGATATCGTATTTTTCTTCTCTTTTTAGCGTAAAGTCATTTTAGGTTTAATACGATTCAGTAGATCATTGTAAACCTTCGCATCTAGAGAAGTAAGTGTTATGCCTCCGTAGTTCTTAGCGATTCCGAGGTCACTTTTCTTGGAGAAAGGGAAAAATGAAGCCTTTTTTCTCGGTAAACTAAGTAGATAACATCTGCAGCCAAGTATAGTATAGACATCATATGCATGAAATAGCATAGACACTACCATAGTAAACTCGAAATAAAATATATCGATATAGCTAAAGAAGGAACATTTGTCGAGTTATGTACATGGAAAAATCTATCAGTGGCATAATAGGAGGTGGAGATATACTTCTCAGTCTCAGTACCTTAAAATCAGTAGAATAGAGATAATCCAATCGAGAAAGATGAGTGCTTCATTCAGAGGCAAACCCTGCACAATAATCGCCTCTTGCTACAACCCCACCAATACCAGTGATGAATCGGATACCATAACTTCTATAACGAGCTAGCTTTCCTAGTCCAACAGATTCCCATAGACAACCTTCTAATCATTGGGGAAGACATGAATACTCAAATAGGCAAACACGAAAATTGCAAATTCTACTTGAACAATTCGTCGAACAGAAATAGGGAATATCTTGGAGACTTTTTACTTGAGAACAGGCCAGTATGCCTTAATACTGAATTCCAAAAACCGACAGAAAACTATAGACCCATACCGACACAAATAAATCTAAACAACACTTAGATTATTTATTCATAGATAAGAACTATATAAATAGTGCTGTGAAATGTAAGGTGTACATATCATTTGAAAGACTATCTTCCGATCACAGCATTGTCAGTGAAAAATTACACACTAATCAATTTGACATTTTTGTTAAGTAATTATTCCGTAGATTTATGAGTGATATGTTCTCTCTATAACGGAAATAGTTGGCATATTTAGGTATTATAAATTTAAAAGAACCAGTTTCTCGAAATTCTAGGGCAAGACGTGCATGAATTCCACGGAGGGGTAATTACATAGATACACTAGATTTTTGTTTATAAAAATACCATTATATCGGAAATAGCAATATTTCGAGCGTAATATGTATATTTCAATTATTGTGTGAATAGGTCAAGTTAATGTACTGATTGTCTTCTTGAAGTGGGTTTCTATATGTTTGATACAGTTGTAACAGGAATATTAGCATATGAGTTTATGTCGAAACTAGCAAGAGGTTTATTTTCTATGTTTAAATTATTGATTTTGTTGAGGAAATCACCGGAGTTCTTGATGTACGTATTGCTAGTCGAGCCTAAGAAAAGGTACGGCATTTTGGGTAAATATATTTTTATATTATGGGGGGCTATTAAATCCCAGAAATTATTGATCATAGAAGAATTCCAGGTTAATGGGTTTTTAAAAGACCATGAATTTCAGTGATTGTTTGGTGACAAATAATTAATGAAGATCTGAATTTGCGTTCAGTTTTTTTAAATAAATTTTGGAAATTGAAAAACATCACGCTTATTTGAAACATAACCTCAACTATTATTGAATATTTTAACGCCTTTCTAATCGTTTTTAGTTTCACTTTATAACTCACAAACACGAACAAATATCTAAACACCGAAAGAAAACGTTAGCAAATATTTCTCCAAATGAATCATCCACTGAAAACGTTTTGTTTCTTTATCTCTGAATATTTTCATTTTCTTTGATTAATTTTCCCAGATTCATTTCGTATTAATGACCTTGAGAAAGCCACATTTGAATTTATTCCGATCCCGACTCCAACAGGCCATTGACCAAATGAGTAGAGTGTTTGTCAGTGGTCCGGGGGACCAGGTTTCAATCCCAGGTCGAGTCATACGAAAGACTCAAAAATGGTACTTGATGCTCAACACTCAGCATTATAAGCTACGGGTCAAGGAAAAAGTGGAGCAATCATGGGAATTCAGTAGCGCCCTTCCCTACCCCTCGGTGTAGTAGCTATTGAAAAGGGAGCCTTCGGGTCACCCTCGTCTAAGGTTACTGACAGCAAGACTAAGACTGTGCTCTTCAGTTTTGGTGCGAAAATCAGTTTTCAAAGAAAAAGTGAATTCACATCATCTTCATTGCGCTTAATCATTGACCTTGTGTTGTAATCATCTTACGACAGAAAGGGTCATTAAGTACATGCACTTCATGATCTTTTTATGTTGTTTGTGAATTACCTATTGCATTTGCATTCCTTCTTGCTGACAGCTCCAGGTTATGCAATAGGGATCCGGCTTCGGCAGGTGTATTTGCAAGAAGTGCTAGATCATCTACATAGTCTGTGCCTGTTAAAGTTTCTGCTGGATATCCTCGTGCCTTAAAATCAGTAGATGAGTGGTTCATTCAGTGGCAAACCCTGCAAAATGTATTCAGTACGAAATAGTCCTGTGTTCTGTGTGTTTGTCAGTGAATTTCACATAGCATAAATGATATAATAGAATTACTATTATCATTGTTTTGTTTTTTTGTTTGGGTTTTATGGCATATCAACCCTGGTAGGTTATTTCAGGCAGATTCCTATTGATACGTATAGATATTAATGGTTTATCTGAAAATAGTTTCTAGGTAATTATTTTAAAGAAGCCTGAGATCATTTGTTTGTATTCAGGTAAATCGTTTCAAGTATAGTAAACGATTAGACATCTCTATTTGACAAATAGATGAGATCCCTACCAGTACTACCACAACCGGTCAAAGTGAACACGGAAATAATAGCAAAGGGTTACCCAACATATACAAAATCTCTAGAACTTGATCTTCACCATGAAATGTTTGGGGTAATATACAGGACTCTCATTTTTTAAAGAGGTCTTGCCCCTCTGCATAGATGCATTTGGTGTATTCTACAATCCCAGCCAATCGGGCTGCATTGTATTAATTGAAGCATATTTTAATATAAACCGCATAGAAGGTTTTATTTCACAGATGTTGCTATTCTTCTTATCATTTTCTTTTTTTTTTTGTTTGTTCCTAATTTCAAATGGAAGTGATGTACGTTTAATGATATTGTTTCAGGAACATTACGAATTGTAAAAACATAAAAACAACTAATTCGTAAGATGGTCACATTGTCACATCAAAATAAATATCAGAAATTGAGACGTTCTTATTCTATTAAAAGGTAGGTTTGGCAATAATAACTCATGATATTTGATATGCCATTAAATAGAGAAACGAAACCAATTCATTTTAAGCTTCATTTTGATGAGAGAAAAGACTAAGAATACACAAATTTGTTTTGAAAATTGGACATTGAATGTTAATGCCTTGTTAAATTTTGAAAACACTTGCCCCCCATCACAAAAACTATACAAGTTCGACGAACCAGACACGCAGGACACTGCTGGAGAAGCAAGGACGAGCTCATAAGCGATGTACTCCTGTGGACCCCCACACATGGATGTGCAAGAGTGGGACGACCAGCACGAACTTACATACAGCAGCTATGTGAGGACACGGAATGTAACCCTGAAGACCTGCCGGAGGCGATGAATGATAGGGAGAAATGGCGAGAGACGGTCGGGGATATCCGCGCAGGCGGCGTGACATGATGATGATGATATTTTGCAAACTTCCACCCTTTCCGCTCTCTCTCTATCTCTCTCTCTCTCTCTCTCTTTCTCCATCTATCTATCTCTCTAATTATCAATCTCTATTTCTCTCTCTCGTTCTGTCTGTCCGTCTCAATATATATATATATATATATATATAACATTTTTCCTTTTATTTCTAACGGCATTTGAAGTTAAACTTGAGCTTTCGTCTCCGTTATCAATGATGTTTTCGATAGATTCTGCAAGTCTCTGCCCCAGCAGTGACTACTACAAGATGATTTCCTGTGTGTCTGACCTACTCAAGTGTTTGAAATTCCCCTCTTATTTAAAATGTGCTTGGCAATCTATCACCCATCTAATTATCCTCTGTGCATGTGCAGCTAATTTCCTTGTTTCCGCGACTTTGCGAATGAAAAGAGAAAGGTGAGAGATGAAAAGGTTTCGAGATGTTCAATGTGAAAATGGCTTAATCATCGGGGGTGGTTGATCAGTGAGAGCTCTAAGTGTGGATCGGTGTAACGCTGATCCTAAGCGATAGATGTGTGTTCAATCATCTGTGACTATCCGGCCATTGGTTCACTGAAGTGTATAATTTGGCGGGAACAAGCTGGCATAGAGAGCAACTGATATCACTTGATTGCACTTGTCATGTTTAACGTGATAAGGTTTAATTATTGTCAAGTCTGCCGGGAATGGGCGTAAAGAAAATAAATACGAAGTAGAAAGAAAGAAAGAAAGAAAGAAAGAACTTAGTGAGAACAAAAGAAAGAAAGAAAGAAATAACGAAAGAAATAACTAAAAGAAAGAAAGAAACAAACAAACAAACAAACAAAAGAGAAAGGAAGAAAGATCTAAAAGAGAACAAAAAAAGAAACAAAGAAAGAAACAAAGAAACAAAGGACTAAGAAAGAAAGAAAAAAAGATAGAAAGAAAGAAAGAAGTACTAAAAAACAACAAATAAACAGACACAGAAAAACAATATACAGAAGTAGAAGACCACAAAGGAAGGAAAGCATGGCGGAAAGTGTAATAAAAAAAGAAGACGAAGAGAAGGAAGAAGAGAAAGAGGAGTTGGAAGTTAAAGTTGAAGAGAGAAAAAAAGAAGTAAAAGAAGGATATAAAAGACAAACAAAGAGACATAAGTCATGGTTTTTGGAAAAATAAAGAAAGAAGAGGATCATATTTTAGGAAGAAAACGAAAAAATTCTGTACAGGTCTGAAGAATATATTGACAGAAAAGACAAAGCGTGAGAAGATGCTGAGAAAGAGAAAATAATTAAAAGGAAAAAATCAGAGAAGACAAGTTAATAATAATAATAATAATAATAATCCAACACAAAGCGGGTATAGAAAAATGAATAATAGACATATTAGCTGAATTCACAGGACTTAATGCAACAAGACAATACCTTGCACACCAAGCTAGAGGGATATAAAAGAAACGTTGGCTTTCTGACCTCCTACTACTAGAATTATGCAGACAAATATATAGAAAAAATATGAACAAGATTTCCCGACCCGAATCGAAAGACTGAATATTAAAAGGTAGGAGCTCTTTATTCGAATTAAAATCAAAATACTAAAAACTGAAACCCCTCAGACCCCAACACCAAAAAATAAATTTAAACACCAGAAGACAAAAAAAATATAGATTTAGAAAAAGAAAATCACGACTGAAAAGAAGACTTCATTTCCATCTCTCAGAAACCAAGACTGGAAAAAAGTTGTGGTAGAAACATAAAAGGCAAATAACATCACAGAAGTAAAAGAGCTTATTTATGCCGGAGCGAAACTAATTTGTGATAAAATTGGTGTACATTTTAGGAACATGATCAGAAATACAAAACTTGGATGGGAAGTTAGACTAGAAAGACGGAGTATCAGACTACAAGAATAAACTGAAGTATCAAGGAATGAAAAGTACACGCGACAATATGTTGGAATGAAAACACAAAAACGAAATAGTAAAAAAAATGTTACAATTCAGCCTAAAGAAGTAAATCAAAAGATTTTGGCAGAAGAATGTATATTTAAAAGATCCCCAGACGGGGTGAAACAATACAAGCAAAATAGGACATTCCAAAATAACGAAAGAAAATTCTGCCAACTAGTAGATGGAGAAATAATGACATCAAACCAAAAACCGGATACAAAAAGACCAAAACAATTTTGTTGTAAAATAGAGGAACAAAAACATAATAGAAAGGCTAAATTGACAAAAAGCATAGAAAAAAATTACAATGACTCGAAGGAGGTGCTGAGGCGGACATAAATTTGGATTCGCTCTGAACAACATAAAAAAAGACTAATTTTAAATACGCTAGTCCATGATGGTATACATGGGTTCTGGTTTTAAATATTCATTGCCACTGGCAACCAGATGGCTCTTGAACTGTGTACATGCATAGAAAAAGCAAATATACCCGAACGGATGACAAAGAGGAAAATTACTCTGATCTAGAAAGAACCTCTAAAAATGATCATTCCCAGCAACTATAGGCCGATAACGTGTCTACCTATGATTCGGAAAATCTTGACTCCGCAAATTAGGAAGGATATTTACAACTCACTTGTATGATGTGGACTCTTTCCAGAAAAGCCGAAAGGTTTCCGAAGAGGAACAAGAGGACAAGTAATAGACAATGCATTAACCAGCACATACTCAAGGAGAACAAAATGAAGTACAAAACTATTGTGTCGTTGCGGTTTGACAACAAAAAGGCCTATGATAATGTCCCACAGACCTAAATAATAGATTATATGAAAATGTACAAGATTCGACAAAGTTATTACATTCATCACGGAAGCCATTAAAAACTAGAAAATGTAATTAGTAGCCGAAGGAAAATTTTTTGTTAGGGTGAAAATCCTGACAGGCCTCTTCAGGGAGAAGCATTTTTAAAATTACTGTTTGTAATGGCAATGATACCAGCCGATGACATAATTTAAAAAATGCTCAAAGGGGTTATGAATTTATAAAATAACATTAATCACATTCTGTTGACGGATGACATTAAGGTATTTGCAAAAAATGAAAAAAATCGAAAACATTGTTACATACAATAGGAATATACAGTCAGGATATAAGTATGGAACTAAGAATAGAAAAACGTGACATGCTGTTAATGAAAAATGGGGAAAAAAAGACAAATAACAGAAGGAATAGAACAGCCAAATCAAGAACGTATCAGAGGGATTGTGGAGGATCTCAGACAAAATGACCAAAAAACAAGAAAATTCATGACGATGCACAAGATTCGAGACGGTCAGTACCGAAAAACAAGAACACTCTTACCAAACTGAAACGCAAAGTATTAGAGAAACACTACACACCCAGAGAACAGATAATAACACGAGGAAAAATTAATGTTGACACTAAAAAGAGAATAATGTATAAAAAAAAACACATTATCATCTCTCGGGAGTCGAAAGTTGAAAACAGTAAAATTAGAAACGGATAAATAAACGAATTATTAACGCATATTTCAACGAAAAACATTACATAATTAAAAGATCTAATCTATATAGGAGTGAAAAAAGTCTGAAAAAATCGGTTCCCATATTGAATACGAACAAAACCTCAAAAACTGGATGGCAAATCAGATTGGAAGCACAAATAAGAAAGCTTCGACAACAAGCAAAAATGCTAAGATAGAAGAAAAACGTGAAAATATTTTAGGACTTAAAGAGGAAAGCAACTCAGTGAGATCGAAAAGATAAAGAGGAAAGTTCTAGCGAAAAAAAGAAAACTAAAAAGATACCATGATAGGCCGAGACAATACAAAAAAAAATGGGACATTCTTTAGTAACAAAAGAAAATGCTGACAGTAAGTAGAGGGAAAAGGTGCGAAGACATACCAACAACCAAATGTGAAGGAAGCAAATCAGTTTTAGAGCAAAATATGTGGACGTAGAAAATACAGACAAGCCGAATGGATAAACTATATATTCAAAGAATTGCAAGGGCTAGGAGAAGACACGAAGACAAAAATATACTTTCATTCCGTTAGACCAACACTCAAAAATACCAAATTTGAAAACTCCCGGCCATGATGGCATCCATGGATTCTGGTTTGAAAAAATTACCTCTATCCCAGACAGACTGGCTATCGAAATGAATAGATGCTTAGAAGTAACTGTCCCAAACGCTTATATACTTTTAACGTGACTAACTATGATGTGGAAGATACTAACGGCACAAATTAAGGAGATTTACAAATCAATAATAAGCCGCGGACTGTTCCCTGAAGAAGAAATGGGTTGCAGAACAAGAGAGCTGCTGTATAAAGATCAACACATCCTCAAGGAGAGCAAAATGAGACGCAAAATCTAGCTATAGCGTGGATTGCTTAGCAATAGGCAAGCGATATGGCCCAGCAAAGTTAGATAGTAGACTGTCGTAAACTGTACAAGGTATCTGATGGAGTGAAAAATTTCTTCGAGAAAACTATGAAAAACTGGAGAGTTGAAATATCAGCAGGAGGAAAAAGCTTAGCAGAGGTGAAAATACATAGAGGTATCTTCCAGAGAGTTGCGATATCATCATTACCATTTCTTATAGCAATGATGTCACTCAATCACAAACTTAGAAAATGCACAGGTTGATACAAACTTACTAAATCGCAGGAAAATATAAATCATCTAATGTATATGGACGACATCAAACTGTTAACTAAAAATGAAAATGAATTGGAAATCCTAATTGAGGCAGTAAGAGTATGCAGTCAGGATATAGGAATAAAACAGAAAAATAAGTTAAGCGAATATTTAGAAGTGGGAAACGACACTTGGAGGAAGGAATAAAACTACCAAACTAAGAAAAAATCAGAATGTTCGGAAAAAATGAAACTTAAAGATACTTAGGAAAATGGTGAGCGGACACCATTTAACAAATGGAAAAGAAAGGAAAAATATCTCTGGCGAACTAGAAAACTACCCGAAACCAAACTAAAGAGTAAAAATCTCATCAAAGAGATAAACACCTGGACTGTCCCACTTGAAAAATACTCGGGACTTTTCTTGAAGTGAACGAGGAAAGAACTTAAATAACTGGGCAAGAAAACAAGAAAACAATGAATAAAATCTTAGATTCCAGACATAACGTAAACAGATTGTATGCATCAAAAATAGAAGGAAGAGGATTCGCTAGGATTCAAGATAGCGTCAATGCATCGATACAATGACTCAAAGACTACTTTAAAAATGCAGAGGAAGACTAATTACGGAGACTAAAAACAATTCAGACAACACAAGCATCAATAGAACAAAAATAACTAGAAAAAAAATGGGAAGAAAAACAAATGTCACGCGAAAGAGACTAAGATATGGCTGTAAAAGGGAAACCCTAAGAGAGAAAGTAAATATGTTCTGAGAGCAATAAACAACGCCATAGGGACTCAGTGTGCCAAAGCAAGAATAGACAGGACGCAACCAAATAGCAGATGTAGTTTAGGTAGTGATAGTGATGAAACGGCGAGTCACTTGATAAAAAAATGCAGTAAATTAGCACAGAAAGAGTATAAGACTACATATGACTGGGTGGGAAAGGTGATCCATTGGGAACAGTGAAAGAAATTTAGATTTGACTATACGAACAAATGGTTTATGCACAACCGAGTAAACCGTCAAGAAAAATGAGACACATAAACTCCTCTGAGATTGTAAGATACAAAAGGATCACCTAATCTCGGCCAGACGACCAGACCTTGTGATAGAGGACCGGTTTTTATATCACTAGGTCTGGTCATGTTGGAGGCTTATCAAGAGTTAAAACAAAAAGAAACCGAAAACAGAGATCAGTGCCTTGACCTAGCTAGAATACTGAAAAACCATGGACCATGAAAGTGAGAGTGATACCAGTTGTAGTTGGTGCGCTCGGTACGGTTACCAAAAGATTGGAATAGAGACTGGAGGACTTGGAAATAAGACGACGAGTCGAGACCATCCAAAGTGTAGCATCATTAAGAATAGCCATCATATTGAGAAGAATCCTGGAGACTGGAGGTGTTCAGTCTCACTCAAACTCCAGTGAGAAACCATCATATAACGCTAGAGGGAAGAACTCTCAAAGGAGTAAATAAATAATTTTTTTTTGTACATGAATTAATGTGTGAACTTAAATTTGGTTCAATTTATCTGGTAATTGTCATTTAAAATTAGAATCACCAACCCACCCGCCAAAAATCAAAAAGTTAACCCAATTTAAAAACCAAAAATATAATAACCCCAACCCTCACAGAAAGCTAAGGAGTTCAGAATATAAGTAGGTATTTTCACAGAGCAAATATGGTATTTTGGTGGTTGCAGTACGCATGGTAATGGATGAATGCCTATATATTGTATTGTTGAACGAGTCGGTGAATGTGGCTAGCTAGGTCCCCTTAGAATATATATAAAAACCATGACCGCTACCTTCTCCCCACTTCTCCCACAAAACTTCAAGACCTTGTGCCTTCCTTATTGTAACAATGAGGAAAAAAAGAGTTCAGAATATAAGGTCAAGCAATTAGGCTGATAAAAAATATTAATCAGAGCGTTAACCATTCACTTAATTATTGGGGATCACTGGAGTTAAGTAAGTTACCAAATTCTAAAAGCTTTTACTATCACAACTTTTTTTTTTCATTTATGGATAAATTAATTTATTAATTTAAAGATTGCTACCAAATCTTTAAGATGTTACTATCACAAATTATTTTCATTTCGCATTAGTGAATGAATTACTGTGTGAATTTGAAGTTGCTTCACTGTATCTTGGAGTCTTGCAAACTTATTTAAGATTAACTTCCGAAGGAAGAAGGTATGTAAAAAAGAGTTAACTGTATAATGCATTAGAAGCAAAGTTGCAGCACAAATATCAAACAAAAATTATAAGACTATGGGATTAAAACTTATTTATCTCTTAATTTTTCTCGTATAACTCGAGACCATCACACATTGTTGAGATTGGCCAGAATACTGAAGAGTCATGGAGACCCAAGAAGACTTGCAGTTTAACTGTGCAGATAAGAGATAAAGTATATTATTCGCTTGAATTCCACGGACTATTTACTGGAACAGAAAGGATGCCACAAGTAAACAGGAGAAACATATGACCAATATGAATTAGCACATTATCAAGATTAAAAAGTGTAACCACATATTTACAGTATGCATAGACTACAGAAATGCCTATATGGTCCTGTATTTTTGGATAACATACTGTTTACAAATGTTAAAAGATATCGGACAAAGTTATAAATTTCATCTAGAAAGCCATAGAAAACTAGAAAGTGGAATTGGCAGTAGAAAAACAAACCTCGAAGAGGTTAAAATCAAAGGAAGTATCTTCCAGGGAGACTCACTCTGGTTAATATTATTTACTATAGCTGTATTCCTTCTCAATTATATTCTTAAGAAAGGTACATCAGGTTGCAAATTTACAAAATAACGGACAAGTTCAACTACCATATTTATATGGATTGAAATAAAGTATTTGTCAAAAATTAAAAAGAACGAGATTCAAACTTTAAGAATTTACAACAAAGATAGAGAAAGATATAACATACTCATGATACGGATATGTGAAATAGGCATAGAATGTTCATAACGCACATATAGATAACATAGGAATCACAAAACATAAAAAAAAAAAACAACACTTACGACTTCTTAGTTCAGTTGCGAAACTTTTTATTACCTTTGAGTTGAAAGTTTTTTCGACATAAGGAGAGAGATACACAATCTTTCTAAGCTGACTTTTCCATCGGCTCCCCCATCACGTGCGGTACCCGCCGCAAGGCCACGGCAAGCTCCGTAAATCAACCGTCATCTTCAGAGGCAAAAACTCAACTAACTGACTTTTCTCAAATCCCAGCCCACGCTTCCGGTGCGTGACGTCATTCACACTTCCTGGTCCTATTTCTTATCTGGGACTTTATTTTGACATCTGTGAATGTTGCATTCCCCCTGCGCGCGCGTGAACACCTGCGCTCATGTTGCACCTAACTAACCCATGCGCTAAGCGAAAGGTTCTCAGCCTAACTAAACCGAAAGGCAAGATATATAAAACGAAATCCTTCGGCCATTTTATTACAAAGAGAACTTGGCATTCCAAATGTTGCGTGTAAATAAGGAAAAGTGGTGAGGTGGGAAACAGATCTAATAAATCGGGAAAGTTTTAGAAAAATAAAATTACAATTACCCGAGCATAGTGGAAGCAGGCAGAAACATACAGAGATGAAAGGAAATATCGGAAAATTGTACCTAAAATGAACAAGAAAACTTCTCCAAACAAAGGTATGCGGCAGAAATCACGTCAAAGGAATAAACATCTCAGAAGTCCCCAAGTAAGAGTCTCTGAATCATGTCAAAATAGATAAAAGAACTCTGACAAATTGACTAAAAACAAGGAAATTTACGATGATGCATAAGGCTTTACATCCAAGAGATCACATAGCAGTTTATTTTGCATCAAAAAATGAAGTGGGGAAGAGGATTCACCTGGATTGAGGATCAAGTTGATGTAAACGCTCAAGGATTCAAGGTATATTCTAAAAAGGACGAAAAATCCAAATTACAACGGCAACTAACGGCAAAGTGAACATGGGGATAACAATAAAACAAAAAATTGAAGAATACAAAGAACTGACATGTGTGAGTAGGAAAAACGATCCACTGATTATTGAGATAGCAACTAAAATGTGACCTTACCAACAAGCAGTACAACTAAGACCAACAAAGATCTCCGGGACTTTGAGATCCAAACTGATTATTTATTATTGGCCAGGAGAGTAGATGTAACTTTAATCAAGTCAAAGAAAATAACATGTCTGCTGGTAGACTATGCCGTTCCTCCAGATCACAGAATTAAATTAGCGAAAACGAAAATTTAGATAATTGACTGGACTTTGTTGGGGAACTATTAAATTATGGAACATGAGGGTGACAGTGATGCAAAATATACTTGAGGCACTCGTAACAATCCCAAAGTGCCTGGAAAAGAAATTAGAGTTAGTGAATATCAACATCTGAAATAAAATTGTCCACGCTACATCACTGCTGAGGCCGACTAGAATAATGAAAAGTCCTAGAGACGTATATACTTTGCTGTTTCTCTGACTCAAGTAATAAAAATATATCTGTTACTCGAGGTGTGAACAAATCTCTAAGCATATATCAAATGGATTCATTTGCATTCATGATGTATTAACACGAGTGAACAAATGCTTCGAGAATGGATGACAAAGAGGAAAATTACGTTGATTCAGAAAGAGAACAATATTGAAATATCAAAAAATAGTAAATTATATGGTAAACTGTTTTGGAACAAAATGAGACGATATCCTAACGTGTTCATGGACCATTGAATTTCAATAATTAAAGAGTTTGGCCAGTCTGTTAACTTGAATCAAATTCACTACATAATAAATGATTGTTACATTAAAATCCATCAGTGCAAATTTAAATATATGTAAATATATATATTAATGCATATTTCATTGATAAATATAGATATGTTTTTTCGAGCTATTTTTGTATATGTCATTTCCAGTTGCCGGATTGGTTTGGTTTCTTTGTTTAATGGCATATCAACCTTTTTAGTTTATATAATGCCGAAGCCATTCTCCTAGAAGAACAGTAGTGGTGCTATTTAACCCATAGCTGGGAGGATAAGGGAGTTCATACCTTTCCAAAAGGTATTTGTCCAAAAGTGAACGTAATAGCGCGACTGGAGTACGAACTCGCTTACTACGATTCCTCAGTCCATCGCTTTAACCATTACACCACGAGGACACCCCCTTGCCGGATTGATTTTATAATATCCGCTGGTAATTAGTTGATGAAGTCTCTGTAACTATTTGTTACTCTTGTACTTTTTGCCCGATCTTAGACCATCATCGTGTGTGTGTGTGAGTGTTTGTGTGTGTGTGTGTGTGTGTGTGTTACTGTGTATGTGTGTGTGTGTGTGTAGATGGACAACAGTTTTTCATTAAAGCATGTTTGATTAATTAATAAAGACACATTTTGTCTAAATTTTTTAAAGATCCTTTCAAATTTCCTGACACACACACACACACACACACACACACACGCATATATATATATATATATATATATATATATATATATATATATATATATATATATATATATATAAGTGTTGTGGGGGGCTCTAAAGAAGAATTAACTTTGAAGCAGAATCCATGAAGAAATGAACATTGAACGAATAGGTAATTTTATTTAAAATAGTTAGTCTCTTCTTAATTCAACACACACGTGACAACAGATTATACATAGATCAGAATATTTATAAATATCAGATAGAACACTTTGTAAAGTACGTCCTCTGGTGCAATTGGAGATTAGTTAGTGAGAACTTTTTCTAATTTGTACACCCTATCTTGAGCATTATGTCAAATTATGTTAATTTTAGTAAATGAATACATGAATACGTAGCTCTTTATAGGATGCTTCGAGTAGATCGTAGAAAGTGATTACCACATACTTCTTATATATATATATATATATATATATATATATATATATATATATATATATATATATGTGTGTGTGTGTGTGTGTGTGTGTGTGTGTGTGTGTGGCAGATAAGTGACTACCTCCTATTTTAGTAAGTGATTTGATTTGGTTTTATGGCATGTCAACCATTTTAGGTTGTTTAATGCCAAATCCTGTTTATACATATGTATTAGATATACATTATCAGTAAACACATTTTGTAGATGGCATTCTTTGCACACAATTAAATGTTTTAAAATATTGCTATATAACAGTCACAATTTAACATCATCTGTTTGTTTGCACACATTAATTTGGCTCATAGATAGGACCCTATTAAGTGCTACCACTCTGGGGCATGGTGGACCTGGAAGCAATGGCTATGAACAGATACTCCATATTTCCTAAATCTTCAAGGCTGGAGCCTCGCCATCAGATAGTTTAATGTCATATTGGGACACACGTTGTGGTGGGGTGTCTTACCCCTCTTCAGAGATGCAGTCGGTGTAAACCTCAGTAAGTGATTACCTCGTACTTGGTATATATATATATATATATATATATATATATATATAGTTGAGTGTGTGCGGAGAGAGATAAAAGTGTAACGGATTTAATAACACACCGAACTACAAATTAAGAATTTTCATTTAAATTGTGTGATAAGTTTGTTAAAAAACAGAAGTTACACAGTCTTTTCTTGTTAAAAAAAATGCACCATTAGACAGTGCATAAATATTACCAGCGAGGAAACTATTGAAGCAGTTTGCATAGTCCTTGTCTTAAACGTACAAAATATTTTTTTTTATGAATCTAGGTCATCTTATAAAGTGCTTCACTATATAGAGGGGAAAAAATGTACATGACGATAATGTAAGCCCGTATGCGAAATGGAACAATCAGCAGGCAAAGATAACTTTTTTATTAGTACGAATATTTCCAACACAGCTATTAATGTCATCATCATCATCATCATATCGTGCTGGCAGCACGGATATCCCTGACCCTCTCTCGCCACTCCTCCCTATCGTTCATCGCCCTAGGCAGGTCTTCAGGACAACAACCTGTATCCTCACATAGCTGCTGAATGTACGTTCGTGCTGGTCGTCCTGCTTTTGCGCGGCCGTGTGTGGGGATCCATAAGAGTACATCTCTTATGAGTTCATCTCTGCTTCTCCAGCAATGTCCTGCATGTCTGGTTCGCCTAACTTGAATAGTTTTCGTGATAGGGGGCAGGTGGCCGTACAGTTGGTGTCTTGTGGGGTGTTGCTGCCAGGACTTGTTGAGGATTGCACGCAGCATTCTTGTGTAATTGCCATCTAGTTTCTTCTCCAGCCGTTTTGTTAGCGCCCATGTAGTGCATCCATATAGCAGTATCGATGTGACCGCTGCCTGGAAGAAACTGCGTTTCATTTTATCGGTTAGGTCTGATTTCCATATAGTCGATAGCCTCTTTTGTCAGATTATTTTTGTGGCATTAAATTTACATTAATTCAGATGAATTTATTTATATTGAATGTTGAAGAATAAAAGAAATTCACCCAAGATATACTGAGCAAAAGAAATGAACAATCAATAAATACATCCCTCTGGGACATTTATTGAAAACTGGAGAAAAGTGTATTCATTCACCTTATTCATCTGATTCAGATAGGATCTACATAAGATTTTATATACAGTTGATAATTTCCTGATGATTCTAATTGGTTAAACATTGTATTTTTAGTAATTTAAGTAAGGAAGGTTACTTAGATTGTTTTTGGTTTGGACCTCTTCAAATTTTGTGCAGCTGGTCAAATATGGTGACCGGGGAGATCTGAAAGTAGTTTTAAGAATAGCGCATTAAATAGTGATTGGTCAATAAAAGAAACACACAGGTACAAAAATTAGAGCTTCCCTAGCAAATTTTTGCACCGAAAATTAACACACACACACACACACACACACACACACACACACACACACACACACACACACACACAGACATATATATATATATATATATATATATATATATATATATATATATATGTATGTATATATATGAGTTTATATCTCTGTGTGCATTTGTGCTTTGTCATATACGTGTGTTTATGTTTTTAGTTTGACTTGGACATTAAAACCGTATGGCTTAATACGGGTTCAAATTTGATTTGTAAACTCCATTAGAATCATCATCAGTTTTATAATACCTTTTATCTTCCATTGAAATCATTTATAAATCATACTTTTTCTCTCTAATAAATAATTATATGGTATGAAATATTTTTAGCTAATACGGTTATAAACATTCTAGTTTAAAGTATTCCAATTTAATTATAATTATTTGTTCGTAAAAAAAAAACTGACATGATTTGAAGCGACCCATTCCAATGTTGATAATTTTCAAACAGATCTATTTCACCAACAGATGGAACCCCCCTCCAAAAAAATGAAGCTGTGAATAATGGCAAGGAAGAGACACTCTACACTCCCCAGTGCTTTATAACATCAGGCTCTTTATCGATTAGACTTTAGTGTCATGCCCAGGGCACCTGCCAATTTGCATATATATGCTAGAGCTTTTGAGGGCTCTCGTAATGGTTTAACTGTAACCATGTTTAGTCACATCCCTCCTTACAGAACCGTACATACCGACAGACGTACAAGTATAGGCACACAGGCACGCAGGCACACAGGCACGCAGGCACGCACGAAGAATCCTGTATACTTAATAATTATTGAATACGCAAATTACATTTCTTAAAAATCAATCCTTCAAAACGGCATTCATTTAAATATTTTCCATATTTGGTTTTGCTGATTTAGTAAAATCGTGCGTTACATAATTATTCTAATCAAAATTAATTTCTGACTTTTTTTTCTTCCTCATCTGGCAAAATAATTTATTTCTTTAAAGAACCGATTTAAGAGAATATATATGCATCATATTTTGAGGGGATATTTTAATTAAACAAAAGTTAATTTATTGTGTGCCTCTTCCCTGTCACCATTCGTATTTGACTGCAACTTAACACTTCGAAATAATATTGCAGCATATTAGAATTAATTTGTAGCATGAACATTTCGCATATTCCTTACACAAGTAATAAGCTTCCTCCTCTGAGTGGACTACCTTATCTCTATCAATAAACTTATATCATTTATGGGCTGTCTCCAACCACTAAATAGCTTGCTGCTTAGTTATGTGATCGAAAACAAAAAGTCAATCACAAGCACTCAAGCATAATTTGTGAGAAATGGACTAAATCTAGAGTTTAAGTTTTTCAAAAGAGCCAGTTAGTAACAAGCAGAGTAACATGTTTGTATTCACGCAACCGTTCTTTCCAATTTAGAATAAGATTGCATAGACCGTAATTGTCAATTCCTCCAGCCCTGTTGGTTGGGGTTGTACAATATACCGACTGCATCTTTGCAGAAAGTTACTCCAACACCATCAAGTGTTCTGTATATGACCCTAAACAATCTGATTGCGATGCTTCAGTTCTTCAGCTCTTGGAAATGTAGAATACCCACTTTATTGCCATCGCCAAGTCCCCTCTGATCTGGAGTAGTAGCACCTATTAGGGTTTCATCTATGAGTCAAATAAAACTCTTTGACATTTAAACTGTGCCCAAACAAATGATTTATGTTAATTTTAATGTTAGAAATAGAACTGTTCGATCATTTAACTGTACGTAAATTGTCCGTTGAATTGTTAGTGATACATACCAACACATGGTATCATTTATATAAGTGCAAACAAATGAGTAATTTTGAATAGATTTATTTGTGGGAAATAGCAATACTTGAAATTCTTTAACTGTTTGATAATTTAACTGTGTAAAAACAAATGCCTGATGTTTAATTGAATTATGGGTGAAAAGTAAAGTAGGTGACCGTAGTCGAGGGTGACCCGAAGGCTGCCTTTTCAATATCTAGTACACCGGGGTGCAGGGAAGGGTGCTACTCCTTTCCGTACATCGCTCCACTTTACCCTTGATTCATACCTTATAATGCTGAGCGTTAAGCAAGGAGGCATCAAGTTCCATTTTTAAAGTTTTTGGTATAACTCGACATGGGATTGAACCCCGGTCTCCCGGGCGATTGGCAACCTCTCAAACTGCTAGGCCAATGCGTTTTTTCATGAGTGATACATGGCAGTATTTGGAAGAATTTGACTGTGTGAAAACGAATGAGAAATGTTGAATAGAATTATTTATGGGAAATAGCAATATCTTAGATTCTTTAACTGTGTGCCAAAATTGAATTATTGGTATTACATAGCAATTCTTGGAACCGATTGACTGTGCAAATTAATAAATTGTATTGAATAATCTACTTACTGTTAAATATCAATACTTGTAACCACTTCATGGTCTCCAAACAAATGATTAATATTGAATAGAATTATTAGTGTTAAATTGTTTCAGTTATTGCTGTCTATAGACATTAGCAATAATAGTGTACAAACAAATTACTCCTAAAATATTTAAAAAGGAAATTAATTACAATCTATCTATGCAAAAAATTACTAAATGTAAGAACTAAAATGTGACTTATTTACTAAATGTGACTTTATTGACAAAAATTACAAAATGTAAGAATTAAATGTGACTTTTATAGCAAGACTTGAAACAATTTAAGGCGTTAAAAAAATTCAGGCACGTTTAAAAGTGTTACCTACAAAATGTGTTTACTAATCATATATATTTAACATACATTTAAAAAAGGGCATTGTATTATGTAATCCAAAGTGGTTGATATGGAATAAAAGCCAACCAAATCAAACCAAACTTAACCAAATATCAACTTCTTGCATATGCGCTCATCCGAACAAAATTGACTTGGTTTTCAGATCATCTTGGAAGAAAAGCGCAGTCAACTAACTGATATATACACCACACTAACTGATATATATAACTGATATTGCGCATACTTTATTCCTAAATATACCAAACAACACAAGTGTATATATATATATATATATATATATATATATATATATATATATATATATATATATATATATATATATATATATATATATGTAAGAGAAACAAAGAGAGTGAGAGAAAGAGAGAAATGTGAGAAAGAAAGACGATAATAAAATATATATGGGCAAAGCAGTTGGGCTGACAGCTTTGGTCCTGGCAACCAATCGAGGAAAATAAAACATCCACGTGCAAAATATGCTTAGAGAACAATTTCAAAGAGCCTCTGCTTGCCGCTTACAATGCTTTAAAATACAATGAAGAAGAAGCCTCGCAATAAAACGTGAAAATTTTCCGATGAGAATAATCCTTATTATTATTCGTTATATATCCTCCAAAAACACGCAGTTGTTAAAAATATATTATTATTAACCTCAGAAGCTACAAAATTACGAAGATTTTATTCCTAATTCCAGTCGAATTATCCTTTGTTGGTTTAGATGATAGTGAATTAATACCACAAGTGACCAACTTGAGCGTGACAGTAAATTTCTGTTGAAATGATTGGATCGGATTTATATTTGTGTAGTTGTTTCTTAAGAGGTACGTATTTACCAACTCTTCCGCTCAAGCAAGATATGGCACAAAGTCAGTTTTTCAAGGGGAGTTTAACATTAATTAAAACTTTTCCATCTGTTAAGCCGATTTCCATTCCAAGGTTAACGAGCCAAGTATACCCTACTATTTTACTCATAGCTGGACGGAGAATAGTTGAATCCATACCGTTTCCGAAGATTTTAGCCCAATGTGAAATGTAAACAGCCTCCTTCAGGTCTTGAACTCAGATTGCCGCGTCCATTTCCTTCGACAATAAACATTACATCATATATTTCCCACGGTGCAATGAAATATGAATATTTTTAACTGGATGTATTTAATCCATAGATGGTACTCTATTACGCACTACCGCTTCAGGTCAGAGTGGACCAGTAAGGAATGGGATTGAAGGAGTGCTCAAAATTCCACAGTATTAAAAAAATCGATATACAATTTTGTATCCGGCTAAGGACACCACTGCAAAGGATATAGCAAGCTTATTCTTGCCAATATATGTTACGATTAAAATTGTCCATCATCTTCCTTTGTCTGAGAGTTTAACACCGACCTTGTAACTATAAAACGGCACCAGGTCGAACAGACTTCAGTTTTGTTAAAGTACACAGTCGTGCTTACAAATAACGTACGTTTTTTTCTGAATGTTTTTAAATATTCATTTTTTTTAAATGTTCTGTTAATGTTTAGCTTTGTGAAAAAAAAAAACAAAAACAAATCATGATTTTTCTGCGACCAGGAGTATATATCTCTTCCTTTTTGATCGAAAATCTATGCAGAATTCATAAACACAATTCTTTTTAAACGAAATACAATGAATGAAAATATTTCTTTCGAACACATGTAACATCCATACACTTTCGTCACAAAAATACACTCTGACAGATAAATGGAAATCTTTCTGAATTTCTTGTCTTTGAAAGACATTATGACCTAGAACTCTTCCGAACTGTAAGAAACTTCAATAGCTCTTAATTAACCTTTCTGGAGACTTTCATATTGTTCGCTTTATACACTGAATAAAATATCATGTTCTTGATTAAATATACATAACACATTGTGCGTTCATTTCTTCTTCATTGAAATACTCATTGAAGTATCGAACAGTGATTATTCCGACACTAGAGTTGCGATAATAATTCCTATCCAATATCTGCTTTGTTCATCTTTCGTCCACGTCTTATTATATTCTGTTCGTTTCTCTGTTTAGCTCCCAAGCAATCCATCATTTTTATATACTTCTAAAATTTACAATACCCACAGATATTCACACTATGTTCTAACTCAACGTGATCACCGTTCACGCCATATGCTAGCTTGTAAATTCGCTTTACTCAACGATGTAAATAACTGTTTGTTTTAACAATGCCTAAGTGTTTTCTTATTTGTTCAATTTGTTTCTAGAGAAACAATAAAGGCTGGTTTGCAACAAGAAGTGACGTGCACACTCTGCTTGTCAACAGAAAGAATTGACGTGGACCATTGGTAATTTAAGCCGTGCTACACCAAGTAGTAATTAGTAGTTTGTCTGAGGGAATCTAATTATATAATTCCGCCCCCAGAAAACTAACACCAAGACGCCAGACAGACGGTAAATGAAAATAAAAGAAATAGAAAAAGAAAAAAATAACTTCAATAAACTTTTGACAAAAGGTTTACCAAGGAAAAATAAGAGAAAGGAGAGATTGAAGAAGAATATAAATTTAGGAGGAAAAAAAAGTCGTAGAAGAAAAGTGTATGGAGAATCGTGCCAGGAAAGAGATATAGAAAGATCAGTAGATGAGAAAAGAAGAAAAAAACAGAACAGAACACGTGTAGTGGATGAATGCGAATAAAAGGGGAAAAAAGAGAAAGAACAATATATCAGAACCGATGGAAATAGAAAGAAAAAGGTGGATATCTAAACAAGGATGTTAAGAAGAGAACTAAATGAGCAAAGAAAGTAGAAAAATAAAATGAAAATAATAAATCGTATAAAAAGGAGCGGTGAAGATTATGATGCTATGATATATATATATATATAGTGAGAGAGAGAGAGACAGAGAGAGAGAGAGAGAAAGAAAGAGAGAGAGAGAGAGAAGAGTGATCAAAAGAAATGAGAAAGGATAAAAAGAAAGAATATGGAAAGGATAAAAAAGAAGGAAGTGTAGGAATTGTTGAAGAAGAAGAAGAAGAAGAAGAAGAAGAAGGTCTATAGATTAGAGAATTGTTGAAGAAGAAGAAGAAGAAGAAGAAGAAGAAGAAGAAGAAGAAGAAGAAGAAGAAGAAGAAGAAGAAGAAGGTCTATAGATTAGAGAGGAAAATAAAAATAGCAAAAAAGAAAGAGAAGTAGACAGTAGTGATGTGTCTAAGAGAGAGAGAGAGAGAGAGAGAGAGAGAGAGAGAGAGAGAGAGAGAGGCAGAAGGAGCATTTCTGCTGGGAGAAAGCAAAAATTATAACGGCATCAGAACATAGAAAATTAAACAAAGTGTTCAACTGAAAACGAAGTAAAGATAAAAAATAAAAAAAAATTAAAAAAAAATAGGAAAGATGAAATCCAATAATTCAGAATGATGAAAAAAAAGATACAAAAAAGGAAAACAAGTTTGTGTTCGTGAGTTAGAAATGGAATGAAAAGCAACGAGAATAGAAAAAGACAATTAACAGACAAAAAGAAAAAAAAAGAGAGAGAGAGAAATTTAGCAAAAGTAGAGGATGGCCATATAAGAGAACAGCGAGCTGAAATATGCTGGTGATTACTGGATCCGAAAGAGAGAAACAGACTGACATGCAGACAGAGAAATAAAGTGAGTAATATCAAAAATCAATTAGAAGACAGAGGCAGGAAAATAGGGAAAAGAACTGTAATCAGAAAGTCTAGAGAGTTAAGAACATTTTTTTTTCATTTTCAAATTTCAAATTTTAATGAAAACTTGTGCACAGCTGAGCCACCAATCAAATAATGTAATGAAGTCTAGACGTCTTGACTTCTTCTAAACGAATTATTACCAATTTTCGATACTTTTTTTTAAAATCAGAAGGCTCGATGGATTTTGATTAGTACTTTGGGTTTTTTTCCCCCGAAACATAAAATTTTGCAAATTAAGCACCAGCCATACTCACTGTACCTACTCACATGCTAGCTTCTCTAATTTCATCATTGGCCTTGTGGTTTATAAGCTAGATTGGGACATCGTATTAAGCAAGTTTGAAATCCGATTGCTTTATTACTTTCACTTTCAGATTAATACCCTTAGGAAATGTATGAATCCCCTTATCTTATGGACTAAACAGTACAACTATTGTTCTTCTACAAGGATCGTTTTCGCATTAAATAACCCATAACTATTAACTTCAAATTACCGTAAGGGTATAAAAATTGAGGATGTGTAAGTGATAAAATTATAAAGAACAGCACAGTTTCACGGCACATCAAAAGAGAAGAGTCAGATGTGCTTCAAACAATTGAAAAATAACTGGAATAAGTGTTGAAAAGAATAGGGGAAATTTTGAAGAGAATATTTCGTTTACAATTAACTTTTGTCTTAGTAAGTAGAGGTTATCGAATCTTAAGTGTTTCATATTAATTTTACCTCGAAAACAGGATAAAATCAAACTATTCATCTTTTTCAAGTATTATCAATATCAAAGAATTCACAGCCGTCAGTCTTTGAAAACGCTCTGTATCGAGGTCGAGACAGACGTTTTTTAGTGCCACTGATACATGATCTTCGAGCTCATTAAAAATATAAAGATGTTGAATGTTGATGATTAACGGGACGCAGAACAAGTTTACTTATAAAAATGCTTTTACTTTCTCTCATTTATCTGTTATATATGCCAGATTCCGTTACGTTTCTTAAATATCTATCTGTCTAACAGTCTATCAATGCAGTAACTTTCACAGCTATATAAAAATTGCCCATAAATGAGGACACTGCAAATTTTCTATATAAGCGTCTTCTCCTTCAAAAATACGAAACATTTAATATTTCTAGGGGAACAGAATGCAATCTTTTAGAACTTTGTAACGAAAAAGATATGAAATTGAACAGTCCAAAAAAGATTGTACCATTAATATCCAAATACAGCGACATTTTTAGTTAAATAAGTGTTATGATATTTTAACTACGTATTCATATTTTGAACATTATAGCTTTCTCGTTATCACGATTGTAAGAGGAGTTTTTCGATCTTGTCTTTTCATCAATTTTATCCGATTGTTGAAGAGTGTTTTTAATTAAAAACAGATAGAAAATGTCAGCAAATTTAGACTACTTGGCCTAAATAAATAAAACGGAGTAAAATAAGTTACAGATGGGTTAGTGTGAGGGAAAATGAGATGGTTGTTATTTTAAAATGTAATTCATATTTATGAATAAAAATATAATTTCTCTACTCTATCACCCATAAATGAATAAACCCCTTAAATAGCCTAGAATAAACACTAAATTTGGGTCAAAATAAAAGTTACCAGGGTATTATTATTTTTAGTCGAAATTTATGCATCAAATTGATATTATCATTGTTATTATCATTATTCACTCATCTGAGAATTTTTCCCACCAGTGTAAACTGATGTCTTTCCAGGGGAGTTTTAGCGATAGCAAGTCTCCTTGAGTCACCAGGATTCTATTCAGTATTCTTGCTGATGATGATAAAACTGTTTTTGGATTATCCCCACTAGCCCTCAAAGTCCTCACGTCCCTTCATCAATCGTCTGTTGACTGTAGCTAGCACACTAATCCAATTAGCATCACTGTCACCTTCATGCTCCACAGTTTTTTCCCGCTCTCTAGTAATGTCCAGATACTTTTCTTTCTTTTCGCCTTCTTTCAGTTTTAATCTATGGTCAGCCAGAACAGCAAAGAACACTATTCGGCAAAATCTATTGTTTTTGTTGTCTATCTCTAGGTCTCGTCGTCTAGCCGAGATTAGGTGATCCGTTTGTATCTTAAAATCACAGAAAAGTTCGCGCGTCTCATTTTCCAGCACAAATTCTGTTTTGTGCATATGCCATTTGTTTGTATGGTCAAATTGAAACTTGTTGCACAATTCCCAGTGGATCACCTTGCCTATCCAGTCGAGTCTAGACTTAAACTCTTTTTTTACGCAAGCTTACTACGTTCGCTTACTATGGGACTAATCGTTTTATATCTATCACCACAAAACCTACATCAGATATTTTATTGTCTTTATAGTGATTATTATTATATTACTCGTTGCGAGTTTTTTACATCAGTATTAGCTGATGGTGTTTCATTGGAGTCTAAGTGTCAGCAAGTCTCCTCAAGTCTCCAGGACTCTTTGAATTATAATAGGTACTATCGTCACCTCATGTTCCATAGCTTTTTTATTTGTTTTAATTCTCTGGCAAGGTCTGAGTTCTTGCCTCACTTTTCTCTTTCATTCATTTTCAGTCTATGGTCGGCCAGGATGGCAAAGTGAACTATTCGGCAGGTTCCCTTTTTCCTTTTTCGTGTAGTTTTCTGGCTGAGATTAGGTTTTACCCAGCTGATCTTATGCTCCTTTGGCGCTTATTTGCTGCATTCGCTTATTATATGATTAAATGTTTCGTATCTATCACCACATTACCTACATTTGATATTCTGTGGGGTTTTGTCTATTTTTGCTCTGAAGTACTTTATCCGAATGTTATTGTTTTATGTTGCTATTGTAACAGATTCCTTTTCTTTTTTAAGGTTTCCCTTTCTTCATCATCATCATCATGTCGCGCTGGTAGCACGGATATTCCTGACCTCACTCGCCACTCCTCCCTATCGTTCATCTGCCTAGGCAGGTCTTCAGGACAACATCCCGTATCCTCACATAGCTGCTGAATGTATGTTCGTGCTGGTCGTCCTGCTTATGCACGGCCATGTGTGGGGGTCCATAATAGTACATCTCTTATGAATTCGTCCCTGCTTCTCCAGCAGTGTCCAGCATGTCTGGTTCGTCTAACTTGAATAGTTTTCGTGATAGGAGGCAAGTAGCCATACAGTTGGTGTCTTGTGGGGTGTTGCCGCAAGGACTTGTTCAAGATTGCACGCAGCATTCTTGTGTAATTGCCGTCTAGCTTCTTCTCCAGCCGTTTTGTTAGCGTCCATGTATTGCACCCGTATAGCAGTATCGATGTGACCGCTGCCTGGAAGAAACTGCGTTTCATTTTATCGGTTAGGTCTGATTTCCATATAATCGATAGCCTATTGATAGCTGTCCATGCTTTCGTTAACCTCGTGTCGATGTCCTTTTCGGTTGATTCGACGCTGCTTCCTAGGTAAGTGAATTTGTCTTCTAGTTTAAGAGGGGTTCATTCAAGAGTGAAGATGTCCCCCGTTTGATTATAGCACATATATTCCGTTTTGTGTGTATTGACATAGAGGCCTAAGCCTGCGGCTGCTCGTTACAAACTATACAGTAGTGTTTCAGCTTGGTCGGGTGTATTTGCCAGTATCGCTATGTCATCGGCGTAGTCGGCGTCGATAATTGTTTTTGCAGGGTACCTTCTGCTTCTTTTCTTCGTCAGCTCGAAGCCATTCTCTCTGATTTTGCCAATCGATGTTCTAAGTACGTAGTCTAGACAAATGATAAAGAGGTACGGAGCCAGCGTGTCCCCTTGTAGTACTCCAGCTACAATGTCGAAGTATTCTGTGTCTCTATCTGGTGATCGTACTTTTACTTTGGTGTTTCTATAGAGAATCGTTATTGCCGCTACGGTTTCTTTAGGTATGCCGTACGCTAGTAGGATTTGTTCCATCTTTCCTCTGTGAATGGTATCGAAGGCCTTGGTAAAGTCGACAAATATTAATGTCGCTTGTAGGTTTTTGCCCGTTCACCTTCAAGGATTCTACGGATGGTTAATATTTGTGAGGTCGTGGATCTATTTCTTCGGAAGCCATTTTGGTTTTTCCTAAGTATGTTGTCGATTTTGGGTTCTATGAGGTTTCGTAGTAGGGCATTGTAGATTTTGGCTGCTATGGATGTAAGTGTTATGCCTCGGTAGTTTTTGGCTAATCCTAGGTCCCCTTTTTAGGGAAGGGGAGTATGCATCCCTTCATCCATCTATCTCTCGGATTTTGATTGTATATTGCGTTGCATTGTCGGAGCAGTATGTCGTCGAATTGTCTGGTCTTCCATACTTCTGGGGGAATTTCGTCCAGCCCTGCAGCTTTCCTATTTTTAATTTTTCTGAGAACCGAGTCGAGTTCTTCTTGTGTGAACGGTCCTAGTTTAATGTCTAATTGTTTACTAATTATTCTGGTGATTGGTTCATGTGTTATTTTCGGTGGTTTTCGAAGTGCTGTTTCCACAGTTTTATTCTTTCTTGTTGGTTTGCTGCTTTAAGTTTTGCTTTGGCTGTGTTCTTTCTTCTACTCACTTCGTTTATTGTTTGCCAGGCTATCCTAGAGTGTCTATCTTCCACCGAGTCTCTAATCTTATCTATCTGATTTTGAATGTATTCGGTCTGTTCCTTTATATATATGCCTGCTAATTGATATTTGCCGCTTTTAGTTTTAAGGTATTTATGTTTGTTGGTTTTTTTCGATAGTTTTTGGAGGCTGTTTTCACTAGTGCACGTTTTTCTCTCACCGCTAAAGTTTCCCATGGGACTCTATATTTAGTTTTGATTTTGTTAGAATGCATTTCGCTGTTGTCTCGAGGTGCGCATTGACGAAATTTTCATATTCGTCGTTTGGTGTACTTTTTTCCGTCTTTTCTTATAGTTTTTCGAATATGTTTCTTAATTCTAAAATGTATTTATCTCTTATACCTCTGTTGTTCAAAAGGGCCCAGTCATAGTGTTTGGTGGTCTCTGTTCGTTTTGCGTTTTTTCGTAGGCTTAGCCGTATTTTCACTGTGACTATCCGGTGATCGGTGGACACACCCTCGAATGAGGATATGCCTCGCAATTCATTGCACTATTTTCGATTTCTTGTTTATAAGGACGTAGTCTGTCTGAGCTTTAGTATTGTTCGCGTACGTGTATGTCCATAGTTTGCTCTCCCCTTTTTGGTGGTTTGTATTGAGGCATGTTATTCTATTTTCTATCATGAAATCTGTTAGATGTTGCCCATTCCTTTTGGACGTGTTGTGGAGGCTGTATTTGTTGTTTCCGTTTTTCCCGATTTGGGCATTCATGTCTCCGCCAATGACTAACATGTTGTGTTTCGGGATGCTACGCACTAATGAGGATAACTCATCGTAGAAGGTGACTAGTTTAGTTTCTTCACTAACATTGGTAGGGCTGTAGCAGGAGATGATTGTTGCTCTGGGGTTGCCGTTAAAAGTAGCTGCCATCATTCGAGGTTGTATTTTCTCAATGCTATTTAGCGTTTTTAATGCTCTATGTCCTATAAGCAATCCTACCCCTCCCACTGCGGCGTTGGCAGAGTTTTTTCCATGCCGACACAGTGACGAGCGACCATCCATTGCCAGTTTCGTGATATTTGATATCTTCGGTGTGCGTGTATCTGTGTTCTTGTATGCATATTATGTCAATCTTATGTTCTACGGCCGATGAGATTAGCTCTAGTAGTTGTCCTATTCTATTTAAGGTTCTTACGTTAAATGTCGCTATTTGTAGTGTTTGCTTGCATTTTAGTAGCTTTGGTCGTTTGAGCTCTGTAGCTGATTTTTCGAACAATGAGGGCAGGGCTCCAACCTCAGCAGGACACGCCCCTTTTTTACCCGCGCGAAGAGCGATGCGGTTTGTGTATGTGGTTTGAGTGTTGGTCATGGTTATCTTTCGATGGCTGTTTTATTCTCTTCGATAGAAGCCACTCTTACAGAGGAGCAGCAGTAGTTCCCCGATCGAACTAACGATCCTGAGCGTAAAGTCGTCAAACTCACGTCCAGGACCTGTTTAGGTATTGAGTTTAGTCGTCAATGGGTTTATTCAAATACCTTTACGTACATCGTGCTGCTTACCATGTGTACGTAAGAAAAAAAAAGTGGGGGGGTAAGTTTTCTTAAGTTTTAACTTAGTTAAAGTCCAAGATAAAGGTACTTTCGTCAGACTTTTATTGGTACTGAATTTTTTTTTTTTTTTTTGCTGCGGTATTTGGACATTTTCCTTGGCTTTTTAGTTGTTGTTGTTTTTTCTTCTTCTATACTACCGTTGGGAGCCGGGGAGGCTTTAGGAATTATAGAGTTTTTACAGATGACAATTTTTTTTGTGTGTGTGGTAGCATAGGCAGCTTTAGGCTTTTACTTTTTCTTCTAAACTACTGTTAGGCCTCTAACAATTTTTAGCTTTTAGATTTTAGAAAAGATTAAAAAACGTTTTGCCGTGTTCGCTGACATTTGGACAGAGTCATATATTCAATTTGGGTTCATAGTAAGCGTGTCTTTACATTTAAAATGCACAGTTTAAGCATTATTTTACAGCCATGGTCAAATCTTCTGATGTGAGATTTTGCATGTTTGCCGCTTGAAATATTCATACAATTTCTTTTATTCTCACTTCTGTGTTCTAGTTATTGTTGTTCTGTTTATATTTTATGTTGTTTGTGCTGCTTCTGGTCATTTTAATTAGCCTTTCTTTGCTTTTTTTAATGTAGTCTTCGAGTCTTATCGATCGTATCGACGCTATCTTCAATACTGGCGAGTCCTTGTCCTGTTTTTTTCCTTGAGTTATACAGCCTGTCTATGTCATCTCTTTGATATAAGGCTTCATACATCTACACGAGTCTTCTTCTTCTTCTTCTTCTTCTTCTTCTTATTATTATTATTATTATTATTATTATTATTATTATTATTATTATTATTATTATTTACTCCACCTCGAGTTTTTCATTCCACTGATAGCCGATGGCTTCTCACTGGATTTTGAGTGACAGCTAATCTCTGCATCATCAGGACTCTCCTCAGTATTTTGACTGATCTCAAATGTTGTAGAATGGGTGGTCTCTACTTGTCCTCTTATTAGCAAGTCCTACGTCCCTTTCATATTATTATTATTATTATTATTATTATTATTCCTCGCAAGTTTTTCTCCCCAGTTTTAACGAGTCTTCTTCTACTAAAATCTAAATGACAGCAAGTCTCCTCAAGTGTCCAAGACTCTTTTCAGTATACTGACGGATCTCAATAATGTAGTTCGGATTGTATCGACTCAGCTTCTCATTTTTAAGTCCTCCACTCCTTGTATCAATTATTTGGTGATTCTCCCGAGAACACCAGTTACAATTGGTATCACCGTCACTTTCATTATTATTATCATTGTTAGTTTTTACTCCCTGAGTTTTTCAAATCAGCGGAAGCTGATTATCATTCACTGGAGTTTGGGTGACAGCAAATCTTCTCAAATCATCAGGACTCTTCTCAGTATTCTAGCCAATCTCAATAATGTTGTACTTTGAATGGTCTCCACTCGCCCTCTAATTTCCAAGTTCTACAGTCTCTTTATTAATCATTTGGTGACAGTACTAAGAGCACCAATTACACTGGGTGTAATTGTCTCTTTCATGTTCCACAGTTTCTTCAATTCTCTAGCAAGGTCGACGTACTTATCCTTCTTTTCACTTTCTTTCAATTTTAATCTGTGATCAGCCGGGACAGGAAAGTCCACAATTTTTGAAAGTTATTTTCTTTTTTGATGATTATTATACGGTCTGGTCGTCTGGCTGAGATTAGGTGATCCGTTTATGACTCATCCCAGATGAGTTTGGGTGTGTCATTCTCCAACAAAGATTCTCTGCTATGCATATACAATTTGTTCGTATGGTCAAATTTCAATTTTTGCTCAATTCCCAGTGGATCACTTGGCCCATCCAGTTACGGCTAGTCTTATACACTTTCTGTGTCCGTTTGCTGCATTTGCTTAATATGTAAGTGATCGTTTCTTCTCTATCACCATATAACTTACATATGCTGTTTTGTTGCGTCTTATCTATTGTTGCTTTGATATGATTGATTCTTATAGCATTGTTTTGATTGGTTTAGTTTGGTTTGGTTTCTTTGTTTAATGGCTTATCAACCTCTGCAGGTTATTTAATGCCAAAGGCATTCTCCTAGAAGAACAGTAGTGGAGCTATTTAACCCATAACTGGGAGGATAAGGGGGTTCATACCTTTCCCAAGGGTATTTGCCCGAAAGTGAACGTAATGGCGTGACTGGAGCATTATTTTGTGATGCTATCAGAAGAGATCCACTTTCTCTCTTAAGGTTTCCCTTTCCTACCCCCATTCATGTTTTCTTGAGTGATATGACGCTTATTGGTCGCTTAAAACATCCATAAGTTTTTTTTCTTCCCATTTTTGTTTTCCGTTTATTGTCGTTCTTTGGTTCTGTTTGTCCTCATGTTGTCAATATTATTTCTAGTGGCTGTAATCAGTCTTCCTCCATGCTTTTTTATGTAGTCTACAAGTCGTTGTATTGAGGCGTCAGTACTGTCTTCAGTAATGGCAAATCCTCTTCCTCCTTCTTTTCTTGACACATAATCTGTCAACATCATCTCTGGGATGTAATGTTTAATGCATGGTCATTAGTTTTCTTATTCTTTTCTCCTTTTTTTAAGTTCTTCTCTGGTCCACTTCAAGAATGGTCCCGAATATCTTACGAGGGCGACAGCCAAGGAATATATTCCTTTGATAAAGTTATCTCGAGTAGCTTTCTGGCTCTCCTGAAATATTCATTCTTAATATTTTTTTTCTTTCATCACTTCCCTTGTTTGATGGTGTCAGCTTCCAATATTCCCAAGTATTTGTAAGTTTCCTTTTCTCCGAGTGTTCTAATTTTGTCTTCATTTGGTTGTTCCATTCCATTATTGTTATAATCATTCATTGCATATTTTTCACACCATTTTTAACGATTTTTTCCACTGAAATCTGACAGCAAGTCTCCTCAATCTCCAGGATTCATCTACTTATTCTGATAGATTTTAAGCCCCTTCTTCTGATCGATAATTCTCCCAGCCTTTTTTTCAGGACTTTGTGGACTATTAAAAAACTCCAAGGACAACAAATATCACTATCCCCTTCAGGTTCGACACTTTCTCGGATATAAGAGGAAGATGCAAGTACTTTAAAAATCTTTTTGCCATTCTTCATTTTCAGTGTGGTCCGCTGAAATCGCAAAATTCACGAGATGAATATATGATTTTTTTTCTTGTTATTTCTGGCTGGGATTCGGTGATCTATTTGTATCATGTCTCATTTTCTAGGATATTCTCAGGTTTGGGCATCTCTGTTTTTTTTTTCTGTCAGCGTGGTCATATTTTAGTCCCATCGCATAATTCCAAGTGGATCACAGTTCTCAACCAATCAACCCTACTACTAAATTCTTTTGGTTGCAGTTTCCTTTATTCGCTCTTTATGTAACTATTACCACATAACCTACATTTGCTATTCTTTTGTTTAGTACCAATTCTAACTTCGATATTAGTAGTTCCTATGGCGTTTATTTCGACTACAATCAAAAGAGATTCAGTTTCGCACTTCAGATTTTATTTTCTTTGTTATGATACGTCGTGCTCATTTTACTTAGTCGTTTTAATATCATTAAAATTGGTTTTCTCTCCATGTCTGTTTTCTCGATTATTATTATTATAATTCCAAGCGAATTTTTAACATCATCGTTAGCTGATGGTCTTTCATTGTAGTCTGAGTGTCAGCAAGTCTTTGGGACACTTTTCAGTATTCTGACCGATCTTAACAATACTATAGTATTGATGGTTTCGTGTTGTATTTTGATCTTCGACCCGGCCAAACTTGCCATTCCAAGGTGATGCACCGGAAGGAAGTGACACATTCCAGTGACAGTTAAGAGAGGAAATCGCGTAGGCGTGCTTGGCTAACGAAATAGGACAAGGTAAAAAAGTACTATGATACACTCATAGACTGATGCACCGGAAGAGAGTGACCTCTGAACTGCATGACAGTTATTTCCGCTTGATGACGATCAAACAAGCCATTCCAAAGATTGAGTGGGTGATTGAGTGGGTGTTGAACTATTATATAACTCTGTGAAGACAGGAAGTCAGTGAGTTGGAGTAGAGGCGAGATGTGGTAGGGAAAGCCACACCAGACCGAAGGGGCTTGGGGCCCCTGAGGAGTTGGGGTCTAGAGAAGTTGCTGATAAGATGCAGTAAAGAAAACCATCATCCAGCAGAGAGCTGGGCCCCTGGGCCTCCGGTTGAGCTGCACTGGAGAACGAGAAAGACACAACGCTGACGGCCATAAGAGTGGGGGTAAATATATTGCAATTCTGTTCAGTCTCCAGCTCCCTATCACACGCAAACCTTGAGTAACCCTTTTCGAACCCTTACAATAAAGTGAGAGGTACATATTTTGCTAAAGAAGTCTTCGCTAGTTGTGTTGTTATGATTATGAGTATATAAAATTCGGTTCATCATTCAATTTCTAACTCTTTCAGCCTTTGGAGATCGTTCCGTGCTCACCAATTACAATTAGTACCACAATCACCTTCATTTTCCATAGCTTTTGAAAAATTCTCTGGCAGGTTCTAAGTACTTGTTTCTGTTCTCAATTTCTTTTATTTTCACTGTGTCGTCTGCTGAGACACTAAAAAGTCAAAAAATATTACTTGATACTTCCTTTCTTAACACTCAGCATTATAAGGTGCTGATAAGGAATTAATGGAGCAATCTCGACGTAGTAGCTACTAAAAATTGAGCTTTTATGTCGCCCTTGACTGCAATCGCCCAACTTTACTTACTATATATTATTAAACTCGAAACTATACAGCAAAAAATGGATAAGTAACTGCCCCGAAATAAGTACATATTCTATATATGGGCAGATTTTTTTTTATTACAGGAATAGCTAATAAAATATATTTACTAATACAAATGTTGCTTGTATAACGTCCCAGTATAAATAATAAAAATCGGGTACCGGTCATTCACCTAATGAGCATCGTGTTCGCCAATGGTCCGGGAGACCGTGGTTCAATCCTAGGTTGAGTCATATCAAAGACTCAAAAAATGCTACTTGATGCCACCTTGCTTTACACTCGGCATTAGAAGGTAAGGATCAAGGGTAGTGGAGCAAACCAGGAAAAGGAGTAGCGTCCTTCCCAACAGCTTTGTGTAGTAGCTATCGAAAAGGAAGCCTTTGAGTTACCCTCGACTAAGGTCTACTTTATATTCACTTTAAAAGAAAATTAAATTTTGTAAAATATTGTATGGGTGTATTTGTTTATGGACTATACTCTCTCTCTCTCCAGATAGATAGATAGATGTTTGAAATATTTCCTTCGTATCTGAGAATTTAACCAACACTTTACATTTATCTTAAATTCATCGACATCAATCGGCCCACTATCCATCAATCTCTTTTATGCTTGCAAAATCTGGACAAAAATGGCCCAAAAGTTAAATTCGAAAATCATCAAGCAAATCTGTCTGAAATAAACGCTTGTAAGGGTCAGTTATTCGGTGTTTCTGACCGGAAGTTACTTTCAGTCAAATATGGCCTTCGATCATCTGTTCGATAGATGGAAGCAAGCCGGAAGTATCTGCCTGTCATACACAGTGGAATAATTTTTAAATGACAGCGAATCATTCAAGTAGATCACCGGAAATTCCTTAAAGATGTCTTGTCAGCAACTCTAAGCAAAATGGCGTCAGACAGGAAAGAATCATGTTATCTGTTTGACTGCATTGACAGTGTACTTTCATAAGTTATTCCAATATGCATCAATACGTACCGTGCATCTGCCAGCTTAACGGATGCATATGCTTATTTGCAAAATATTTGTATTAACAAGTTGAGCAAAGACGTAAGTACAACGAGTTCAGAATGTGTCATAATGTATATAAGTCGGTAAATTATTTTATAGAATATATATATATATATATATATATATATATATATATATAATGCAATGATCTCTTCTCTGTGTGTGCACTTATTCAGCTACAATAATGCGTGTAGATGTGAGCCAGCATACATGGCTATATGTTTATATATACATGTACATGGATTCGAGGCTATCAGTGCTGGTTTTTGTGGACTCGGGTCGTGTATAAGTATACATACTTACCTAGCTCTGAGCACGAGCGTGATGTGACACAAGGTCAATTTTTAAGATGAGTTTAACAGGTTTGAATTCAGACTTTTCCTTCTTTTATACCTATTGCTATGCCAAACATAAAGAGCACAGTCTCTCCTACTATGCACCAAAAGCTGGAGGAAGATTAATTGGGTTCATACCTTTCCAAAGTTTATTAGCACTTTGTGAAATGGAAACAGTATTGTTCACGATTTGAACTCGCATCACGGTTTCCATTTCCAACGACGGTAGCCATTATACCACGAACGCCACCATAGGTACCGTGTATGTATGTATGTATGTATGTACATGTACGTGCGTCTGTAGAATCAAAAAGAAAGCTAAACGTATTTGGGGGCCGGCAAATTCTTACAGAAGATAAAATAGAAAGAGAAGGATTTCTTAACAGGAATGAACGCTTTATTTCTTTGAATTCTACAATAACTCAAACTCCTTGGAGCTAGTAAGGTCAGAAGTCAGTTTCGAAGAATATGATTTTTGTAAAGTGTGTTGTTCTCAGGGTACCACGTTCAAAATGTGGGTTTCTTTTCCGGAAGCTAGTGACCAATAAATTTAAAGAACCGGAGAGTGCCTGAGGAGTTGCGATCCAAGGAAGTTGGGGGTGATGCTATCGGGCCGGGTGGAGGTATTCGTTTCCGACTTTATCTACTACACATGATCGAGATAAATTTATCGTCAGTAAAAGCCGTCATACGATTTTATTTTCGGGCTCGTTGTGTTTCTTTTTCTTTCTGTGAAGTTAACTCATTGTTTGGATGCTGTCGATCATAGATTTTTAAAAATACAACCACACAGTTACTTCGTTTAAAATATGTAAATTTGGCGACCGTAGTCGAGGGTAACCAAAAGGCTCCCTTTCAATAGCTACTACACCGAGGTGTAGGGGAGGGCGCTTCTTTTTTTCCCTGAATTGTTCCACTTTACCCTCGATACGTACCTTATATTGCTGAGTATTAAGCAAGGAGGTATCAAATACCATTTTTAAAGTTTTTGGTATGATGCGAAAAGGGATTGATCCCAGGTCTCCTAGACCATTAGGCGAACACTCTAACCGCTAGGCCCATACTAATTTTTCGATATATAGATATACTAAATGACAAATTATCAGATTCTTTTACCTGTTTATAATAGTATTCAACGCCACCTAGACGTTGTTAAAACAACTTTCTGGTAAACTTGTTGGCTAAAGCAATAGCCAATGAAGTGCGTAGAAACCAAGGTCTACTTTAGCAAATCTTTATAAAGACAACTCAACTGCTAGCGTTTTATGTTGAGGTGCAAACCGAGAAGTTATCCTCCTGAGTTGGGTCGAACTGGCGATATAGGTAGTATGTCGAAAGACATGTAACAGCCCGATGACCCTGGTAAAAAAGACGTGACTGATGACGCCACTCAGTGCCTTTTTTTTAATCAAACAAGAGTATGACTTACATATATAAAGGAAAGTTATTTCGCTATACGTTCATAACAGAAACGCAACGAAAACTGAACATTAAAACGAGATTTAATTTGAGCAATGCACTTTAAATACCTTACTTAATATCTAATTTGCCATTGAATAGTTAATTTGTGGGGTTCAGTATGTGCCAAGAGTAACTTTATTAAATCATCAACCTTCTTGATATAATAGTGATAACTATTAAATACTGATCATAATGTTTCGCTCTTTTCTACATAGAAATATAAAGAATATCATGAAAAAAATGTCACAGTAGGAAGTATTTGTGGATCGTCTAGGCTGTGTAGTAAACTTAGTATTAATAAAAGAAAATCCCATTTCGAGTTCTTTTAAACGATGTAATATTTGACGGACAGAAGGTGCGAGTAGCTCAACGGTTATCATCGTATTAAAAAAAAACGGGACAAGATGAGTTTAAATCCTGGACGAAGTTATTTGTTTCACTTTGCGTTGATTATATTGAAAGAGATTAGAGAGACAATTTCATGTATCCTTAGCTTTGATATAAAATGGTCGTGCAGACTTGCATCTCTAGCTTTGGTAAAGTGACCAGTCCAAGAGAGGGAAAATATCTGAATTTAAAAGTTCAATCGTGCCGTCGGCGAATCTGTGTTGAACTATTGTTGTTTTATCATCCCATGCAAAAATGTCGATGCAAGATCTACACAATCTTTCACCACTTCGAACAAACTGCATGTTTAATTCATTTACTAAGCTTTTTGTTTAATAAATTGTTGTCATTAGAATTTTGTGGGTATAGTTTAATTGTCATTCCGTTTGAATTAATTTGGTTTGGTTTCTTTGTTTAATAACATGTCAAACGCCATGGATTATTTAATGTCTAAACTATTCCTGTAGTTGAATAGCTGTGGTACTATTTAATGCATATATGTGGGGATAAGGGGCTCATAACTTTCTCAGGAGTTTTAGATTGAAAGTGAGCGTAATAGCACGAAGGGAGTTCGAACTCGCTTACTGTAATGACGCAGTTCAGCATTTTAGCCTATATACCACTGGGATACCTGTTTTTAAATTGGATAGATTCTTTTTCTTTTCTGGCTCGGTAGGTATTTTCTCCAACGTTTCAGTCGCCTATCCATCAACCTTCTTCTCATATACTCATAACAGAGTAACAAGTTTCAAGTGTCTGCTAAGCTACAAACGTGAAATTTATTTTCTTTTAAATTTTCGTAGGAGTCCACTATATTGTTTGATTAAATGCTGGGTTTGTGATACACACACACACACACACACACACACACACACACACACACACACACATATATATATATATATATATATATATATATATATTACTTTACTGATAAGCCGGCACTCTTTTCTTTACTTCATTCTTCAGTCGCATCCTCTATCTGTAGTTCGTTGTCTTCGATCATCATCTCCAGCTGTACTAAGCTTTTCTCTGCTGGGATGATAACTACCAACGTGACCACATTTTCATACCCATATTTATTTCTTAGTGACATTTCCTATCATTACTCTCGAAAGCCTACGTGTGATCAGTTGTTCATTTTGCCATCTGATTTTAAAATTTCCTAAGGACAAACTTATTTCTGACTCAGGAACCGTTTTAGTTATCTTACTTAAACCATCCAATGTGAGCTATAGTCTCAGATTGATCACACGTTCAGAAACTGTCAATCATACTGATTGAGTCTACTGCATTTTTCCACATGTCTAGCGGTTCAGTTCTTCATTTGAATTTTACTATAAATGGAAATTATAGATCTCAACAATCTATTTTGTAACATATGCACACTGACTCAACCGAATGTAGGTGTGCATCTTCCCTCAAGCATCTTATTTGACTGTATCTTTCCCAGTCTATCATACAAACCTCATCCTCATAGGGTCAGAGGTTTTTTTGTATTTCATTGATTACTGACATCATGGTTGTTTTCTTTTAATCAAAGTTCAAAATTACCCTATGCCAAAGTATTGGATACATGACACTTTTTTCAAATTTTCAATCGAAAATTTGTATTTTAAAAGACTTTAAATTTTCAAATTATCGATAGTTTGGGAATGTTATCTCTGACCAATTAAAGAAGCACACAATTTTTACAAGATAGTGCTACCAATCATCTGACTCTTTGATGTGCATTTTGCAATTCAAGGATTAAAAATGGCAAAAACTAAATAATTACCCAGCGATATGCGAGATAGAATCATTGAACGTCACAAGGGAGGACAAGGTCACCGAAAAATTAGCAAAGAAATTAATCTAGCGCTCAGTACAGTAGGAAATATCATCAGAAAGTATAAGAAGTATGGCAACGGTACAGTAAACCTTCCAAGAAATGAAAGACCGAGAAAAATAAATGAGCATCCTTCAAGGTGGATCAGCAGAAATGCGCAAATAAACCCCTTCATTACTCGTTCTGAAATTAAAACTGATCTTGAGGGTGCTGGAATTAATCTAAGTAAGGATACTATTAGCAGAGCTCTATATCGTACAGGCTTTCATTCAAGATCACGAAGAAAAGTGCCTTTACTGAAAACCGAACATGTCAAAGGCCGATTAAAGTTTGTCGAAACTTAAGAAAAGAAAGGCATGCAGTTTTGGGAAAAGGTAATCGGGTCGGATGAAACGAAATTTGAACTATTCGGAAGGAACACAGTGACAAGTGTTTGGCGAAAAAGTGGCACTGCCTTCAAGAAGAACAATACCATCCCCACAGTTAACTTTGGGGGTGGTTCCATTATGATATGGGGATGCTTTTCATCTAAGGGCATTGGTGAGTTACAAGTTATCCTTGGTAGAATGAATGGTAGCATGTACAAGGAGATTCTGGAGAAGAACCTTCCGAAATCTGCAACTTCTTTAGGATATGGTCAGTATTTCGTGCTTCCATACGACAATGATCCCAAGGATATCGCAAGACTTACAAAGGAATGGTTTGAAAATATTAGTACTCTCAATTGGATTCAAGTTAGCCTCCTGGATTGAATCCAATCGAGAATTTGTGGAATACTTTGAAGATTTAAGTTCATCAGCGAAATCCACAAAATATCAAACAATTAGAGGAATCATGCAAGGAAGAATGGGGTAAAGTAACGCTGGATCAGTGTGGAAAACCTGTGGCCTTCTATAGAAAGCGGCAGGAAGTAGTGATACAAAACAGAGGCTACGCAACAAAATATTAAATTGATGTATCCAATACTTTTGCAATGGGTAATTTTGAACATAGATACAAAAAACAATAGATTCAACCACAGTTTTTAATTTTCCTTCCACGTAAAACTAAGACAACTTTACGAGGTATTACTTACCAAATATCAGGCAAAATGTCGAACATAAACTTGAGTTATAACAGAAAAAAACATCCTGGCAAACAATAAACGAAGTGAGCAGAAGAAAGAACACAGCCAAAGCAAAACTTAAAGCAGCAAACCAACAAGAAAGAATAAAACTGTGGAAACAGCACTTCGAAAACTTACTTGGAAACCCACCAAAAATAACACATGAAACAATCACCAGAATAATTAGCAAACAATTAGACATTAAACTTGGACCGTTCACACAAGGAGAACTCGACTCGGTTCCCAGAAAAATTAAAAATAGGAAAGCTGCAGGACTGGACGAAATTCCCCCGGAAGTATGGAAGACCAGACAATTCGACGACATACTGCTCCGACACTGCAACGCAGTATACAATCAAAATCCGATAGATAGATGGACGAAGGGATGCATACTCCCCTTTCCTAAAAAGGGGGACCTCGGATTAGCCAAAAACTACCAAGGCATAACACTTACATCCATAGCTGCCAAAATCTACAATGCCCTACTACGAAACCGAATAGAACCCAAAATCGACAACATACTTAGAAAAAACCAAAATGGCTTCCGAAGAAATAGATCTACGACCTCACAAATACTAACCATCCGCAGAATCCTTGAAGGTGTACGGGCAAAGAACCTACAAGCGACATTAATATTTGTCGACTTTACCAAGGCTTTCGACTCCATTCACAGAGGAAAGATGGAACAAATCCTACTAGCGTACGGCATACCTAAAGAAACCGTAGAGGCAATAACGATTCTCTATAGAAACACCAAAGTAAAAGTACGATCACCAGATGGAGACACAGAATACTTCGACATTGTAGCAGGAGTACTACAAGGGGACACGCTGGCTCCGTATATCTTTATCATTTGTCTAGACTACGTACTTAGAACATCGATTGACAAAATCAAAGAGAATGGCTTCGAACTGACGAAGAAAAGAAGCAGAAGATACCCCGCAACAACAATTACCGACGCCGACTACGCCGATGACATAGCGATACTGGCAAATACACCTGACCAAGCAGAAACACTTCTGCATAGCTTGGAACGAGCAGCAGCAAGCATAGGCCTCCATGTTAATGCACACAAAACGGAATATATGTGCTATAACCAAACGGGGGACATCTCCACTCTAGAAGGAACCCCTCTTAAACTAGCAGACAAATTCACGTACCTAGGAAGCAGCGTCGAATCAACGGAAAAGGACATCGAAACGAGGTTAACGAAAGCATGGACAGCTATCAATAGGCTATCGACTATATGGAAATCAGACCTAACCGATAAAATGAAACGCAGTTTCTTCCAGGCAGCGGTCACATCGATACTGCTATATGGATGCACTACATGGACGCTAACAAAACGGCTGGAGAAGAAACTAGATGGCAATTACACAAGAATGCTGCGTGCAATCCTCAACAAGTCCTGGCAGCAACACCCCACAAGACACCAACTGTACGGTCACCTGCCCCCTATCACGAAAACTATTCAAGTTAGGCGAACCAGACATGCAGGACATTGCTGGAGAAGCAGAGATGAACTCATAAGAGATGTACTCTTATGGATCCCCACACACGGCCGCGCAAAAGCAGGACGACCAGCACGAACGTACATTCAGCAGCTATGTGAGGATACAGGTTGTTGACCTGAAGTCCTACCTAGGGCGATGAACGATAGGGAGGAGTGGCGAAGAGGGTCAGGGATATCCGTGCTGCCAGCACGATATGATGATGATGATGATGATATATATATATATATATATATATATATATATATATATACGGTTATACGTATATATATAAATCAGTAATCAATTTAGTTAATCTGGACTTTTTAACGGATTGGAAATAAATCTTATTATCATAATGTGACCCATTGTTGTTGTTTTTTTTCAATAAAAATATATATATATATATATATGTGTGTGTGTGTGTGTGTGTGTGTGTTGCATTCACTACTTTCTAATCTACAACCCGGCTACTCAATAAAGCTGTGAACCAAGAAAAATTAATGACCACATTATCATTTTATTTTGTATAAACATTTTAGGGCTTTTTTTTTTTTAAATCCGCTGTATTATTTAGTTTAATTACAAACGTTTAGCATCAGTCAAATAGCAAGTGGCTGTGAAACCTAAAGTTGTATATTAATCCTTTTCTCTTCTTTCTCAATCTTTCTGCACGTTGGGTGATACTTTTGGGTTTGGAAATGGTAGTTCACAGTAAATGCATAAAAAAAGGCCGGAGGTAAAACGACCGAAACGTTGTGAAGAAATGAACAGAATAGATTAGCGAAATAATCCATAAAACATTAAAAAAAAAAGATTCTATTTACCTTTATAACTTGTTCATTTCTATTTTTTTTAAACCTTTATTGATGAGAAGATTGAAAACGCTGATTGAAACTAAATCTTTTACTTTTATACCTATGTTGAATAGAAAATGATTTGTTACATGTATTGCATCCAAAATCATTTTGCCAAGTCGGCTGGGGCTGTAGAATACACCGACTGCTTCTCTGCAGAGGGGTAAGAACCTCCCCCCAATGAGTGTCCTGGATATGACACTAAACAATCTGATGGTGAGGTTCCAGCAGTGCTGGAGCTTTGGGGAATGCGGAGTACCCCTTCATTGCCATTGCTCCCAGGTTCTGGCCCGGAGTGGTAGCACCTCATAAGGGTCCTATGTATGGGTCAAATAGAACTAACGGCATACTTATGCTAAACTGAATTGTATGATTAAACTGAATAGCTTGAAATAGAAATGTTTTTGATTATTAAACCGTACTTACATTTAAACTGCGTACTTATGCTTAACTGAATTATTTGAAATAGAACTGTTTTCGACATTAAAACTGTATTTACACTTAACTGAATTGTTACATATAACTGCTTGACTAGTTTGAAATGGAAATGTTTTTGACAATTAAACTCTGAACTTATGCTAAACTGAATTGTTTTAAATAGAACAGATTATTTACATAAAATGGATTTGGCGTTAAATAACCTACAAATGTTGGTATGCCATAAAACCCAACAAACCAACCAACCAACCAACCAACCAAAATCATTCTTGTATCTAGCCATCGCCATTGTGAAACTCTTGACAGTCCACTTATATCAATAGGTTGAAGTAATATGAAGGTGTCATCTTGTCTGGATAAACTGTCGAGACAATCTTTTAGGTCTTCACACCTGATCTGAGAGAAGAGCTGGGGAAATTTGAATTTCAATCGAGAATTTTACATATCTTTAACAGGCATAAAATGAAGAAGTCAGGTAGTTACAACGATGTTATTTTGCTGGCTTTATCACTGTGAGCGATCTATAAACAAAGTGTATCTACTATGACAAAATAGAAATTTCAGAGATCACAAGAGAAAGACGATGTAATGTTATATTAGTTGGCATGCAACAAATTTTATTATTCTCATTTCTTTTTCAGATCTATCAAGGGCATTAATATGAAAGTTCTAATTTGATACCGAGTATAAAAACATATTCGGTCCTTGTGAAACTAGATAACTATCAGAGTGACACTGAGATAGACAACTTTTTGGAAATATTTGTGTCCGTCATAATCAATGTTAGGAAATATTTGTTGGCCTATAGAGGGATTATGTCATCCGAAGTCAAGAGAAAGGAGCATTCGCAGACGTTTTTAGAACGCCCTGTTTCCTTCAGATTGTCCAAAGATATGATCAAACAGGACCCCATCAAATCGATTAGGGTCTTTTCCGAAAACTTCTATGTGGTAGAGTCCTCCATGTGATTATGAAGGACATCAGGTTAATGATTTACCAGGGGAAGAGATAGTAGTTCTTATCTGAGGAGGCCAAATTGACAGAATTTTTCTAGAAATGTCAAGCTCAACTCATAGTCTTCTAGCTCTTCTGAATTCTCTACAATGTTTAAGTATCATCGCGAGAAAAAACCAGCAAGAGTTCAATGATATAAACCTGTTATGGGTAACCATGGTGAAATCGAAGGCAGACATAAAAGAAAGGTTCATGAAGATAGTCTTTTTCAAAACTAGCTTCGAGGGCAAAAGCGTTTTCTTATATTTTTCTAAATTAAACATGTACACAGATTTTATGTAGAAATATATTTGTTTTAGTGAATAAAGTTATTTTTCTTCATATTATAATTTGTTCTCATTTTTCAGTCCTGTATCTTATGTACTCCCCATTACAATACGTTTCTCCTCGTCGTACTGACAGCACTGATTCCCATGACTTTCTTTTACAATCAGTCTCCATCGTGCATCATTTTTGGCAGGTCATCTTGACGTCACCCAGGGTCCACACAAAGATGATAGATGGAAGTCTGCGCTGTGTTCATGTCTTGGGGCCCACTGGTGAATGACGCTTAGGAGTTCGTCCCTGCTTCTCCAACCGTACCCAGCATGTGCATCTTACTTGGATGTCTAAAGAAATGAGAGGAAATGGCCCTATACCTGCCGTTTTATAGGTTGCTGCTTTCAGGGTTGTTTTAAAACAGGACGCCGCATTCTTGTGTTATTCTCATCTAGCTTTTTCTCAAGGCAATTAGTTAATGTCCATGTGATGGAGCCATAAAATAGTACTGATTGGACTTTTTTTTTACCAGAAGGATTAGATTTTCATCTAGTAGATAATCTGTCAACAGTAGATCAGACCTTTCATGTTTAGTGATATCGCGTCGATCAATTATAAGAAGTGCATCGGACGATCACCCATTATATCAGGATCGTCTCTAATCTGCTTAGACTTAAATTAATCAAAAATATACCTTAGATGCATTCTTCGAGAGTTGTATGAATTTAACAAATCAGTATAAAGAATTTGTAATAGAATGTAAGTCAGTATTGTCGCAGACAGAGCTTTTGGTTCAGTAATATAAATTTTATACTGAAATGAATTATAATTAAAAGAATCAAACAAAAAGCAAATAACAGGAGTTGATTTGAACAGAGCTTAGCTTTTTATGAATTATTCTTTGAAAAAAGCTATAATTTACAAGATATGTTTTTGTGTGAATATCAATTTTTGTACACATAGAGTGTAAGCAAATTTTTCAGTATCACTTTTTTTTATTACATACTACAGTAGCAGCCCTGAATTAATCTGAGAATAAAACTTGCTTATCGTCCAGAAATACATAACTAATATTTATAGTTTAGCTAGGCGTTTCTAAGATCCGACTTCTTCGATTGTACACTGGTACTAATTCGTATGGCTAGATGACATTGAGAAACACTATATTTGGCGGCAAATAAGGGAAAAGTTATTTTTGAAATTATGACAGTGATGGGTTATTTCTTGATTTGATGAAGCACTTAAGCATGGGATCGTTACAGGTATATTTAAAAGATAAATAAAAATAAATTTACAACAGTTAGTTTAGTATGCAAGACGAATCTCAAGTTGCTTATTGTTACTGTAATAAGTATTCCATTTACTCGATTATCATCTCGCTCGTGTATCTACTTCAGTCAGCTTGGATAATAGATAACACTGACTGCATCTCTGAAGAGTGGTAAGACCGCCCTCAACGAGTTTCCTGATATTAACACTAAACAATCTGATGGTGAGTCTCCAGTAATGTTGGGGCTTTGGCAAATGGGGAGTACCCCTTGATTATCATCCCTCCCTGGTCCAACTATTAGCACTGATAGGGTTCTATCTATTGGTCAAATAGAACTGTTTGATATTTAAAATGAGTGCAAACAAATAATTTATGCTAAATTAAATAATTTGAAATCAGACAGTTTGATCGTTTAACAGGTGTGTAAATGAGTGACTAGTGTTTGATTGAATTGTTTGTGATACATATCAATACTTGGAACCATTTAACTGTGTGCAAACGAATATGAATTGTAGAATTATTAATGTTAAATAGAAATACTTGAAACCATTTAAAAGTGTGAAAAAAAATGACTTTAGGCTCATTTAAAAAGGTTATCTACAAAATGTGTTGACAAATTATATATATTAAATATATATGTATTAACAGGAATATTTAATATACCCTACAATGGTTGATATGCCATAAAACGAAACTAAACCTGACTGCTCGCTTATTGCACGAAACCCCAGAGTTGATCTTTAAAAGATGATTTTATCATATATCCCGTGTATAATGAGGGTTTCATTTTCGATAGGGTAAGCTAAGGCTAATAAATATATATATATATATATGTGTGTGTGTGTGTGTGTGCGTGAATGTGTAATTTTTTTTTTCTTCATATTCCTGTGTTTTCCGTAATTAAAAAAAAAATAATCCAATCAAAAACACCGCGGTGTTGTCAATATACTGATAAGTGGGTCAATGACCAGCAGGATTCGAGTCTCGGCTCGTTCCCGACCTTCCCCTCCTCTTTAGCTCCACTTTAATCGGCCTTCGGGCTTTTGACCTTGTGTCAAGTCCTGTCTGGTGGAAGGCAGCGACACATATCATACTGATAAGTGCGCCATCTATTGACCAAAAAAGTAAACTACTAATAGACAAAGCTAAGCAGCGGCAGTTTACAAAATTTGGTAATGAAAAGTAATTTGTTAACACCATCCGAATTACGATAATTCGTTATTATCATTCTAATAAGAAACGGATTTTAAAAACTGAGTTGTGGCTAATGTGCTTGATTTTGATATCGTAGTAAGCGAGTTCGAACTCCAGTCATGCTATTCACTTTCCGACTAATATTCTTGGGAAACGTATGTGTCCCCTTATAATTTCAGCTATAAATTAAATAGTACCACTTTAACTCTTCTACAAAGATGTCTTTGGCATTAAATAACATACGAAGATTGATTAGCCATTAAACAAAGAAACCAAAATCTATGGTAGTCAGCGTATTAAATTTACAGTAGACTTAATACTTTACTGTCAATTCTGTTAGTGAAATATAAGTAAGTTGGGCGACCTGAAAGCTCCTTTTTCAAAAGCTATTACACCGAGGTTTAGAGAAGTGTGATACTCCTTTCCCTGTATTCACCACTTACCCTTGATTCATACCTTATAATGCTGTGTCAAGCAAGGAGGCATCAAGTCCCATTTTTTGAGTCTTTTGTATGACTCGACCTGGAGCATTGACGAATATCTAACCATTGTTTTAATGAGTCGGTTATCAGCTAATTACTCATTTTCTCACTATTAGATAAAAGAAGTCAAAAAGGAAAGTAAATAGATCGCCAATGATACGTCTCCGTTTATTTCAATTCTTATAATGTCGCATGGTGTACGAGTACATACGATAATTGGTTAACAGTCTACGTACCGAACCGGCTCGTAACTGCCCAACTTCCGTAATCAAACGGGATCAGATACTTTTAACGTGATCTGCTCGTAAATTAACATGCGTATTTTTATCTAATCATAGTATTTTCGAGTGTCCATGGTTTTGTTTTATTTCCAAAAATAAAAAATGCATCATAGCATCCTTTCCTCACCAAATAGCGAAATATATCTGCTATTATTTTTACCTGACAAGTGAATTAACGTTCGATATTTAATAGTTCTAGTGCATCCAGTGCACACAGCCTAAAATTATGAAAGGGAATTCAACTTGAAATTGGCAGGAATCTCAGAAAGGCTTCCTGCTCGTTCCTTCATGGCTGTTGACCCCTGAGCGGTGAGCAGAATAATGACGTCGATTTGCCATAAACCCGTAGGAAACAAAGTTCATTATCAGAATTCACGTGATGGAACTCGCTGTTTTATTAGTCAGTGGGCAATGCTTCTCCCTTTTTTCTTTAAAGATCTTCAGTATTTTGATTTTTTTATTGTTCTGTTGTAATGTATCAGTCAAAGAGATGTCACGACAAATAATGAATTATATATGAAACATGTTAGAGTAATGCAACATTTGATTCAATCTATGTATTAATATTCTTTGTCGACGAGGCTTAGAATAGACTGAACATATTTCATATAGAAGGGCGGAATCCCTCCAAAAGGTAGGTGTCTTGAGTATGTCATTAAATTACATCTGATAGGAAAGATCCAATTCTGGAGATAGAGAGAATGTGAAGGATCCTTTTTTGACCCAATGCCCATGTCCTCTCTGATTGGATTGATTGCACCTGTTATTGTCCTATCTACGAGTAAAAGAGATCTATTCAAAATTATTTGTATTACATAAAATGTTTTGATACTATATAACTAAATCATTTGTATTAAGAATACTTACTTGAAGCTACGTTTACAAAGGATTACTATTTTATGTCACTTGAAATAATTTTACTCTAGGCAAACAAATGACTTATATTATTTAGAAATAATTACTTGAAACCATATCACTATTTAACCGGTTTCATTGGCCCAGCGGTTAGAGTGTTCGCCAATGGCCCGGGAGACCTGGGTTCAATCCCAGGTCGAGTCATACCAAAGACTTTAAAAATGGAACTTGATACCACCTTGCTTAACACTCAGCATTATAAGGTACGGTTCAAGGGTAAAGTGGAGCAATCCAGGGAATGGAGTAGCGCCCTCCCCTACACCTTGGTGTAGTAGCTATCGAAAAGGGAGCCTTCGGGTCACCCTCGACTATGGTCGCTAACTTTACTTTTACTTTATATCACTATTAAATAGGGATACTTGAAACCGTACAAATGAATGAAAAATATTTGCATAAGATAGAAATACGTGATATCGTTTAAATTTGATACAAAACTGCATCTGATTAGGAGGCTCTTGTTCAGATCAATATTTGATATCACAGAACTATGCGAAAAAAACTATTTAAAACAAATACACAAAAATGTAAAAACAATGCGATTACTTAACCTCTTGGCATTAAATATGGCTGGTAGTTTGCTATGCCATAAAAATCAGTCAATAAATCATGTTTGGTTTGGTTTTATAGCATATCAACCATTTTTGGTTATGTAATGCCAAATATTGTTTTTACAATCATATTGAATATATTATTTGTAAACATATTTTGTTGATACACAAAGTTAAAGGACCAAACATTTCTATTTCTAATAATTCAATTTAGCATAAGTCAGCAAAATTAAATGGTTCCAAGTATTACTTTATATAACTAACAACTCAATTAAACATCAGTCATTTGTTTACACGCGGTTAAAGGATCAAATAGTCATATAAATCATGCGTAAATCGGAGTGTTAGTGACTAATTCTACATTCTTATCTATATTTCTGCTGTTTTCCTACAAGTTCATAGAATACATCATTAAGAGGATTGATACGTCATTTTTGCTGAACGAACAGATATTTACTAACCCCACTATGCCGCAATGGTTATAATTGAAAAAGGCCACAATTAGACAGGAAGCCTCTAGTTAACTGTAAAGCGGTGACCCAAATTATTCTGGCCTTTTGGCATAGCTCTATGCAGAACGCTTCAGGTGCCAGACAATAAACCTTACTCTTTCCCATTGTCGAAGGGACTAAATGTTGCCAAGATAAGTGCCTTCGAATTGGATAAAATCAGAAAATTGAAGTATGCGAAATCCCCCGACTTGAAGAATTATTACTCCTTCCTTCCATTGCCCGGTCGGCAGGGCGGTAGAATACACCGACTGCTTTTCTGCAAAAGGGTAAGACTCCATCAACGAATGTCCAAGATATGACACTAAACACTCTGATAATGAGGTTCCAGTAATGCTGCAGCTTTTGGGAATGCGAAGTACCCCTTCACTGCCGTCGCTCTCAGGTCCACTCTGGCCCGGAGTGGTAGCACCTGATAGGGTCCTATCTTTGGGTCAAATAGAATTAAAGTGTGTACTTATGCTAAACTGAATTGTTTGAAATAGACCTATTTTCGTGCTAAACTGAATAGCTTGAAATATAACTTTTTTCTATTTGCGTATATAGAAAAAATATAGTTTTATTAAACAGAATTGTTTAAAATATAAATGTTATTATGAATAAAAATGTATCTGGCATTAACAACCTACAATGGTTGATATGCCATAAAACCAAACCAATCCTTCCTTTCATATTTTATTGGTCTGTTTTGGTGTTGTTTTTTTTAATTAATTCTCGTAATTTCATCGAGAACTTATCCAACTGAATAAGAAGTGATACAAAATAATTTAAGCTTATCTCAGTAATAATAAAAGAATAAAGTTTGATCCGCTCAGTAACATTATTTATGCAGTAGTAATGAAGGGCAGTTAAAAAAAGATCCCACGTACATTTGGTATTCTCCCTATAAGGGTGATTGAGGAACAAATCTGTCAACGCAGCCCATACCGTTTTTTAGGCGAAAGAGCAGACATTGCCTTAGGGTAAGGTCTCTGGAACTAAGCAAATTAATGCTATAACATTGTGTTAAACACCTTGCTTTGGCCTTGGTCCAAGTTGTAGCTGAAAGTCAGTCCGACGAAACGGCGTCTGAGATGAGAGCAGAGATGTGACATTGAATTCTCACTGTGGAAAAATTTACCAGAAAACATTCATTGATGCTTGCTGGTCATTTATAAAGACGAAAGGTCGGACATATTCATCTATATCAACCCAATATGAGAAAGATGCGAGAAAAATCAATTTTAAATGTAGTTTCAATGCGCATTTTTCCATCTCCAACTCTAGTCACCTTATTTATGTCATTTGTTCGTTGTTTAATGGTATATCAACCATCTTGGGTTATTTTATGCCAAATCCATCCTTCTAAAAGGACAGTAGTGATACTCTTTAATCCATATCTGAGGTATAAGGGGGTTCATACCTTTCCAAAGAGTATTTATCCGAAAGTGAACGCAGTACGGCGACTGGATTTCGAATTCGTTTATTACGATCTCGCAGTCCAACGCTTTAAACATTTCACCACGTGGACACTCCCTAGTTGCCTTACCAAAGCGGAAGAACCCAGTATGTCCTACCGTAGCTGGAGGAATAACCGTCAGATTCATGATTGTTTAAAAATAAGCAACTTAAACCAGTTTTCGAACGCAGGCCCCCGATTGCATTTCCTATGACGATAACCATTTGGGTACAATGGGAGATCCGAGTGGTCAAACATTTGCTATATCACTGTAAGTTGAAAGCTACGTTTAACACATTTTCAGTGTTTAATGGCATATCAGCCAATTGTTTAATGACATTCTTATTTAATGGTATATCCACCAAATGTTTAATGGCATTAATGTTTAATGATATATCTACCAAATTTTTAATTGCATTAATGTTTAATGACATATCAATCAAATGCTTAATGACATTAATGTTTAATGCTATATTAACCAAATGTTTAATGGTATTGATGTTTAATAGTATTAATGTTTAATGACATTATTGTTTAATGGTATATCAACCAAATTTCTAATGGCATTAATGTTTAATGGCATATCAGCCAAAGCCATTCTTGTAGAAAAAGAGTAGTGAAATTATTTAACAACGAAGAAAAAAAGGGTTCATACCTTGATCAAGGGTATAAGTGAAGTAAATGTTGTGTCTGGAGTTCGAACTAGTATACTACGATGCTGCATTCAAATACGTAAGTTTCTCAGCCACTATTATCGCCCACTCACCTCACGATTTGAGAAATTGATGGTTCTTTGATAAGGTCAAACGTGCGAATCGGGTCGATAACATACACTGGCGAGACAATTTTGAACGATGCTACTTTTGCTAATATGCAAATTTGGGTAGCTTTAACTAGTGTACGTTTTTCCGTACATAACATGGAAGCTCTGTTTTTATTGTTCACTAAAATGCAGAGCAAATTTTGCCGGTTAAGTTGAAAATCGGACTTTGTAGGAAATGTTTTTCCATTTAAACGAATTATGATATTTGTGTGTATTATAAGAGACTTTACTTTCCAAATGTTTATGTGAAATGATACTTAATGTAGAACTTACCCAGGAAAAAATTATAGAATAAGAACATTCAGAAGTTGTTCATTTTTTCATATTTTTTCTATTTAGAAGTAAATTAACTGATAACAGCTAAGACAAAACATTTAGCATTTAATAGTCGAAAATTTTGTCTTCATAAAATATTCCTTAAAAAACTAGATTAAATTATTCAAATTCAATAATATATTTTTCAGCCATGTAAAAACGAAATTAAAGAATACCTCAATACTGAGTGAAAAACAAAAAATGAATTGATAAAAAAAAAAAAAAATAGAATGAATACTTTGTTGTCATTTTTCGAGTTTTTATGACGGACATAATTCTTTCAGCGATTGATCACAGCCATTTAACGCAGAATTCTTCATCAAAGTGGACGCAACTTTCACGAATGGCAGTAAACAGATATTCGACAGGGGTAGTAGTGTAATATCACAGTAATCTTGCACAGGTTTAATCTTGGTTGGTTTGGTTTGGTTTATTGGGTTTTATGGCATATCAACCTTTGTAGGTTATTAAATTCCAAATCCATTTTTATGTAAATCATCAGTTCTATTTAAAACAATTCAGTTTAGCATGAGTACACAGTTTATTTGTCAAAAATATTTCCATTTCAAACTTTCAAGCAGTTAAATATAATAATTCGGTTTAGTGTAAGTACAGTTTCGATGTCAAAAACAGTTCAATTTCAAACAATTCAGCTTAGCATCAGTACGCTTTTTAAATGTAAGTACAGTTTAATTGTGAAAAATATCTTTTTTTCTAGCTATTCATTCTAGTCACGCAGTTCTAATTCAGCTAATCCAGTTTATTATAAGTACAGATTTTGTTTACACACAGTTAATATTCAAAACAGTTCTATGCTAAACAATTCAATTAAATATAAATACAATTTCAATGTCAAAAACAGTTCTATTTTGAGCAATTCAGTTTAGCATCAGTACGCAGTTTAAATGTGAAAACAGTTCTATTTTAAACAATTCAAAAAACAATGCAAAAATCAGTATAGTGAAGGAAACACGGTTTATTCCATAGATAGGACCCTTATCAGGTACTACCACTCCGGGTCAGAGTGGACCTGGGAGCGATGGCAATAAAGGGGTATTCCGCATTACCCAAAGCTCCAACATTGCTGGAGCCTCACTATCAGATTATTTAGTGACACTCGTTGGTGGTGGGGTTTTTACCCCTCTGCAGAGGTGCAGTCGGTGTATTCTACAGCCCCAGCCGACAGGGCAACTTTAATCTTCTAAAAGCATCTTTTTGGTGTAATGACCCGAGAATGAACCTGTTGTCTTCGAGCAAAGATAAAGAACAGTCATCGAAACACACTTGAGAAAGAGTTATGGATCTTTCGTGCCCAAAAGCTGGGTGTTATAAATACAGAACCGCATGATGGGATCAAGAAAAGAGAACAGTTCAATAAGCAATTGTAGAAACAGTGAGTGAACGAAGACACTAGAAGAAATCTCACATCTTTCCGATGTAACGAGTTCTATTCGGGGTAATATTAACCATTAGGATCAGTATTAACACATATTTTCTCTTTCACACAACTGGTCTGACAACCAGAGAATTCGTATCCCAGAGCCAGGCATCCGAAAGTAATAATAAAATGTATATAAAATTGTTAAGATTTTATGTCTGCAATTTTCCTCGCACGAGATGACTACCAGCGTTTGTGTCCTGTCTCATGCTCAGTGCACCATCTATATTGCTACAGGCTGCTTGAAAAATGTTAACATTTTTGTGGCGTTCCTTCTGGTATTATTATTTTAAAATTTCTTCTTTTTCACCAGTTCTGTCAACACATTATTGGAATCTTTCTCAGCTCTTGTACGTATTATCCCCTCTAATTTTATTATAAGTATATTCCAATTCCATCCATGTGCTTTAATCAAACAGGCGACATTTCCACACTAAACGGTTGCTCTCTGAAACTAGTAGACAAGGAAGCAGTATCTCATCGATCGATACAGACATCGACACGCGACTAGCAAAGGCATGGACAGCTACCAATTGGCTATTTGTCATATGGAAGTCAGACCTGACCGATGAAAAGAAACGCAGTTTCTTCCAAGCAGCGATCGTGTTGATACTGCAATATGGATGCACTAAATGGACGCTAAATAAACGGCTGGAGAAAAAGCTTGACGGCAACTACACAAGAATGCTGCGAGCAATATGGAACAAGTCCTGGAGGCAACATCCCACAAAGTAGCAGCTGTACGCCCACCTACCACCCATCACGAAAACTATTCAAGTAAGACGAACCAGACATGCAGGATACTGCTGGAGAAGTAGGGTCGAGCTCATTAGTAATGTACTTCTATGGACCCCTTCACATGACCATGCAAAAGCAGGGCAGCCAGCTCGAACCTACATACAGCAGCTTTGTGAGGATACGGGGTGAAGCCCTGGGGACCAGCCGGAAGCGATGGACGATGGGGAAGAGTGGCGAGAGAGGGTCAGGGATATCCGTGCAGAGTGCGTGACAAGATAATGAGATGATGATATTCCAATAAAAATTTTAACGTCTTTAAATACAATCAAGGAGATTCCAAAAATATGTTGACGGGGACAGTGCACATGTGAAAACTGCTTGAAATTATATCATAAAGGCACTTCCATAAGTGTGACAATATTTGTAATTACCTTACACACACACACACATACACACACATATATATATATATATATATATATATATATATACATTGGAGGCGGTTGAATGTCACAGAAATATATAGCTTGCTTCACTATCATGCTTATCAAAAGCTAAATATCAATGGGCGGGGGGGAGCATTTGGCATTTACTAATTTAAGTGGAAAGAATTCAAAAAGACTTCTTTTTTTTTTCTTCATTTCGAAAAGCATCTCTTCTGCGACGGATAACGACATAGATTTTGTTCTGAAAGATCTTATTTCTTTAAATTTTCGTTCGTGTCTTTGTTGACAAAATTTTCCAGTAATCTAATTCAAATTTTTCGGAAGCTGCGTGCATGTTCTTATTAAGTGCTATGCAAGGACTTTTTTTTTATTGTCTTGATTGTTTAAAGCCATGTTTTCAGTTTAAAAAAACCCAAAAACAGACAGAACAACACACTTAGAGAAAGTAAATGGTTCTTTGATTTTTTAAAGTAATCTAGATTATTTAAATCACACATATGCGCATGTTGAGCAGTTTCATTGAGTGCACACACACATACACACAAGTAAATGCATATGCATGGTTTGCTGTTGCATTTGGTGCATACACTCTCATACACACGTAAGTAAATGTGAGTGCATGATTAAGTGTTTTATTAAGTGTGAACGGTGCGTGCGTGCGGGCGGGCGCGCGCACACACACATACACACAGAGACAATTGCACATGCAATAAAAGACATTGGTATGAAGATTGTCTAACTAAAATTTGGCTAAAAACCTAGTATATAATCCCAGTCGACTTTATATATATATATATATATATATATATATATATATATATATATATATATATATATATATATATGTGTGTGTGTGTGTGTGTGTGTGTGTGTGTGTGTGTGCGTGTGCAAGGCTCATTCAATAAATAAAGCGGTTTTTGTCTAAAGAGTGGCCAATAGGAAGCTTTGTTTTCAGTTGCACTTTTTTTAAGTAAATGACCTAGTGGGTAGAGTGTTCGACAACGGACCGGGAGACTTGGGTTCAATCCCAGGTCGCGTCATACTAAAGACTTTAAAAATGGTACTTGATACCCCCTTGCTTAACACTAAGCAATTTAAGGTACGTATCAAGGGTAAAGTGGAGCAATCCTGAGAAAGGAGTAGCGCCCTCTCTTACACCTCGGTTTAGTAGCTATTGGAAAGGGAGCTGTTTGGTCGCTCTCGACTACAGTCGCCAACTTTACTTACTTTTAGGTCCCAGAATACAGTCAGCTTCACTTGCAACCATTTTACTTACTGGCGTGTCCGTGAGTTTCCACTCCATGGTTTGTATTTTCTAGTCAGGCAGAGAGTGTAAAATCCATGTTTAGACAATCTCCGTCCATATAACACATTCTTCTGTAAATTTCACATAGCTTGAACTTCTCAGCCACAAACATTCTCATGACAGAACTCTGTTCATAGGCAGAGAACTTTGATTTGCCAGTATTTTGAGTAGCATCAAAAATATAAGATTATCCCAATTTTTGTTATAATTCAAATCAAAATAATGAAGATTTTACATTTATGGGAAAAATCTGAAAAAAAAAGGTTTTTTTTCTCAAGATTTTCCTTATTTGATAAATGTACCTCATTTGTATATATATATATATATATGTATATATTTGTGTGTGTGTGTGTGTGTGTGTGTGTGTGTACATATTTGTTTCCCCTGGTAATTTTGTATAATGTCAGTCAAAAGAAAAATATGCTGCCAATATCAAATACCATATCTCAGTTTTTCATTTATCCACACACACACTATCAAAGGCTATTGAAAATAACCAATTTGTCACTGTCTTATAAAAGGTACGTTGTTCATACTTTCATGATTTTCTCTTCAAGGCCGGAAAGTAGAAGCCTTCTTTTCAATACTATCAACCAACTAAATCCTGCGTTGATATTCAGCTGTGAATTAGTGCATAACAACAACCTACCTTTTCTCAACGTCTTCGTTGTGCGCACAAAATTTGACTTGCAGACGTCGTTTACTTCATCGTACACTAGGTGGGGCTCCTTTTGCCTTTCCAGGCGCAGAATGAATTTAATAAAAACTTTAGTCCACCGTGCCTTAATGACCTGCGCCAAACCAAAATTTGCCGTTGAACCCGAATTCATAAAGAATACTTTGTTGAAAAATGGATACCCCAAGGATGTAATCACCAACACCATTAAATATAAATGCCTGCAATTCTCCATCAAACCAATATTTGGACCAGAGAGGTGCCCGCTATATCTAAGATTACCGTGGATCGGCAAAGCCTCCATGCAACTAATAGGACAAATTAAAGTTCCGTCAACCGTCGTTGCAATTCGTTTAAATTGAGATTCGTTCTTAAATCTTACGTGTTATTTCCCTCTAATCTCAAAGAGAGTGTGACCACTCTTAAAAAAAAGTTCTCTCATTTACCATTTTACATTCAAATACAATGTTTGTTAGTTAGGCCGCATAAGCTAAAGTTTAGAGATTCGAACACATATTTCCTACTTCACTACAACATTGAGCAGTTATAATTCTACTTCCACAATGGGCGATGATCTTTTGGCCAATCAAACCTGAGCATGCGTAAACAGTCCAACTATGTTTACCATACTGGAGTCATCAACAAATGAATTGGAGCTATCTATTCTGGAAGCATTATCTATTTAAAAAAATACAAACCGGAATACTGTATCCAAAAGTAATTCAATACTCCATTACTTTTGGATAACTTTCTCAGGCTGTCAGAAAAAAAAAAACACTTGTAACAGTGCCAATTCTTTTGGCTTAAAGTAATTTTTTCAATATGTTTTTCATCAACCCTCTAAGATTTTCCTGCGGTTACCATTCCATGTTTACTTCCTCAAGTACAAAATCCATCGTCACTTACATTTTTCTGAAGAGAAGTGACCGAAAAAAAGGGTCCCTTTTCAAGAATTTTAATTCATTTTTATGGTACAAAAACATTCTTGATACGATACACTTACTTTTTAAAGCAATATTTAGATTCTGTACGTACCGGAAGATCTTCATACACACACACACACACACACACACACACACACATATATATATATATATATATATATATATATCGATAACGTTCATAAGATGTAGACTTTTTCACTGCTAAATTTTAAAAGATCAAATTTCAGCTCCACAAATAGAATATCTATCCATCTATTTATCTATCTGTCTATGTATTTACGTGTGTCTGTGAAGGATTTCAGTTAATGGATGACACATCTGCAATAGACTTTTAAAAATATTCAGTAGGTAATTTTCTATGGAATCAGTCAAAAGAAATTATGCAGCTAAACTCTTATATGTTATCTGCGTCTGTTTCATCGACTCACACACACGTATATATATATATATATATATATATATCAGCCAGCTTTCGATCTTAGCTTCAAGCAACTTGTGTGTCTAGCCACAACGAAGAGTTGTGATACAATGAAATAATCTCTCTGTGGATGACACGTATGTGGCAACTGGTAATTTTTCACTAGAGTGAAGCATTGCCGGCTGGAAAATACGCGTAAATACAAAGCTAATATTGTGAACTGAGCACCCCGGTAATAGACAAGCGTATATGTGAATATATATCTAAAACATTTCTTTGCTTTCTCTGATATGATGATAGCTCAGGGGTAAGATATCCGACTGATGTAAAATCAGCCGGTTTTCGATTCCAGCTTGAAGCATCACACGTGTCTAGCTACACTGATACAACGAAACAGTCTGTCTGTGGATGACAGTATATATGTACAGAGTGTATGAGATTTGATTTTCTTTAAGGAGCATATAAAATTATTTGATAAGATCCCCATCAGGCAAAATATTTGATACAGACTATATACTCTTAGAATTCGTGTTAGCATTTATGGTAATATATATTATCATTCGTTACGGGATTCATTCCTGAGTTTGACGTTCCATCAGATACTGTGGCTCTAGTTCTTGAGATATGGGGTGGGCGGAGAACATTTTTCTTACTATTAATTCTAGGTCCAATTTCATCTGAAAATGCAGTACCTTTTACTGCTTAATGTTTAAAAATATTTCGTATTCAATAAAATTTTAGCCCCATAAAAATTAAAAAAAAATGGATAAAAATAAAAGCCGCAAGACTTATACAAAAAATATAGATATGAACACGATTCTCTAACATTTAAGCATATGATAACCCCACACCGATTGATCATCTAGCCCGTTTAATTTAATCAACCAACGAATCAGTAGGGTAATTCATGAGGTATTGACATCAGTTGAAGTTTAATACTGACCCATTATTGGCACAGTCGGCTGGAACAGTTGGATAGGCCGACTGCTTCTTTGCAGAAGAGTAAGATCCCCAAGTGTCCTAGATAGGACACTAATCTGCATTTGAAGGTGATGCATCAGTCAGGAAACTTTAGGGAAAGTGGATTGCACCTTTATTCTAATTACTCTCAGGTCCTCTCTGACCCGGAGTAATTATGCCCATTAGTGTCCCATCTAGTTATGGGTTAAATAGAACTTGTATTCTGAGTATGACATTAAACTGCATCTGATGGTGTGGCTCCATTGCTAAAGATTTGGTGATTATCTTGTAATTTTTTTTACATTAATCCCAGGCTCACATTGACCTGGAATGGTAGAAATTGTTAGATTCTGATTAATGAGTCATACAGAACTGTGCGTTAATAAATGATTTACGTTTAATTGAATCATTAGTGTTACATAGGAATACGAGAAACTTTGACTAATATGAATAGAATTATTAGTATTTGATATAAATACTTGAAACCATTTAACAGAGTGCATCTAATGAGCTCTAACTTGCTTAAAATATTACCTACAAACTATTCATTCACTAATCATATATATATATATATATATATATATATATATATATATATATATATATATATATATATATATAAACAGAATTTGGCATCATACAATCTACAATAGTTGATTTGCCATAAAACCTAGGCAAACATATTATTGAGTATATATGGTCTTGGTAAACTACGCTTAAAGTTTAGTCATTTCATTTTGTTCAGAAAGCAAGACAAAATAATTTTCATTTTTATTAAATTTCTCCTTTCCATATTTGCTTGCAACCCCCGCGGTAGTTTCTCTATTCGCTTCCATTTTGTTACATCAAGAGTATGGCCTTGTGCCAATGGTCCTTTTTCCAACAATTTTGTCTCTAAAATTACTTCATTTGAGTATGTATAGTACTTATGTACTGGTCGTAGACTCTAGTTAAAAGGAAGACTGATTCCTTGCTGAGGGGTCTATTACTTAATTTGGACAAATCCAACAAATCTCTCCCTGGAGCTTGTTTCTACATATGATAGTCACATATAACTATCCTTTCACCTATTTAGGGTCAGCATGTGATGACAAGTAAAAGCCATGCTTATCAGTGCTTAAGTTTATTGGATTTCGGTTCCTCAATGCGAACATTTGGCTCAATATGATCTTATTAAATGACAGTTCGTCTATTTAACTTTTTTGGAAATTTTGCACGGCTTATGTGATATTAATAACATTTTATTTATTTATTACTTATATGAAAGTGCGTTTGCCTGAATTTATATATTTGCATGTGTGCAAGTGTTGGTACAAAGATATACATATTAGCATATGACAGGTTTCGAAATCTCTCAACACACACACACACACACACACACATATATATATATATTTATATTGGCAGCATTTCTTCGTTAATAAAAATTTCGTTGAACATAATAGACATTTTCTGTCTACATATTTTCTTCTGGATCCGTTAATTGGCTTATTGCTTTTATTGTATTCGGCTGGAATTAATTTATGAATTGTTCATAGTTGTATATATCCCTAGTACTTTCTGTCCGATTTTGGGCCATCATCAGAGGAGGATCTATTCCAAAAGTGATGTAACTTTTTTAACAAGATTGAGTGTATTGGTGATATTCTTACTGAGTGTAATTTGTCTCTTCACGAGATCACGTCTGTATTCCAAGTGCTGTTATATTTATGAGCTGCAGGATCATGGTGTTTAAAATATGTATATTTTGGCAGCAGAATCTTTGAATACGAACGGATCCAGAAGAAAATATGCAGAGAGAAAATGTCAATTATGTTCAACGAAATTTGTATATATATATATATATATATATATATATATATATATATATATATATATATATATATATTGATATAGATACATGGACTTTTGGTTGGGTTCGGTTTGTTTTCATGGTATGTCAATCAGTGAAGGTCATTTAATGCCAAATCCTTTTTATACATTTATATTAAATACATGTTTTCATAACACATTTTGTAGATTAACATTTTTAAACGAACCTGTGCTCATTCTTTTTTACTGAGTTAAAGGATTTTACTTATTTCTTACTAATATGAATACACAGTTAAACATAAAACAGTCCTATTTCAAACAATTCAATTTAGCTTAAGTACAGTTTAAATTACAACAGCTATATTCTTTAAAAAAATGTCTGTTTACAAACGGTTATTTAATCGAACAGTTCTATTTCTAACAATTCAGTTTTGCGTGTGAACAAAGTTAAATGGTTCCAAGTATTGTTAAGTGTCATTAACAATCCAGTAAAGCATCAGTAACTTGTTTACACACATTTAAATGATCAAACACTTCTATTTCAAACGATTAAGTTTAGCGTACGTACACATTTTTTTTGTTTACACAGAGTTAAATGTAAAAAACCCAAACAATTCTATCTCAAACAACTCGGTTTTTTATAAGTACCCAGTTTAAAAGTCAAACAGTTCTATTTGACCCATAAATAGAATATATCAAGTGCCAGCACTCTGGAGTGAACATGGCAATAAAATAGTACGCGTGCTCCCCAAAGCTCCAGCATTACCGAAGCCCCACCATCAGATTGTTTACTGTCATAAAAGAACAGTCGTTGCGGGGTCCTACCTTTCTGCAGCAATGCAATTGCTATATTCTGCAGCCCCAATCATCTGGGCCATATATGAACAAGAATATATATATATATATATATATACTTTTACGTACAGACAGTCACTCACACACACACATACACATACGCACACACACACACACACACACACACACACACACACATATATATATATATATATATATATATATATATATATATATATATGCTTCAACATGAACGTCGAATAATGATCTGATAGTGTAGTATATCCATTCGTTAAAATATTATTATTTTTTCTCATTAGATTTAGTTCTATTTCAAGCAATTTATTTTAGCATAAATACAGTTTTATTGTCAAAAACATTTATTTTTCAGGCTATTCAGTTTACTGCAACAGTTCTTATTGAAACAATTCAGTTTAGTATAATTATAGTTTTTGTTTACATACAGTTAAATGTCAAAACAGTTCTATTTTGGTCTATTCAGTTTAACGTAAATTCAGTTTCAATATGAAAAGAAGTTCTATCATGAAAAGAAGTTCTATCTCAAACAATTCAGTTTAGCTAGCAAAAACAGTTCCATTTCAAACAATTCAGCTTAGCATAAGTACGCAGTTTAAATGAAATACAAACTTTAAATGACAAAACAGTTATATTCCAAGCAATTCACTTTATCACAAGTACTTAATTTATTTCTGTTTGACCCATAGATAGGATCCTATCAGATGCTACCACTCTGGGCCAGAGTGCACCTGGGAGTGATGGCAATGAAGGCATACTGTATATTCCCCAAAGCTCCATCATTACTAGAACCTCACCATCAGATAGTTTAGTGTCATATCCAGGACACAAGTTGAAACGAGGATATCACCCCTTTGTAGAAAAGCAGTCGGCGTATTTTATGGCCTCAGCTGATGGGCAATTTCTCTTTTTCTGCTATTTCAATGTTGATAAACTTTACATCGGACCTGATATTTTTCATGACATCAATACGTAACCATATAAATTTTAAAAAGTTCCATTGATACAAAATGCTGGATAATAATATACGAATCATAAAAATCACTCTACACTCCGAACAGAAACAGCTTTAGTTACTGAAAATTAAAATATCCTAAGATACTTAGAAATAATAATTTCTTAATTCTACCAGTAAATGACAAATGTTGGCTGACAGTACTTAGAAAAAACTTTCGGATGCATGGAAGAAAACTTGAGACGATAAGAAAAAAATCAACTACATTATTAAAAATGATATTCTTTTATAAAGAAGCACGCTAAATTGTAAAACTGTATTCTCAGATGGATGTTTCAGCAGAAATTTTGTTTTCTTTGTCGATTTTAAATCAAATGACTATACTCTTAATGGAATGAATCAAACAATGTGACTAATTTATGAAAAAAGTTTTGTTAGCCTTTAAAAACAATAGCTCTGTAATGTATATATATATATATATATATATATATATATATATATCAACCAATCTCCACAAGCGGGGTGTGACTTATGGTCAATAGTTTCAAGTGAACTTTAACAGATATGAATTCAGAGTTTACTTTTTGGATAGGTTACTATGCTTAGGTTAATTACCAATAAGTGGAGCAAGAATTGTCCTACTATTCCCTCGGGTTTCTATTCTGACTGTGATTATCTTATTCATTAGATCTGAAGAAGTCCTGTTAATTTTGGTGTTGTTGATTCATATCAATACGCATAAAAGGATGGAAATAAATTTATAATCCTAATGTGACCGTTTTTTTTGTTTTTTTTAAAGGAATCATTGTTCTGTGATGTCAGTTACATTGAGCTCTTTACCAGGAAAATTTAAATGTGCATAGTTGAATGATTTTTTGTCCAGACGGAATTATTCCCGACTCCGGCTTAACTGGACTGAATAATATATATATATATATATATATATATATATATATGTGTGTGTGTGTGTGTGTGTTTCTTTGTTTAATGGTATGTAAACATTCATAGGTAATTTGATGCTAAAACTATTCTTGTAGGAGAGGAGAAGCAACAGATTATTTTGAGGATAAACGAGTTCCTACCTTTCTTATTGGAGTTAGTGTGAAAGTGAATGTAATTGCAGAGCTGAAGTTCGAATTCACTTACCATGGACTTACCGTCAACTCCCCTATATATATATATATATATATATATATATATATATATATATACATATAAATATACTTGGTGCATTCAATAAATTTCCATACTTTTTTGTACAGGCATTTAAAATTGTCGTAGATTCTTGAATATTCAGTAGGTTATTGCTATACATCTTATGATATTGAGCAATTTTTATGGTTTCAGGTTCAAATGAACAGCTACAGCGGCAATTGGAATACACCCTACTAAAGCCTGATTGTCACAGCGGTGAATTTCAAATAATGCAATCTGGACGTGAGGACACTTTAGAAGAACTATATGTAATAAAATTCTGTTTTAAACTTTGAAAAAATGACACAGAAATGTATGGAATGCTTCAGACTGCTTGTCGACCATCTTGCATGAATCGGGCATGAGTTTTTGAGTGTCATAAGAGATTCAAGGAAGGCAGGGGATCTGTGAGGGATGATGAGAGGTGTGGGAGGAGTAAGTAAAGTAGGCGACCATAGTCGAGGGTGACCCGAAGGCTCCCTTTTCGACAGCTACTACACCAAGGTGTAGGGGAGGGCGCTACTCCTTTCCCTGGATTGCTCTACTTTACCCTTGATCCGTACCTTATAATGCTGAGTGTTAAGCAAGGAGGCATCAAGTACCATTTTTTGAGTCTTTGGTATGACTCGACCTGGGATTGAACCCAGGTCTCCCGGGCCATTGGCGAACACTCTAACCGCTAGGCCAATGTCCGGTATAAGTAAAGTTGGCGACCATAGTCGAGGGTGACCCGAAGGCCCCCTTTTTCGATAGTTTACTACACCAAGGTGTAGGGGAGGGCGCTACTCCTTTCCCTGGATTGCTCCACTTTACCCTTGATCCATACCTTATAATGCTGAGTGCTAAGCAAGGAGGCATCAAGTACCATTTTTTGAGTCTTTGGTATAACTCGACCTGGGATTGAACCCAGGTCTCCCGGGCCACTGGGCGAACATTCTAACCGCTAGGCCAATGTCCGGAAATGTGGGAGGAGTAAGGAAGTCAATACACCAGAGTTGATTGGCCAAACGGTTAGGGTTACTATGTTTAGGTTTTAAGGGAGTTCAGGAAGATATTCCGTCGGGTCAGTGACATTTCCACCAGGACAATGCACCAGTCGACAACACCATCCTTGTCACAGACTATTTGACCAAGATGGGCATCAAGACAGTTCTTCAGTCTCCCTATACTCCAGACCTTACTCCCTGTGACTTTTGGTTATTCCCTAAGCTCAGAGGCTGTCGTTATGAGACAATTGAGGAGATAAAAGAGGCTGTGACGAAAGTCATTGACACGCTCACTCAAGAGAACTTCCATGGGGTCTTCCAGAAGTTGTTGGAAGGGTACAAGAAATGCATTGCAGCCGGAGGATATTACTTCGAAAGGGACTAGAGTTTCATGTGTGTACTATCAATAAAAGGGCACATACGAAAAAAGGCTAGAAACGTATTTAATAATCCTCGTATATATATATATATATATATATATATATATATGTCCATCAAAATATATAAAGATGCTGTGTAATTGATAAATGTCATTTTTAATTTGGTGTTTCGTGTTCTGAAGGTAATAATTTATGTAGGAGAGTAGCAGTGAACAGCACAAATGTTTCTAAAATATTCTATTCCATAGATAATTTTACACACTACTCAGTTTGGTAATTGAGACTTATTTTTTCGCGTCTACCGAATAAAATATTAGGCTTTCCATATCTGAGAACAATCTTTTTTTCTAATGCTCTCTAAGAAATTATCTGAATGTGTCGAACGGTTCCCCACATGAGTCAGGAGGAAAATCATTTCACTTGAAGCAAAACTGGGTGATGCTACCAAGTTTTGCATAATATTTAAGATCTATCAGTGTGATCAGCAACGTTTGCAGGATTCTTGACGTTAATGGAGAAGCCTCGAAACGAGCTGGGGAAAAAACAGAGCAGATTAACCGAAATATTATAAGGGATACTATAAAAGATCCATCAAAAGGATTTTGGAAAGCTACAAACGACGAGGCATGTTCAGAAAGCATTGGAATCCTTCGTTCACAACAACTTGTTCAGTAACCCACAGGTACTTTAGTTCGAGTTAAACTGAAATGATGTTTGTGTAAACGGCATGGAAATAATAGACACCGGTTGGTTAGTCGGCTGGTTCGTTGGGTATAATGCCAAATAAACTCGTGTAAGTTATCTAATGCAAAATCCTGTTTATACACCCACACAGACACATACAGATACACACACACACCTATATGTATACGTATATATTATTTAAAGAAAAAACAATATTCGGTCACTTAAGGATAATGATTTTATTTCCATCCTGTTAAGAGCATTGATATGAATCAAAGACTCTAAAATAATTTTTTTAACATGACTTCACAGGAAATACATTTATTATCCTAATGTGACCGAATATTAGATTTTTTCTTGAAATAATATTTGCTCTGTGAATTTATTTACATTGAGCTCTCTACCAGGAATATTTAAATATTCAAAACTCCAGTAATTTATTAGTCTTGATGGAAATGTGATGGAAATGTTCCCTAGTCCGGATATACTTGATTGAAGAATATATATATATATATATATATATTATATATATATATATATATATATAATTAGTTTGTAGGAAACATTTTAAAGACGCTGGAGCTCATTTGATGCTGAGAGTTAAATCGTTTCTAGTATTGCTATCTAATATGAAAAATGCATTTTAACATCTATTTGTTTGCACACATATTTAAACATTTCTATTTGACTCATACATGGGACAATGACAGATACTACCACTCCGGTCCAAGTAAACCTGGGAGTAATCGCAATAAAGGGATACTCCACATTTCTAAAACTCCTTAACCTAAGCCGTAATGAGTGGTGATCGTCGAAGAAAACCGTGATCTATATAGAAACTGATGCAACATTCATTGGTCAACCTACTACAGTTTTTTTTTTTTAAATGATCTCCGATAGGGTCTCAAACATGTGGCTTGCCAAATGGAACTACGTCATTTAGTATGTGAATGCCATAATAGTCACGTGATTCAAATTTTGCATATTCTTTCAGATGTGTCGAATACAAGTTTACATGGGGATAGGCGAAAAACTGAGTCATTAGTTGAATCCTGGTTTTATCTTTTTTCATAAGTGAAATATTGTAATATTTTCTAAATTGTTGTGCATTGAAATCTTTAAATATTTCAAAGATTGCAGTCCCTTTCAGCGATAAATTCTAATCATGAATATGACACAAAAGCGTATTTTTAAGTCAAGTTTAAAGGTTTAAATTCAGAGGTTTCTTTCTCTCAGACCGGTTGTCATACCGAAGTTAAGAGCCCGATCTGGCCAACTATTTATACCTAGCTGGAAGGAGAAAAGTTGGATTCATACCTTTCCAAAGTGTGTCGGCATTATGCTAAATGCAAACCGCCTCCTCGAGGATTTGAACTCAGATTGAGATGCCAATTTCATACGATGGTAACCATTATATCACGAACGCTTATATATAATATATATATAAATATATATATTATATATATATATATATATATATATATATACAAAGAATGCTCCATATTAGAGATAAAGCGTTTGTATCTTTGCTAGGATAGGGAAGACAGAGTTGCCAGTAGTCGTTCATTAATAACATAGGCAAAAAAACTCAAGTTACATATTGTCGTTAACTTGCTATACAAACATACATACATAATCTTTATATATATATATATATATATATGTGTGTGTGTGTGTGTGTGTGTGTGTGTGTATGTGTGTGTGTGGTGTAAATGTCCTCAAATGTCATGAATTAATCAACAATAAATTTTGAAATGTAGAGCCATTTTTTATGTTCCAAGAAACTTATTCTAAATTTTAGTATCATTTTTAAAATTGCCATTTTTATTAAATTTTTACAGAAGACAGACGATTCGGTTCAGTTTCTTTCTTAATGGCATATCAACATTAATGGGTTATTTGCAAACAAAGCTATCTTCCTAAAACTACAGTAGTGGTGTTGTGCAACCTGGAACAGGGGAAAAGAAAGACAGTTTTCTTTTTAGAATAACTTACAGCTGAAAACAAAAGCAAAGAACTAAAACTTTTACAATAAGAAAAATGCAATCTATGTGATAGCTTACTAATTAGGAGACCATGTTTTAGGAGCGTGAAAATCGAGAAACAATGAATATATTTTTTCTTGTTTTTATTTTTTATCATAAAATCGCATTTACAAGATCTACTAGTGTCGCGAATGGACGTGCATTTTTAAAATCAGATTCCATGTATACCATTATGGCCTGTCATTTTCCAATTTTGTATGTTCTGAAGTGTTGCTCTTGGCAAGTCCAGGTGTGTGTTTGCCTTGTGGCTCTCTTTGAGTTATTTCGTTTTTTTTTCATGTTATTTATCCATTAAGCATTTCCATTATGTTCTTTCCCTTTCCATATTTTACTCCCAAACTATTTTGTTTCTTATACATCCGGTTACTGGTTTGTTTTCGTGTACTCTTTTCAGATATCTTGGTAGAATTATTATTATTATTATTATTATTATTATCATAATTATTATTAACTCTTCTGAGTCTTTCACACCAGCGTCAGCCGATGGTCTATCACTGGAGTCTCAGTGACAGCACGTCTCCTCAACTCTCCCAGGAAATTTTCTCAGTATCTTAGTTGGTCTTAACCACGCAGTAGATTTGACGGTCTCGGTTCGTCCTTCAATTTTCAATTCATCCAGCCCCGTTACCAAGCCTTTGGGATCGTTCCAAGTGCACGTTACAACTACTATCACTGTCACCTTTATGTTCCAAACATTTAAGTTCTCTTGCAAGGTCTACTACTTGTCTTTCTTTTAGTTTTCTATGATTTTCACGCTCAGAGTCCGCTGGGACGGCAAATTCACTACTTCGCCAGGTTTCTTTAATTGTTAATTACCCACTAGGTGTAGTCCTCCAAACCAGGATTAGTTGATCTGTTTGTATCTTAAAATCTCACCAAATTCCGTGGGTCTCATTCTAAATCACAAATTCTAGTTTGTGCATATACGATTTAGAAGAATATCAAATTTCCATTTCTTGCACAATTCCCAATGGATCACCTTTCCCACCCAGCCATGTCTAGTATTATACTCTTTTTGTGCTAGTTTTCTGCCATTCCCTTACTATGAGATCGTATCGTCCCTACCACCACATAAGATACAATTACTATTCTGTTATGTCTCTTCTATCATTAACATTATTTATCTGATTTCATTATTATTATTATTATTATTATTATTATTATTATTATTATTATTATCTGATTTCATTTTCTTCAAGTGACCAGTCGGGTCACCATCAGAGATCTAGAACTTGCAACAATGTAATACAGATAATGACAGCTTTGTTATAACATATATTATTCATATTTGAATTAAACCCAAAGCAATTATATATATATACATATATATATATATATATGTGTGTGTGTGTGTGTGTGTGTGTATATACTCACACATAGATATATATATACGTCTGTGTGTATATATATATATATATATATATATACTCACACATAAATATATATATATGTGTGTGTGTATGTGTGTGTGTATATATATATATATATATATAACATATAGATATGTATGTGTGTATATATATATGTATGTATGTGTGTATATACATATATATATATATATATATATATACATAAACACACACACACACACACACACATATATATATACACACACATAAATATATATATATATATATATATATATATATATATATATATATTTTCTTGAGTTGACGTAATATTGCTTGTGTAAACTAAGCAGACAGTCAGGAACAAGGTAAAAAAAAAAAAAAAGAAAATGTGCTCTGAAAAAATTAAATTCATCATGTCTCTTCTTATTGTTAAACTGATGGAAATTTAAGAACTGATAATGGATACATCATGATTTCCTGGTGAGAACGAATAAAAACAAAATTGTAGACGCTACGTGATCGCACGATAAGAGTAAATGATTTTCTTCTGGATTTTTGTGAAGGTTAAATCTTACCATACTAAAAGAGTTAGACGGCTCGTATGTTTAAATGTCATCTAAGATACACCAACCTCGATAGATAAAGTTATTTTTCTTTTCCCCGTGTGTATGAAATATTTGCTATAGCAATTTCTTTATTTTGAAACATTCATAAGGATAATACCTCATAAGTAACTCTTCCTTTTTGTCTCAATTTTGTGTTTCTAATATATATATATATGTATATATATATATATATATATATATATTATATATATATATATATATATAATCACCTCAGTCTTATTACAACTTGTAAAAATACACGAAACTAGAGTAATGAGACAGTCATTAATGGGTAAGTAAATATTATTCTATTTATTTTAAGTTTTCTCGTGCTCCTATCGTCATGTATTGAGCATTTCTCTGCTTTATAAAAACATTTTAAAACGATCTATTTCTTGGCCTCTATCTCTGATATCAATCAATATATATATATATTATATATATATATATATATATATTAATATATATATATATTTATATAGGTTTGATTAAACTAAACGGAATCTTTTTTTTTCTTTGTTTCAAGCGTCCTAATAATTCTTTTGATCTTACAATATTGAAGGCATTTATGATTTCTCCAAAGCAGCCATTTATGGCATACCGAATACTGTCAGTTCATATCAAGGTAAAGTAAAATTAAAATCCTTTAATATTTAAACTATTGGTTTGTTTTGTTTTTATCGCCAAAGTGAGGCTTGTTTATATCACCAGAGTGAGGCTAAGCAGATGTGGCAGTTTATAAATGTTTCTATTGCGTGAAGTAAACAGAAATTTAGAATAAAATTTGTTCTATCTCTCTTTTATTAAAACCTTAGGATATAAATTGCTCTACCAATTTTAAACATCTTAATATATTATCATTTGTTCCGAAGTAAAATTCTAATAATAGTGGGTTGTCTGAATTTTATATTGAGAGCTTCACGTTTTTTTTTTATTGTCAGTATGAAGTATTTTTCCATTATCAACTAAAATAATTCTCTATGTTGTTGTAAGACAATTATGTTTTTTTAAACGTTGGCCTATGGAGTTAGAATCTTATGCGCCTAAGTTCAGCCTCCTTGATAAATTCGTTTTGGTATGGCCAACATATATATATATAATATATATATATGAAAATGTACGAATATGAAAAAAAAGATCTTCAGAAGATGAGTTTGTTCCTAATAAAAATATTTTCTATCATTAAACGTTTTAATGTTATAATATTAAATTTTCTCAAGGGTATTTGTATATATGATGCGGTATCCTCTGACTTGAGTTCAAATTAAGTTTGTTTTTATGAAATAAAAAAAAAACTCATTTTTCAAATGTCTTATTTAAACAAAATTTAGATGATACACCATCATATATTCTAACTTTTAAATATTTAAATTTCACAAGCCGTGTAAGTTCATGAATTTCAAAAACAGGATGCACCTGAAGCTCAAGGTAAACAAAAGAGGGCAAGAAGGCTACGTGAATTGCGTGATTGGGTTGCTGGAAGGAGGAGTAACCCCAAGGTGCATGAGCGTCCGAAAAATATATAATGACGGAAGTTTTCAATCCCGGCGCATTGGGCTGTGGACAGAGAGCACAGACAGACAGACTAGACGTCATTCGGTCCTGGGCACTAGCCCGGGAAGTCGAGACGGCTCCGAGTTGAGAGATAAATTCCAAATGTACTTGCTAATGTCAAAAGTTAGTATGATTGCAGAAGAAAATAGGAGACCCTAGAGGAGGCGTCCGTAGTGAATTGACCCATATCAACCTCGTGGGGGCAGAACGAAGAAAAAACAAACATGATTAAATGTTTTAAGTTGGTCATGTGCAAGCCTGATATAGGCAAAGCGAAGAAATGTGGCTCACTAAAGATATCGTATCTCAAACTGGTTTAAATTTTAACGGTTCCTTGTCTATCACGACTCGCTCTTCATGCAACTGTTCCGCAAACCATTTTGAAATAAGAAAAAACAGAGACTATACATTTATATATCAGTATTTTCCTTTCCTTCATCCCCTTGTATTCTAGAAAACGTCGCACCGATAACAATTGGTACCATTGTCACTTTCATGAATCATAATTTTCCTGTTCTCTTGCAAGGTCTTGGTATTTATCTCTCTTTTTGCTTTCCTTCAGTTTTACCCGTTGGTCAGCATGAACAGCAAATTCACTATTCGGCAGGTTCTATTCTTTTTTAGTTGACTGTCGGTAGATTTGGTTGTTTTGCCGCGATGTTCCATTTGTATCACAAAATCCAGAGAACATTGTGTATCTTATTTTCCCGGACGGAGTCTGGGTTGCGCATAAACTAATTTTTCGTATGGTCAAATGGAAACGTCTTGCACAAATCATTGTGGATCACCTTCCCCACTCAGTCTTTTCTTGTGTTATACTATTTTGCACTGATTTACTTCATTCGCTTATCATATAATTGATTGTTTCGTCTTTTTCACCACATAATCTACATTTGCTATTTTCTTGCGTCTTGCCTATTCTTCCGTTGGCATAATAAGGCCTTATGGCATTATTTCTTGCTGCTATCGAAAGAGATTCGATTCCTCTCTTAAGATTTCCTTTTCGTAGCCATGTCAAAGTTTCCTCGTGTTAGATTTCGTTTGTCGCTTTAAATATTTTTCTTCCTATTTTCTGTTTATTTTTATTATGTTGATGCTAGTGCTATCTGTATTTTTTTCTGGTAGCTTTAATCGGTCTTTCTCTGCGCTTTCTTATGTTGTCTTTCTTTCGTCTTGATGCATCGATGCTCTCTTTTTCTGGACGCATAAACGTCATCTCTGAAATGTAAAGAATTATTCAGCGTCATGGGTTTCTTCTTCTTCTTCTTCTTCTTCTTCTTCTTCTTCTTATTATTATTATTATTATTATTATTATTATTATTATTATTATTTTATTATTATTTTACTCCTTTAGAGTTTTTCACATCAGTGTTAGCTGATGGTTTTTCACTGGAGTTTTAGTGATAGCAAGTCTCCTCAAGTCTCCAGGACTCGTCTCAGGATTCTGGCTGTTGTCAGCAATGCTGTCATTTGGATAGTCTCTACCCGTCCGCCAACTTCCAAGTCCTCCAGACCTTTTAATAATCCTTTAGTTACTGTGCCTAGAGTACCAATCACTATTGACACAATCATCAGTTTTATGTTCCACAGCATTTTCAATTCTCGTGCAAGGTCGGGGTACTTATCCTTCTTTTCACATTATTGATTTTAAGAGTAAAGCGGTCGGGATAGTCTTATTTGTACCTCTGATTTCCAGTTCCCTGAGTGTCTTTTTCAAGCTTTCACAAAAACATTCCAAACTCTTACAGCAATCAGTAGAACCGTCAATTTCTCATTCCTTTTTAAAAACCTTAGTCCAATTTCAAAATATTTGTCGATCTTTTTCTTTCTTTCATTTTCACTTTGTGGTTTTTTGGAACAGCAAATTCGACTTGACGGTAAGTTTCTTTTTGTAAATTGGCACAAGGTATGGTCTTCTTGCCTGGATTTGGGGATCCGTTTGTATCTAAATATTCCAGATAACTTACATGTCTTATTTTCAAGGATATATTCAGTTTGTGCAAAAACATTCTTCTTTTGCTTCTTAGCATTCCGGGTATTTTGTAACTTGTTTGAAGGTGTTCTGAACAGCTGCTTTGTTGTTATTACTTGTTATTGCAGTCGATATTTTGAAAACATGATATTTGTTTCAAGATACATTTGGTTCCTCTGGTCAGTAAGCAGAGTGTAGTAGATTACAAGAACTATTACACTTTGATTTTTGCTGAATAACTTGCGAGACATGGATTTACAAATCCTTAAACGTTGTCATTAAGTAAGACGGTTCCTTTTCTAACAATGTAGCATGTAAAAGTTGAGGGTTTCCATGTATTTTTCTGATTTCTAAGGATTATTTATCTGCGGTGAAGATTTCGGAAGGATCCAATATTTTTTAATTTACAACCCCATTTGCATAAACCTAATACAAAAATTGCTAAAGTGAATAGGGATTACGATCAGACCCACCTTCTTTTAGTTGCATTTAAAGATTCTTTCAAAGTTATCATTCTGCTTATCTATCTAATTAGACTTTCTAAAGATTTCATTTTTGAAGAAATAGGGTAAGGCGAACCTTTCATATCTGTGAAAAATGATGAAAGATTGAATGCGTAAAAAGTATATTAAAATACATGAAAATACGCTAACAGCTCTTTCCCCTAACTGGGATGATTGCAATCACAATTGTCATTACAACTATACTTTAGAAAACATTTAGTAGAGTGAGGTACTCGTGGCGTAACGATTATCGCTATTGGATATGTAATCCGCGATCCAAATTCAAAAGATAGATGAGGCTAACAGCATTTCACTTCACACTGAAATGTATGAATCCATTCCTTTCTTATCTGCTCTGGATTTATAGTCGGGTAGACTAGTTACTTTACTTTTAATAGAGCAACCAGTCTAGGAGAAGGAAAACTCTGAATTCAGACAAATGGTATTCACCTTAAAAATGATCTTGTGTCACCTTCTGCTTGTGTGTACTGGGTATGGCATTAATTGCATCTGATTATGAGGTTCCATTTTTTACGATTTTGGTTTTGTTGCCATTACTCCTTGATCTACGCTGAACCGAGGTAACAGTACCTGTTAGGTTCTCATCTATGGATCAGAATATTCATTTATCAATAATTTCTATAAGTTAAACTGAGTCCAAAAAACATCTTAAAATCGACTATACAAAAAATGTAAATATGACCGCAATTTCTTTACCTCGAGGCTATATATAACCTAATATAACCATAGACTGGTTGATCTGCCGTTAAAATCAATCATTCAATTAACCATTTACCATTCTGCTCTTCGTCACGGAAGTTTTGTAAATATATAATTGATATGAAATCCGGATGACTAGCCAAATCATATACACATGTGTATGATAGACGACATTATTAGAGATTTTCTAGCCTCGAAACTCGGAGCCTACATCAGATAACGAATTTTGAACAATATATAAGAATTCAGTCGATTGTCTGTGAGCATTATATGAAGATATCAAGTATTAAATCGAAGAATATTAATGGATGAAAAAAATGTCAAAAGAAATGCAAAACAGCCACACAAAAAAGACAAATAAAATGAAATCGGAAAAACATCGGGAAAAATAATCAAAAGGCGACAGTCTATAAAATGATTGGTTGATTTCAAAATCGATCTCTAATAATGTATTCTGTCTCATCTCTTTTAAGCTTAATTAATTTCTTTGATGTGAAGTTGTGATTCATTAATTCTCGCTTTTCTTTAATTTCTTTGCTTTTTCCTGATTGTTTATATAATTTTGTCGGGTTTTGATCAGGATAGAATTGTCCGCGAGGGTGAAGTAATAAGAACAATCTCATCAAGTTTACACACTCACACAACCAAACGGACACACACACACACACACACGCGCATTCGTATATATATATACATATATATTTGCTTGATATAAGCATGGAAATGCATATCAATTTTCATGAATTTAAACTATAAATAGTATAGTAAGATAAATCGTTGTATTGGTTTCTGTTACAATTTTTTGATTTAATAACATTTGATTTAGTTTTGAATAAATCCACATGCAAGCAGACAATGAGCATACTGAGGTGGATCGAAAGAAAGGAATAGAGAAACAAAGAAATCGGTTATAATATATAGGTATGATTTCTGAGATTTTTAAAACGTTCTTATATTCCTTTTCGGGTTTTCTAAAGAATGTCACTATGAACTTAAATAGAGCTAGATAGTTATAATGAAAGAGGAAGAGAAGAGATTCAGCACACACACACACACACACACACACATATATATATATATATATATATATATATATATATATATATATATATATATATATATATATATGAGAAAAAAATTCAATTCTTTGGTGTCATTATAAATTTATTTTGGGTCTATGATAACCCTCTTCACATGGTGAACAACTGTTAATTATTTGAATATAATTTGGGTGTATTGATATTGCTTCCGGCAAGAAGAGAATTTCAACATTGGATTTTTTTTAATTGAAAAAAATATTTAAAATTATTTTTAACAGTGGAAATATCATTATATATTATTATCAGATATAATGTTTATATATTCCTTTTGAAAAAAACCCAACAAAATCCAGTTACAACAGGAAGAATAAATGTAGAAACTCTAAAAACTAAAATTATACATATATATATATATATATATATATATATATATATATATATATATATATATATATATATTTTAGTTTTTTTCAGTACGAACTTTTTTCCCATTTCTATAGGAGTTTGCTGTGAACTTTTGCGCACACCTGATACACATACTTACATATAAATAGATAGGATTGTTTGCTTGCGTATTAATCCAAGAGTTCGTATCATAATATTCTTGGTCTGAAACACCAAACATTGAGAACTATTAAAATCCGTAACTCCTTTATCACACACACACACACACACACACACACATATATATATATATATATATATATATATATATATATATATATATATATATATATCTTTCATTCAATCTTTTTCTCAGTTGTGTTCTAATAAGCTTCGACTTACCTCCTTTCTCCTTCTTTTGGTAATCTATTTGTTCTATTTGTGACTGTTACCATTACGCAAAGTAGATATATAGATAAATAGGGTCTTAGAAACAGTACTCAAAAGTGCAAGCCTATATATTTACATACAAACACGCGCGTGCACACAACCTATATATATATATATATATATATATAATTCTGATAAAATGGTAAATGCTCCGAATCAAAAGACAGTCTTTTTTCTATGCTAACTCTTATTTGACCTTCTATCCTGCTGCGTAAGCGTTGCTAAATATCAAGTGTAAACTTTGATGGGTAATTCGAGTCAAGACGTACAGGCTGCCAACTGAAATGTATTCTATTTGAATTCTACGTTCACTTCATCCTTCCAGCACCGTAAAGTGCTTTGCATTAGCCAATGTTAATCAGCTCTTTGAGATGAAAGAAAGCATTTGAATTTCTCTGAATATTTCAAAGGTATTTAAATTCTATAAATGTCTCTAATGCATGTAATAACGTTAGTGAATAGCTACTGATTTATTTTACTTTTTATTTAATCCAAATTTCCCAGAATTTATCCCTGAGACAATTCGCTACATCGTTCTTAACAACCCAGCGTACTTAAAATGTCTAAATTTTACGACTTACATATTTTAACTAGCAAGAGCATTCATATACACAAAACGCTCACAATATATATATATATATATATATATATATATATATATATATATATATATAACAGCTCTATCATTAATATTGAGCACTCTCTTAATAATACAGCAAAATAAGGCCCACCATTGACTCACCATGTGAGCTCATGATAACCATAAACTATAACGTTATATATATATATATATATATATATATTGATCTATTGTCATCCACAGACAGATCTGTTTCGTTCTATCAGAACTCATATATATATATATATATATATATATACATTTGTTTGTGTGTGTGTGTTTTATATTTTATGAAGTACAAAAGAAACTTCAGAAAAATGTCTCTTGTGCTTTCAACTGCTTGATTGATAAGTGGAATAGCATGCACTTTAATCTGCACTCAGCTATTCCCTTCTTGGTCGTGACGAGACCTTTTCATCCTACCCACGAATACATCTTTGCAGTAACACCTATATGAAATGATACCCTAAGCAAACACCCGGATCTCTATGAGTTTTTACTGTATGATTCTTTTGTTGATTAATCCAAACATGTGGTTTGGTTATTGGGACGCTACCCATGTAGAGTGTCTTTGACAAGAATAGCCTGATGGAGATAATCCCTATTCAGTCAGGATTTATATTCAGAGTTTTCATTTTAGTCCTGTTTCCAGACGTGGAATAAAAAGCCCAGTTATCCCTATTTATCTATCACTGAAAGGAGAATAATTGTATTCATACCTTTACAAAGAATATTAACACTACGTGAAATATGAACAGCCACGTTCAGTATTTGACACAGTTTCTTCCAGGCAGTGGTCGTGTCGATACTGCTATATGGATGCACTACTTGGACGCTCTCTAAACGGCTTGAGAAGAAGCTAGACTGCAATTACACAAGAATGTTGAGAGAAATATTCAACAAGTCCAGGCAGCAATATCCCACAAGGCACCCACTATACGGCCACCTGCCTCCCATCACGAAAACTATCCAAGCTAGACGAACCAGACATGCAGGATACTGCTGGAGAATCAACGACGTGCTCATAAGTTATGTACTCCAATGGACCCTCACATATGGCCAAGCAAAAGCAGGACGACCAGCTCGAACATACATACAGCAGCTATGTGAGGATACGGAATATTACCCTGAAGACCTGCCAGAGGCGATGAATGATAGAGAGAAGTGGCGAGAGAGGGTCACAGGTATCCGTGCAAGCGGCACGACATGATGATGATGATGATTCGTATCTACTTCGTACTACAATAAACATTACTCTATAAACGTTTTCATAGGCAGTAAAACCTACTTCTGAAATAATTCTCTAGATGAAATCGTTTCCTTTTCTCTCCCCTGGCTATCAGAGCATAATCCGAGGTTTACAAGAGGTTTAGCATATAAATGTGATTTGAAATGGAATCGTGAAACATATTTTGTGTATATTGTGTTAAGATAATGCAAATCAAAGGTTTTCCCATAAAGCGTTCGATTTAGATCATCAGTAAAAAATTAAATTGAATGTTCTTGGGGTGCATCAAGTTTAGAGTGCCACATTTTATTATTTTCTTCAACTGTATAATGTGCACGTCGAGTTCAAAAATGTTATCATCAAAAACCAAAGATATGGCCATTTTCTAGAATTGCATCCTCCTTTAACTGGTTTTATAAGTAGACGAATATTCAAGATATAAAAGATTTTTTCTTTAATTTACATTTGAATATGAAACAATAGTCATCAAGCGTGGTGAACGCCGATATCTTGTCAGAGTTTTTCATTTACGTGGATCGGCTAAAATCCTTTTTAGGTATACCAAGATAGATGCAATGTGACAAAATCAGATTTACTTTTTTAATAGAATCAACCTTGTGATATTCACATCTTAGATAAATAAAATTTATTACTGGAGTTGTCAATCGCTTCTTGATACCTGTTAGAATTCTTGTCGGTACTTTGATCTTTTTGTTCACCAGAAACCAGTGTTGATAATCCACAAAATACGTTTTTCTGGCAGAAACTTCAACCATTACTTGGGTATTTGAGGATAGTTGCAACTGATTTTAAATGTTTTCAATCCTCGACTCTGATTGGTTCATTTTTACCAGAAATGCCTGATGCTGGCGAAAAAGTTCATGAATAGGAACGACGATACACTGGGCAGCTTATACCCAAAATGCCTACCTTTTTGACCGGCCGCTTTTAAGCAAGTCTTGGTCGGAATTGGCTGTGTGCTTTGCGGTATTAAATCGGTCGAACAGTGACCCGACTGCCGGTAAAGCCTAACAATCGCGTCTCGGAGGTGGGAAGGTCTCATCCTTCGAGCCTCAGGGAGCCGTTCCTCAAGTGTCAAAACCACCGAGGTGGGGCTAGGTTTATCGTCTGGCGCCTGAGGTGGCCTTTCGGGAGAATAATAACGAGGCCTGAGACATTTTTGTGCCCGCCAGGCATGTCTGGGCTATGCCTCTGCGACTGGACCCTCTTAAGACTGCCATGTACCATACTCGCGCACGGCAAATACTTATATCCAAAACAATTCCTTTTTTGACTGGATGCTTTTGGAGTATGTTTTCTTGGTTGGGTTTGGTTCTGTCTTGTAGTATTCTTGTAAAATAAAGCCTGGCTGACAATATGGGATGAGGTTAAAATCCTACGGTGCAGTCACAAAGTGATGCACCGGAAGAGGGTGACCTGTGAACAGCATGACAGTTATTTCTGCTCGACGATAATCAAACCTGTCACTTCAAAGAGAGCGGAAGTTGCATTTTCCGTTGGCCAGTTATGGGAGGAGATTGCATGGGCGAAGAGGCGTGTCCATATCTCCGTTTGATGGTAATATAAGGTCGACGATTTTGAACGGAAGACAGTGAAATTACGCTGTTCCCGCAAGCTTGTCCCGTCCTTACCCCGTGTGGGTTTTCTCGGCCATCGTCTAACACCGAAGTGTCCAGGCTTTAAAGACGAACGATTCGAATACCTTTCTTGATTGCTCCTACTTCACACAAGCGTCCGTCGAGAAAATAGATATATATTTTTATATATATTACGTGTGGTCGTTTGTTTGACCAGAGCGAAACGTAACATTCTTGACTGTTGGGAAAGCCCGGAAGTCACAGCTCGTGCGCGAGACTAGCTCATTCCTCAAGCCTCAGGAGGCCATCCACCAGGCTCTAATTCACACCGGTGGAGCTAGGTTTATCGCTAGGAGCCTGAGGCGGTCCTTCGAGGGAATGCCGACGGGGATGAAAATTTTTGTTCCTTTCAAGCGTATGTGGGCTACGACCCTGCGCCTGGACTCACTTAAAAACGGCCTCGTGCCACTATCATAGACTACTAGGGTGCCCGTAAAATAGGTGTACCCAAAGACACTTCTACTTTTAAATCTGTAAATCATTATGCTAAACAGGCAAAATAGTTCAAACCATTTTGTAGCCGCATTTCTCAAAAGTATATGTCTATATTCTTTAAAAATTAGCCACAATAGGTATCTGGATATTTTGATTATTTATATACAAACCACTTTATTTTTTTTTTTACCAATTATTTTTCTGTATCATCTACTACATTATCTGAACTTGCTCCTTTTAGTACTTCCAATGATTCAAAATAATTTTTATTCTACAAGTTCTAAAACATCCCTAACTATTAAATTTATCAAAAAAGAAAAAAGGATTAAGAGTCCCTTTTTTGTTTACTCTGAATAAAATGTTCGCGAATTTACATACAATCTGTTGTTTTTTCCCAAAAATATCCAGCAACTGAAAGTTTCCTTGATTTCTTTTTTTTAAAACTTTACTTTGTATTTGTCTGTTAAAGATCTATAGAAAAAAAAAAACATATCTAAAAAGATAAATTTCTCTAAAATCTGCGAATTGTATGTTTCATTGTTCTTTGCGTACTGCAGCATACGTAAAATATTATTTCATTTGGTGTTGAAATCATTGAACGTTAGACGTAGCTATCAGCTTATCTATCGACGATTATGGATTTGTTTGCGCTCTGGTATAAAAACAATCTTATTAGAAATCTTTTTAAGGCTGACAAAAATATCTAATTAAAAATAGCATCGATGTATATGAATGAATAAACCGAATTATATGAAAATGATGCGTATTTACAGTTTCACGCAAAGAAAATTCCTTCCTCCCATGATTAAAATTTTTTTGTAATTTAATGCCCAGAATGGTAGAAGATATATCTCCCCACCTTTTAAAACGCATCCTCTTGTTCTCTTTACTGTATTTTTCTCGCATATCGATTCACCACACATTAACATATTCAGGTTTTTGAATTTTACCATCAACTTCTATGTATTCACCAAATTCTTCAAAAACGAGTAGGATGCAACACAAAATCAATTTTTTTCAGTGGAGTATTTTTTTGTTTTGGATTCCGTCTTACTTATCCCAGAATGGTTGCCGTACTAAGGCTAATAAACCCAATTTACCCGACTATTTGCCAGTAGATTTATCGCTCTAAGAAAGGTAAGGAGTTAAATCGAAAATTTGATATAGGGTCACTGTCTTCATTTCCTGAACGGATAACTGTTACCCCACACATATCAACTGACGGTATTAGTTCAGTGGACTCGCATCTTCATGGAGGCATTGAGCATAACGCACTAAACTGTGACATCGTTGCAAGAGTTCGAACTCCAGTCACGCAATCACATTCTTTTTGGGACTAATAACCTTTAGAAATGTATGTACTTCCTCATACCAACAGCTATTCAGTGTTCTTCTACAAAGATAGTTTTGACATTAATTTAGCCAGGACGGTTGATATGCCATTAAGCCAAACCCCTAAAAATAGAAACATACCAAAGCATCCTAGTTTCAATCGAAATTCTGTTTTCGTGAAACTTTGATTTATAGTTTGATATGAGTAAAGTTTATTATCAACAGGGTTTCCATAATAATTCGTACATATATATATATATATATATATATATATATATAGTTTCTTCCAGGCAGCGGTCACATCGATACTGCTATATGGATGCACTACATGGACGCTAACAAAACGGCTGGAGAAGAAACTAGATGGCAATTACACAAGAATGCTGCGTGCAATCCTCAACAAGTCCTGGCAGCAACACCCCACAAGACACCAACTGTACGGCCACCTGCCCCCTATCACGAAATCTATTCAAGTTAGGCGAACCAGACATGCAGGACATTGCTGGAGAAGCAGAGATGAACTCATAAGAGATGTACTCTTATGGATCCCCACACACGGCCGCGCAAAAGCAGGACGACCAGCACGAACGTACATTCAGCAGCTATGTGAGGATACAGGTTGTTGTCCTGAAGACCTACCTAGGGCGATGAACGATAGGGAGGAATGGCGAGAGAGGGTCAGGGATATCCGTGCTGCCAGCACGATATGATGATGATGATGATATATATATATATATATATATAAATTACCTGATGAGCCGGTGAGGCGAAACTTTAGTAGGAAAAATCCGACTCGCGATTTAATTTTTGTAATTGGCCCTACTTTGTATGGCAGCAATTTACGGTGGGTCTTTATTTTTCTTTTAACCAAATGATTGCATATCTCTTGATTTTTTTCAACTGGTGTGACAAATTTGGCTTTTTTTTTTTTTTTGTCCTATGATATTTTTTTTTCTTTTTTCCCCGGGTGGTAATTCGAGATATTATAATCTCTAGTTCCTTGCGTTTTTTTTTCCTGGTAACTGTGAATGCTGGTAGACAGTAGGTTAGTAAATATATATATATATATGTGTGTGTGTGTGTGTGTGTGTGTGTGGTTAATCGTTATATTTAATCTTTAAGTAATGACTAATGTTATGAAAGTTGAAAAAACTAACTTTATATAAGTACGATGTTTAGTAAAAATCATGAATTCTTCTTGTTGCTATCATTAGGCATTTGTTTTATTTTATTTTTTCTTATTACAAGTGCATTTTTTGTCAATAGTTATCATCATCATCATCATATCGTGCTGGCAGCACGGATATCCCTGACCCTCTCTCGCCACTCCTCCCTATCGTTCATCGCCCTAGGTAGGTCTTCAGGACAACAACCTGTATCCTCACATAGCTGCTGAATGTACGTTCGTGCTGGTCGTCCTGCTTTTGCGCGGCCGTGTGTGGGGATCCATAAGAGTACATCTCTTATGAGTTCATCTCTGATTCTCCAGCTATGTCCAGCATGTCTGGTTCGCCTAACTTGAATAGATTTCGTGATAGGGGGCAGGTGGCCGTACAGTTGGTGTCTTGTGGGGTGTTGCTGCCAGGACTTGTTGAGGATTGCACGCAGCATTCTTGTGTAATTGCCATCTAGTTTCTTCTCCAGCCGTTTTGTTAGCGTCCATGTAGTGCATCCATATAGCAGTATCGATGTGACCGCTGCCTGGAAGAAACTGCGTTTCATTTTATCGGTTAGGTCTGATTTCCATATAGTCGATAGCCTATTGATAGCTGTCCATGCTTTCGTTAACCTCGTTTCGATGTCCTTTTCGGTTGATTCGACGCTGCTTCCTAGGTACGTGATCGTAAAACTATACAGTTGAAGTACTAATGACATTGGTTAACGTGATGGACTGCGATATCGTACTTAACGAGTTCAAACTCCAGTCGCGCTTTTATATTCACTTTCAGTCTCATGCTCTTTCGAAAGGCATGAATCCCTTTATCCCTTTAGGAATGGGTTAAATAGTACCGCTACTTTTCTTCTACAAGGATAGTTTGGTTATGAGTAACCCACGAAAGTTGATATACTATTAAACAAAAAAACCGAAGAAACGTTCCCTTTAATCTAATTTAAGAGAATCTTTCAAAATTATTTATTAACCCAAAATAAAAACAATTCCTTCTAAGACGTTCATACGCACGCGCTCACACTCACAGAGAGAGGGGGGTAGAGAGAGACAGAGAGAGAGAGAGAGAGTGAGATAGAGACAGACAGACAGACAGAGACAGTGACAGAGAGAGTTTACGTATTAGAGGTGTGTAGACTAGAATGAATAATGAACGAAACGTTCATTTTATGCATTCGATTTTTAAAAAAGATTTCTTCCATGCTTTGGTTAGGTTTGATTTGTCTTTTGTGTTTTACTGGCACTTACATCTTCGTGGGTATTTTAATGCCAAAGACATCCTTGTTGAAGAACAGCGGAACCCATAGCTCGGAGGATAAAAGGGTTCTTACCTTTCCAAAGAGTATTTGTCCAAAAGTGAACGTAATAAAGTGACTGGACTTCGAACTTTTTTACTTCGAGGCCACAGTTCAGCACTTTACCCTGTACGACAAGGTTACTGCCCTTCTTAACAATTTAAAAACTTACTTATGAGATAGGTTTTCATTTTAGGAAAGCAAGAAAAATTCGTGTAGAGATAGGTTAAGTGATTATGGACAGTGCAACACTTGCAAAATCCTGTTTCACAAACAAACATTTTAAGTAGTATAGAGAATGGCTTATTTTTGTTTCCAATTAACTTTAAACATTAAACGTCATTTTAGCATACATTGAGTGTCGGTCACAATTTGTTAAACAAAAGGTGTTCCTTCAATGATACAATAATCCCATTTCATCTCTTCACGTTTTTGAGAGAGCTTCAAAGAGAGGCAACATTTCTGTGAACACATATCTAACTTTTTTCCCTTTTCCTTAATTAAAGTCATCTTCATATCATCATTTCTTCTTTATCTGCGCCAGTTTTCTTCGAGACCCAGTAACGCAAGATAATTCATATCTATTTACCACAAATGTTGTCATTTAATAAGCTTTGCAGAGGACTGCATAAAGTAAGCAGTATGTGACCTTCAGTGAGCAGAAACTCATTAGTAATAGTCAGTTGTCCTTGCTGTTACTCATTACATTAAGCCCAACTCCCCAAAATATGAAAGAAAATTAAAAAAGATTTACGAAACCTACAAATTAAAAGGCTACTCATAACATTTCTTAAAATATTTCTTACACTGTTCACTCCCCAAATCACCTTTCTCAATCGTCCATCATTGCCTGCTTAATTATGAGGTGGGAATCTTGTCTGGCTGTCATATAGGATTATTTACGTTGTTTGACGCTATGCCTAATGAATATAAGATGATGAGACAGATGATATTTCGATATAAGAAATGAACACGGTGACCTGGGTTCAAACCTTGGTCGAGTCTTTGTGCAATTCAGAACGCGCTAAAAATTTTGGATAAATATGAATCTAATTACTACTATATGTATGGTTTAACAGTTATGCAGGGCTCTTTAACGATGGGATGTCATCCAGTCTATGAGAAGTAAAAATCAGAATTAAAACCAGCTTTACTTCCTATAAAAATTACCATGTGATGTATCCTGCGTGTTGCAAAGGATTGGTTGGTTTCTTTGTTTAATGACATATCAACCTTTGTAGGTTATTTTATCCCAAAGGTATTCTCATAGAAGAACAATAGTGGTACTATTTAACCTATAGCTGGGAGGATAAGAGGGTTGATACCTTTCCCAAGGGTATTTGCCCGAAAGTGAACGTAAAAGCGTAACTGGAGTACGAACTTGCTTACTACGATTCTGCAGTCCATCGCTTTAACCATTACACCACGGGGACACCCCCCCCCACTGTGGCAGAGGAGCAGGAGAAATTATATAAAGAGACTGATTATAGTGTGAAAAAAGATTTATCATTAGCAATACAATTGTAATTTTAAAATCTCTAAATTTTGTTCAGTTAAAAGAAAAGCACTTGATATTAGTTTATTCACCCCTTTCATCTCGTACTTTTGTTTTACAAGCCTTTAAATCATTAATAAGTCGTCGTTACGATGTCGGATAAGGTAAATAACTTACTGACTTATTTCTAAATCAGATCATAAATTATATTAGAGTTATTATTTTAAGGTTTCTGTCTAAGTAAAGAAAAAGAAAGCACTATGAGTGCAAAAATGCTTATATCATATCAAGGATTTTCGATTTGAGAAAAGTTTAAATAGTTAAAGTAATGAAGTTTGTGAAAGAAAATTTAATTTGTTAAGAGAGCAGCTAGCTCGTTATCCAGCAATATATTTTCACCTTTCCCATTCTCCAAGTTTTTCTCAAATTCTCTCTCTCTCTCTCTCTCTCTCTCTCTCTCTCTCTCATCTGGTGTTATTTTTCCCGCTTTTTTCTTCCTATTCTAATAGATATCTCATCGGTTTTCCCAAACACACACACACACACACACACACACACACACACATATATATATATATATATATAAATTATGAATGCCTCTTTGAATTCAAATGTAACCACCGGATACCAATTTGTAGCAATCCCATTATATCAAGCTGTATATATATATATATATATATATGGAGCCGTTTACTGCCCCGTTGGCAAGATTTTAAATAGTTTGAATGTAGCTCCCACCCAAAGAAATACCCTGAGTATGACACTAACTTCAACTGACAATAACAAAGATATGAGAATGTGGTGTACTCCTTCTTTATCATTACTCTAAGGTCCACTCTGACCCCTAGAGTTAATACCAGTTATTTTCTCATCTATAGGTCAAATATATCTGTTTTAAAATATTCGTATTCGATTAGAACAGCTGATGCCACATAACTGCAAATTGTATTTTATTAAGAATAGATTCTTGTAGCTCTGTTGTTCACTAAGAATTAGAATTTACCTAGTGGGGAGAGTGTTCGTCAATGGTCCGGATGACTTGGGTTCAATCCCAGGTCGAGTCATACCAAAGACTTTAAGAATGGCAAATTATGCCTCCTTGCTTAACACTCAGCAATATAAGGTACGTATCAAGGTAAATGTGAGCAATCCAGAGAAAGGAGTAGCGCCCTCCCATACACCTTGGTGTAGTAGATATATAAAAGGGAGCCTTCTAGTCGCCCTCGACTACTTTCACCAACTTTACTAGTTACTTGGAACCATATAAACGTAAGTAAACATAAATAACTACTTAAAACCATATACTTAGAACTCAGGCAGTATAATACACAAACTGCATCTCTACAGCGGGTTAAACCCCACACCCATCGAGTATCCTGACAGGACATAAAGTATCAGATGATGAGGCTCTAATCCTTGATTTTTGGGAATGTGGAGTACTCCTTCATTACCATAACTCCAAGGTCTACACCAACTCGGAGTGGGAGCTCCCGTTAAGGTCCCTACTATTGGTCAAATATTATTGTTTGACCAAGGACTGTAATGTTGAATAGAATTATTAGTGTTTAATAGCAATACTTGAAACCCTTTAACTGTGTGCAAAATCTGAATTATTTTTATCATATATCAATTCATTTAACTGTTTACATTTTAAACTCTTGGTGAAAATTGCAATACTTGAAAAGATTTATGTGTGTGCACACAAATGATTGATACTGAATAGAAGTATTTGTATTTGATAGGAATACTTGAAATGCTTTCATAATTATCATCTTGCTGCGCTGCTAGCACGGATTTCTTTTAACCTTTCTCGCTATCCGTCTCTGTAGTCCATCGCTCCCGGCAGATCCTCCAGTCTACATCCTGTATCGGCGCAGAGGTGTTGATGATAGGTTTTAGCTCGCGTTCAACCTTTGTTCGTCCATATGAGTGAGTCCATTGGAGTACATCGCTTATGAGTGGCAATTCTTTAACTGTGTACAAATAGAACTATTACTGTGAGCAAGACTTGAAACCATTTAACTGTGTGCCTACCAATGTGTTCTGACTCGTATTAATATGTTCTCTACAAGCAATTGCTTACAAATACACATATTTAATATGTGTATAAACAAGATTTGGCATTAAATAACCTACAAAGGTTATTAAGCCATAAAACCTTACTAAAACAAACAACATATATTCTATATATATATATAAACAGGATTTATCATTAAATAACCCATAAAGGTTGAAATGCCATAAAAACAATCAACTATATAATCTTAATAATAAAATAAAAACGTTTTATATTATATAATTGTGTGCAAAAATCTCTTTACAATTAACTACCCAGAAACTGTAATAATAAATGCATTATGAACGTAATTCCCTGAGATATTGGCATAAAATAACCTAAGACTGTTTGAAATGTCGTTAAAATAAATCTATTAATCAATCCGATGTATTTTATGAGGATAAACAATATTTTGGGTTAATCCAATTCACTAAGCTTCAATAGGATAGACCCTAAAAAGTTGATTTCAGTTTCTTTGTTTAATGGTATATTAATCTTTGTGGTTTATCTAATACTAAATAATCATTTAGGAAAGGCTGTAGTGATATTATTAAATCCATAGCATTTGGGATAAGAAAGTTCATGCCTTTCTCAAAATTATTTGTCTAAATGATAACGTGACTGGAGTTTGAACTAAATTATTTGTCTAAATGATAACGTGACTGGAGTTTGAACTAAATTATTTGTCTAAATGATAGCGTGACTGGAGTTTGAACTCATCGTCTACGATGTCGCAGACTAGCATAATACCCATTACATTATGGGACCCCACCTCGTATCTTAAAATTGCCCAGTTGGCTGGGGCTGTAGAATACACCGACTGCTTCTCTGCAGAGGGGTAAGACACCCCCGAACGAATGTCCTGGATATGACACTAAACAATCTGATGGTGAGTTTCCAGCAATGCTGGAGCTTTGGGGAATGCGGAGTACACCTTCATTGCCATTGCTCCCAGGTCCAATCTGGCCCGGAGTGGTAGCATCTGTTAAGGCCTTATCTATTGGTTAAATAGAACTAACAGCATACTTATGCTAAAATGAATTGAATAAACTGAATAGCTTGAAATAGAAACGTTTTTGACAATTAAACCGTACTTACACTTAAACTGCGTGCTAATGCTTAACTGAATTATTTCAAATAGAACTGTTTTTCCACATTAAAACTGTATTTACACTTAACTGAATTATTACACATAACTGCTTGAATAATTTGAAATGGAAATGTTTTTGACAATTAAACTGTGTACTTATGCTCAACTGAATTGTTTTTAATAAAACAGATTTACATAAAAATGGATTTGGCGTTAAATAACCTACAAAGGTTGATATGCCATAAAACCAAACAAACCAAACGAACCATCGTATCTTAAAAGAAGAAGTAGTCAGTCTAATAAAATGGCTTTAAAGTGATAAGTTTTATCGAATATTGTTGATTTCGTAGATGTTTTCTATAAGAAAAAATAGAGATTCATCATTCTTACTTTAATATCATTGTCATTCTATATGGATGATCTATCAAAGTCTTGGTGTCTATCATGACATGACTGTGTTAAATAGCCATTGACCCTACTAGAGACTGATGAAGAGAATCAGTTTTGTCACCGAATGATTGATTCTGTAGCCGAAAATACTACGTTAAAAGGTACCAGCATAATTATTTGAGTGACCCAGAAATATATATTTAAGAAAAATGAAAATATATCGGACAGTATATAGATATGAAATATCAAAAAATATTCGCATGTTTGTTTTATGTATGATGTTCCAACGCGACGTTTCCTCGTTTTCTTCATTTTTAATAAACAACTTTTAGAGCTAAAATATTGTAAATATTACATAGTTCGTATAAAAAAATGTTTGTGAAGGCAAAATAAATATTCTGTTATCGTCAGAAGAACACAAAGAATTTTGCATTATTTCGTTTGATTTTTTTTTTAATGACCGAAGACACAAAAAATGCTATCAGAATATTTATTACCCATTAGTATGCACATAAGATATCCAGGTCAAATCAGTTTTGCCTTTACATTAGGTTAAATTTTATTTTTCTATCAGTATATATATATATATATATATATATATATATATATATATATATAAGAGACAGACAGATTTCTAAGGTAAATGTACATAGATTTCTTTTTAACTTAAGATCTTTTCGACCATCCCCAAATAAAGTACTCGTTCACTCTCTCTCTCCTCCCCACATACATATATATATGCGTAACAGGATTGAAATAAATTTATAATCCTTTGTGATTGGTTTCGTTGTTTTTTTCTTAATGATATATATATATATATATATATATATATATATATATATGCGTGTGTGTGTGTGTGTGTGTGTGTGTGTGTGTGTGTGTGTGTGTGTAGTGACAGACATTTTATGGGAAAAACACATTGGCTCCTAAGCCCACCTTCACCCTGGTAAAGCTCTAGCGCAAAATTATTGTCTTCTACGTTCAAATTATTCTAGTTCACTCACAACTGGTTTCTCAGTCCTGTTGAAGACTCATATTTTAGTATTGAATTGGCACAAATTACCTGTGGGTTTCTAGGGAATGACTTGAGAATAATCAGTCTGCGATTATTTATTGTCATGAGATCGCAAATAATTAACCATCAATGGACAAACAGTGTCCGACAACAAAGTTATATTTTGTTCCCAAAGTGCTTATTTCAAGATGAAGTGTTCAATTCTCTGTACTTCAAATACTTTGCAACTAACGTAAAACATTTTTCCTCAACTTATCGATTTTTCGTCATTTACTCCCGGGCATCAAAATCCCTACTAAGATCCCTAAGATTTTTTCGACATCCTAAAAACGTTTCAGTCAGGACGTTTACCACATTGCGATTCTCCATAAAACCGCTACTTAGGTAATCCAACATCCTCTACCCATATCTGACTGCGTATAAGCAGCATCTGAATCCCTAATGTATAAGCTCCGTGAGAACAATAGGGTTAGAAACTATCATTTTATGCATAGGTTTCTCCAAAGACAAGCTCGAAGGATTTTTCCAAGACTTTGATGTCGCAATGATATGTACTTCAAGTCTATAAAATGTATATAAAAACAGTTAATTGACACGATTCCTAGAAACTAAGCTTGGTTTTGAGGGTTATGCTTGTTTCGGACCATACATATTTTTGTACTTTCTAAAAGTTTTGACGATTAATAGATCTATCTCAGAATCGAGAGATCCATCTCTAGAGAGATCGCTGACACATTCAATCATGTTTTCAGGATAAAGATCTTAGGTTTGACATACGGCTGACCTAGAAGTAGAGTTATTATAAACTCCTTCAGACTGGTGGTAAATCCAAAAGCAGGGCTTATTCTGCAGGAATGGTCTATTTTACCTTTCATGACATCTTCCCAGTATAGATGGTGTTCTACATAAGGTTCTGAAAAGTTTTCATTTTTGTGCTAAAGCGTTTGAGATGAAACACTACATCAGTATCTGAAGAGAATGTAGACGCTGGTATCACATTATTGGAATGTGTACGAGACAGTTTAATATATACATATATACAAATGCATCTCATTCATTTTAATACATTTCCATAGTATCATTTTTGAAGCAAATATATTAACACAGATTTTCCCTTGATTCATGTTAAGTGAGATAAATATCTTCTAATTACGTTAAAAGAGTTTACAGGAAATATATACAAAATCTGTAACCTTGCTGAAAAAATAAATCTTTGCTAAGATGAAAAAAAATTTTTAATCAATAATTCAATTATTTTAATAGCTATTTACGAAGGTAATTATTCCCAGTTTTAAGTGGAAATGCTTCTAAAATGTGTTTATATTCTGAGGATTATCCAGATGGCCTGTAATCTCACGAGACAAAAACATCCCGTTTTACTCTATTAATCGTTAAAGGGGGATGAATAAATCTGTTTACAGAAACGGGAATTTGGCAACTTCGGATCTGAAACATGTAATGTATAAAGCGTAATGTTATTATTTTTACTAATGAATAATTTTTGGTTAAGTGGAATGACATAGGTGAAAGTCAAATAAAAATGAATATTCAATATATAACGATAAGCACATATATTTCATCATATGTTATTATATGCATTTTATTGTATTTTGTTATAATTATTTTCTCGTTACTTATTATTATCGTTTTATCTTTATATAAGTCATTAAGGATTTATTGACATTTTTATCATTACTCTTAATAATTATTATTTTGTTATTATGTACTACCGACCATTTAACGAAAAGACCTGCTAGGTTTTTCTTTTCAAAACCGAAAAGAGCCGAGTCTGCAATATGATGAATTCTATCCCGTCCATAGGAACAATATTTTGATTATTCATTCAATTTACGATTCAGTTTCACAGTGGAAAAGAGAAAAATCGAGCTTGATGAATAATGACTGTCGACAAAAAATATATGTAGAATACAATACTTATTCAGTTTAGAATTAATCATTTAACATTAGAAATCTGTTTTCAGAATGTCCTAGAGCATAGAATATGATCTGCCTCAGCGAGCTTTATCAGAGTACACCCGTATGCCAGATCTCTTGAACGTGCTTGTTTACATAGCTTCTTCACGGTTCTTTTAATTGTTCCCATCAAGTAGTTTGGTCATAGAACGCTACTTATTTCGTGAGTCTTTAGCCTCGATAGGCTAGAAGAACCCATCCCTCTCCAGGTGTACAACTGGTTTGAATTCCGCCTTCCCTTTGTTTAGACCGGTTGCTATATGTAGATTAAAGAAGGTGCCCGTGGAGGTGCCCGTGGTGTAATGGTTATTGTCGCAGGAATTGGACACGGCGACACGAGTTCAAATCCTGGACTGATTGCATTTCACATAGCACTAATACCCTTGGGAAACGTATGAATCCAATTATTCTCCTCCAGCTATGGGTAAATAGTAGGGCAGACTAGGTACTTAAGCCTTGGTGAGGCAACTAGTCTAAGAGAAGGAAAACTCTGAATTCAAACCTGTTAAACTCCGCTAAAAATTGACCTTGTGTCATATCCTGCCTGAGCGGAGGTGTTGGGTAAATATGATATGTAGATTAAAGAAGATAGTCTGCCCGACGATTTCCCCATAGCTGAAAGGAGAATAGTTGGGTCTATATGTATTTACAAGCAGAATTCAAAACTAGGTCATTTTTAGAAGAAGTTTTCAGGTTTGTCTTCAGAGCTTTACGGGGAGGGGTAATGGTTAAAGTGCTGGATTGCGAAGTTGTAGTAAATGAGTTCGAACTCCAGTCGCTCTATCACGCTCACTTTCAGACTAATGCCCCCCGGAAATTTAGGAATCACGTTATCCTCCCAGCTATGGTGTAAATATAACACTACTGGTCTTCTGCACAAATGGCTTTGGCATTAAACTAAACCTAACCAAAGTGTTACTTCTCCTAGACCGGTTGTCATACAAAAGTTAAAAGCCAAATTTTCCCTAATATTTACGAAAACTGGAGGGATAATTGTTGTATTCATACGTTTTCTAAGGGTATTAGCGCAATGTGAAATGCAAACAGAGTTGTTCAGGATTCGAACTCAGGTCACCGTGTCCATTTTCTACGACGATCACCATTACAAACACAATGGCCTCCTTGCAAAACGAAAGAAACTACATTAGAAAACCTACGTCTTCGGGACCTTCTTACCATCATTCAGTTTGCAAAGCTTGGTGAGAATTCTCTGTTTTTAATGGGTTGATGATGCGGCATATCTATCAAAAATTTTGAGACTGGATCACAATCAAAATATCTTAGATATACAGAAAAAAATGACGTCAGAGAATCACCGTCACTATTTTTGATTGACTTTTTGCATCATACATGGAAGATATTCTTCTAGCTATAAACCACAGCTTGTCAGATGCAGATCCGAAAGAAAGGTCCAGTTATTTTCGCAATCGTTCCGTGTAATTAAGCCACATTTGATCAATAATAAAAAAAAGCCCAGTATGTATGTTTGTGTATTTCTAGTTTTTGAAGAAAGTTGGCGAAGGCAAATACAACTCGAAGAGATAAAGACGAGGTCATAGGAAAGTTAAAAAAAAAGTCAGACTCGTTGTAACAGACAAAATACCATTTATTTTATTACTGTATTTCAAACTTTTTCCGAATCAGTTTAAAAAGCTTGACATGAAGAGGTAATTTTGAGCCGATGAAGTAATTGCTAAATCGTAGCCCCACCCCAATCTAAGTCAACCCTTGTACCCTACCAGTTTCTAAATGACTGAGTCTTTTCCAAAAAATAATCATTTCTCGTGAGACCATTTATTGGAAATACCACCAGGGTTCTCATGGTCGACACTTTGTTGCCAATCACATAACCGAGCCCTAGATTCAAAAGTGTTGGTAGGCGTCATTTCATTAAAATGCTGTGTGGGTACAGAAAATTACTGAAACGTTCATATCATCATTATCAAGGGGAGGCAACAGCAATTTTACTAACTGACCCGCTCAACTATCGATTTGCTAAGTGTTATTGACGGCACCTAGTGACTGCACAGAGTTGATGACCTAGTTTTTGCTGGGCAGTAAACACTTTTGGCCCAGCGGTTAGAGTGTTCGCCAATGGCCCGGGAGACCTGGGTTCAATCCCAGGTCGAGTCATACCAAAGACTTTAAAAATGGAACTTGATACCACCTTGCTTAACACTCAGCATTATAAGGTACGGTTCAAGGGTAAAGTGGAGCAATCCAGGGAATGGAGTAGCGCCCTCCCCTACACCTTGGTGTAGTAGCTATCGAAAAGGGAGCCTTCGGGTCACCCTCGACTATGGTCGCTAACTTTACTTACTTACATATGCAAATGCTGCTTACGATTGTCTTTTCTTCTCGAGAAGTGCCCAGCGTGTCTTGCTCGTCTTTGATAGTTTCCGAGAGGGAAGGTAAATGGCAATACATGTGCCGTTTGTTGGGAGCTGCTTCCAGGATTTGCTCAAAACAGCACGCAGCATCTTCGTCTAGTTCCCATGTAGCTTTTTCTCCAATCGCTTCCTTCTAAACCACAAGTGAAGGTGCCCGTGGTGTAATGGTTATCGTCATAGAAAATGGACACGGCGATACGAGTTCAAATCCTGGACGAGACTGATTGCATTTTACATAGCACGAACAACCTTGGGAAAGGTAGGAATCCGATTATTCTCCCTCCAGCTATGGGTAAATAGCAGAGCAGACTGGGTTCTTCAGCTTTGATGAGGCAACTAGTCTAGGAGAAGGAAAACTCTTAATTCAAACTTTTTAAACGCTTAAAAATAGACCTTGCGTCATATCCAGCCCGAGCGGAGGGGTTGGGAAATATGCGAAGACCACTTGTGCACCCATACTGTAGTTCTATCACACCTTTTATCAGAGAGACCTAATTTTTATTTGGTTTTTAATAGTCAACAGTTCATGCTTTACATATGTGTATATTGACATTGCTTTCATTAGATTGAGATATAGCTTAAGAGATATTCGAAAAGGTCTACTACTTGACTTTAAAACACAAAAACTCTGTTTTATCTGTGTTCATTTAAAGCTCAATGCTTCTTGATACCTGTTTTCCTCAAACAGGAGAGGTTGGGATTGCGCTGGTGTATTTACGTGAAGCACTACACAAATGCATAAAATTCTTCTGAGAAATATTATAACGTGCTTTCAGACAGATCTTCAAAATTTATAACTCACCTACTCCGATATTAATCACTCAGATTAAATCCTCTTTTTTCTTAAAAATTTTGACACGTACATTTTATGATAAAAACAAAAAGGAACAACTTAGATTTTATGAGTGAAATTTTGTTTTTGAGATCCGCACCAAACATATTGAAGTTTTTATGTTCAAAATTAATTGAAAATTGCTAATAATTGAGAGAACAAAAATTGATATTTTCTTCAAACGCATGAAAGATCGATCATGGTAGGAGATGTTTTCATTCAAATTATCTTAAAATAAAACAAAAGTCGGGTCAAATAAATCTAAATTACTTGCCGTAAAATGAATAGAAGTGTTATTCTTTCAGTAATTGAACAGTGGTTGTCAGAATTAAAACTAACGGTCTTGTATCTATTCACAATCAAGAAAAAGGAGAAAAAAGTTGAGTTTCAAAAATATCTAAAGTTTGTACTGATACGTTGTCAGAAATAAGTAAAACACAGCAACTTAAAATGCAAAATGATTCTTGCCGATTTAGGACGATATGACCGATGGGATGTAAGGCTTTTTCATTTGAATATAAAATATGGACACTGTGATGATTTCTAGTTTCATTTCTACAGTATAGGATTTATAGAGTTTTATGATAAGTAATTTGTCATCCTCCATCTAACAACAAATAATATGGAGAAAACAGAAATTTACAGTAGAAAAGGATAATTTAGGAACGTTTATCAAGTCTGACACAATTTCAACATTTTTCTTAAAACATAATGAGATAATGGAAAATACAAACAGAGTGAGACTAATGAAACTGATATATCTGTCTCTCTATCAAATAGATAGAGAGACAGATATATCAATATTTTTATCTCTCTGTTATTCAATATCTAATTATTTCAACCATATTCTTTCCTGTAAGATGGCATAGATTGTTAACATTTCTCGCCTATTATAGGACTATTTCATACAGTATTGCATATTCATATGCCAATCTATTTAAAAGACCTGCATTTATATATCAAAACATACAGATATATACGTACGTATATCTTGGCATATATTAATATACATTTGATTGAAATATGTGGAAAGTTGGGTAAATCAAATACCTGACTCAGATTTAGATGTGGGATATATCGTTCGGGCTTTATTTCATCTTCACGAACTTCTTCGAAGTCTTGAAGAAGTTCGTGAAGATGAAATAAAGCCCAAATGAAATATCACACATCTAAATCGGAGTTAAGTGTTTGATTCATTCAACTTTCCGCATATTTCTATCATACTGTCAGATTCCCTACAAATCCATCTTTTCATCATAGACGTATACAAACATATATATACATATGTCCTCCTATTTAGATATACGGTAATATATTTGCAAATGTATATATATTTATATGCATATGCATGTATATATACCTACGTATATACACAGACACACACAAATATATATATGTATATCCACATAGATATTTCATATATATATATATATATAGCATCTCCCCTATATATGCATATATACTGTTAAATCCTAAGGCCTCCCTTTCAACATGACCTTGGGAGCGGACTTCATGTATCCTCTGTGAACTAAGAGTAGAAATTTTCCTTGCTTTTGATCTGGGTCATTTCGACTGCTATCTTGCACGGCTCATTGTTGTAGTCTCCCAGCCTCCTTTGGCCTTGTCGTTTGGGCTGGATCTGCTGCTGATTTTGGTCAGATGACCCTGATGTTTCTACTTGTTAATCAGAATAATTCCAGCCACTAACAGAGTAAGACGTGCCTAAATATTTCTCCCGGGACAAAAAGACTACCGGTAACCATTTTACTTGCTGTATTCAACTTTTTATTTGGATTTTATTGTTTGTTTTTGCTGACTAGACTTTGATTAATCTTCTAAACTTTAATCCAAAATACATTTCATGTTGATTATAGCCCATGTTTTTACTTTCAACCCTTCTGCCCACGTGTTACTTTTTTTTAACCTTTGAATGCCTCCTTGTCCCCTGTACATTCCCTGTAAATAAACTTAGGTTAGTATTTCCAAACGTCTGTTTTATTTGACTCCTTTGCGTGCATCTTATTTTTGTGTTATGACTGCGGGTGACCAAGTCTACCCCAAGGCACCTGTTATAAATTCACCCTAGTTGTAACAATGCGCGCGCACGCGCGCGCGTGTGTGTGTGTTTATAGTCAGACGCTTGATCAAATATATGAATATGCATATTGATACATACACATAGTAAAGTAAAGTAAAGTTAGCGACCATAGTCGAGGGTGACCCGAAGGCTCCCTTTTCGATAGCTACTACACCAAGGTGTAGGGGAGGGCGCTACTCCATTCCCAGGATTACTCCACTTTACCCTTGAACCGTACCTTATAATGCTGAGTGTTAAGCAAGGTGGTATCAAGTACCATTTTTAAAGTCTTTGGTATGACTCGACCTGGGATTGAACCCAGGTCTCCCGGGCCATTGGCGAACACTCTAACCGCTGGGCCAATGGACGAAAGATGGTGTAGCTGACAATATGTCTTTTTTTTATTATATTTTTTTTACTTTTGCCATTTATTCTACGCTTATCTCTATCGTGAATGAAAGCAAATATGGGAAAGATATAAAAAAGTGAAATGTATGGTTGGTTAAAATATTATGAAAAACTAATGAATTGGTTGTGTTTCTGGATTTAAATTCTTTTTTATGTTCGTAAATTTTATGATTCAAGTTTCTAAAAGTTTCCCTTATTTATAATTTGTCGCTTCCAAGACAATAGATTTTCTCTACAGTTGCGTCGGTGAAATAATTTTTGTGTTTGGAGTTTTTCTTTTTTTTTTTTTTTTTTTGTAACTGCTTAATTGTTTTTGTTGTGCGAATAACGTTTTTTTATGGTTAAGTTTTTGAAGTCTTTTTCAATGAGGGTGGTTGTGGGATTTTGAGGTAATATTATGTTTCTTTTTATAGGGTTAATACACGAGCTAGGTCGGTTATTTTTATTATAGGTTATATGTTTTATGGATTTTGATAGCTTTCGATTATGCACGAAGAATGAAACATTCAGGATATTGTCGTTTAGAAAAATAATTTTGATGTGAAGCGTTCAAATTCATCATTTAGAAAATTAGGAGATTAAAAACTTAGGGCACTTAGGAAAAGATCTCTGAGAATACAACATTTTTGGTTTATTGTTGTGGTTCAAGTAAAAATCTATGAAATCATTTTCGCTGTTTTCCTTGTAGTAGACTTTGAATTCTAACTTATTGGAATTATTGATTAATTCGATGTCCAAAAAAGAGAAAGAATTGTTTTATTTAAGTTCATAATTAAAGTTTAAGCTTGGATCTATTTGGCTAAGTCTTTGTGAGATAAAAAGGAATATTGTGTCTATTGGGGTAAAATATTACAATATCGTTAATGTATCTAAAGTAGTGGATATCTTTTGGCAAAATTAATTTGAAACGTTTGGATTCTAAAAATTGCAGAAAAAGTCAAACAAACACCCTACTAAAAGCGTTCAGATAGGAAGGCCAAATTTTGGCTGGTAGAAAATATAATTATATTAAAAAAAGAAAAAAAAAAAAAGGGTGACTGGTACATAATTTAAGTATTTGGATTATTTGGGTGACAGATTAGGGGAGAGAACTTTTGATTTTTTTTAAGTGGAATTTTATTGTCGATGCTGTTTTTAACATCTTTGTTTGGGAATAAGGACTGAATGTCAAGACCAGTTGTGAGTTAATTTCCATGTTTATGTTTCGTACTTTATTGAGGAGGTCGCCGGAATTTTTAAAATTAGAAGAATTATTTGTTCCTAAGAAAGCAGTTTATATTTTGGCTATAGATTTTGTAATGTTATGAGAAGCTGTACCCATAACGGAAATTATTGGACGTGGAGGAATGTTCTTTTTGTATATTTCTGGAAGTCTATAAATCGTGGGGATAAGGTGATAATCTATTAGTGAGGACCAGAGTTTGTCTTCAACTGAAATTACATTGTGTCGGTTTTATTAAACATTTCTATATTCTTATTGATTATTTTTAAGGAGGTAAGAATAAAGCGTTTTTATCATTAAGTGGGTTCATTAGTTTATTGTTGTAATCTATGGAGTCAAAGATGAGTGCTCCACCTTTATCAGGTGATATTATTGTGATGTTTTTTTTTTTTTAATTTTTGGCTACGTTTCCGAGGGCTGAATTGTATCTTCTTTATAAAGTATATTTAAGTTGGTGGTTGTTGTTGGTGGATGCAACAAAGCCTTGTATAAAACCGCTGTTAAAATTCTTAGTCAGTGTGTCTATAGTTGGTGTTTCCAATATCAAGTATTACTGCTATTCATGTAATCTAATTGCGAATTTTAGTCCAAATTGGAGTGCTTCATTTTCATAAATTGGTTGTTTAGGTTTTATGGCATATCAACACTTGTATATAATTTAATGCCAAATCCATTTTTATACAAATATTCAGTTCTATTTCAAATAATAAGTTTAGCATGAGTACACAGTTTAATTATCAAAAACATTTCTATTTCAAACTATTCAGTTTAATCAAACAGTTTTAATTGAAATAATTCAGTTTAGTACAAGTATAGATTTTGTTTACACAGAGTTAAATATCAAAACAGTTCTTTTTCAAAAAATCAGTTTCACGTAAGTATAGTTTCAATTTAAAAAAAAAACATTTCCATTTCAATCAATTCAGTTTACATGAGTAAGCAGGGTGCATGTAAGTATACATTTCGATTGTCAAAATCATTTCTATTTCACGCTTTTCAGTTGAGCCAAACAGTTCTAATTCAACCAATTCACTTTAGCGTAAGTACAGTTTCAATGTCAAAAATAGTTCTATTTTAAGTAATTTAGTTTAACATAAGTACGCAGATTAGTTTTATTTAAGCCATAGAAAGGGCCCTATAAGGTGCTACCACTCCGGGCTAAGTGGACCTTATAGCGATGGCAATTAATGGGTGCTTCACATTCCTCAAACACCCCGCATTACTGGACCCTCACCATCAGATTATTTAATGTTATATTAGGACACTAGTTGGGGAGTCTTAACCATCTGCAGAAGTTCAGTCGGTGTATTCTATAGCTCCAGCCGACTGGGCAAAGTTTCATAAGTATTGAGAGGTATGGTGGAAATATTAAGAATGAAACCAGTGTTCTTTCATTTGTTGTTTATGCATGAGGATTGTAGTTTACTTTATAAATTAGAGATGTGGTTGCTGTTTATGTAAAAGGTGTGTTTTCTTAGTTTTTCGGCTGTTTTATGTGACATATGTTTCTTTAAGCGGAGATCTCGTCCTAGTATTTCAGCTTTTACAAAAGTTGAAATTTCAGAAAATTTAAGGCACTTTATATAGGATTCCATGAAAGTATTCGGGCAAATTTTGAAGTCTTAATGCGTGGGCAAAACTAAATAACTATAATAAAACAAATAATAAATATATCATCAACTACATCAAATATATATCTTTCGTCCTTTTAGCTTTTTTCACCTATATTCTCTCTCATTCCTTTCATTCCCCACATCTATATATCTTGATATCTGTTTAAATATTTTTGTTAATCATTACGAAGATTCTATTTTCTTTCTTTTAGATAACAAGCGTTTTAATGAAGATCTAAGAAATTGGTATGCATATTTACGGAACTCCGAAAAAGATTTTAACATAGGTAAATATTCCTCATTAAGAAAAACTCTTGCGTTTTTGTTTGGTTTGATTGATCCTGTTGATACATATATATTTTATATATGATTTGTAAACTTTAGGGGAACCTTAAGATGGAAACTGGATCAGTTCTTATCATATTTACCCAACCCCTCCGCTCGGGCAGGATATGACACAAGGTCAATTTTTTAAGCGGATTTTCACATGTTTGAATTCAGAGTTTTCCTTCTCCTAGACTAGTTGCCTCACCAAGGCTGAAGAACCTAGTCTGTCCTACTATTTACCCATAGCTGGAGGGAGAATAATTGGATTCATACCTTTCCCAAGGGTATTAGTGCTATGTGAAATGCAATCAGTCCAGGATTTGAACTCGTGTCGCCGTGTCCAATTCCTGCGACGATAACCATTACACCACGGACACCTCCCAGTTCTTATTGCAGCACAAAACAACGCTATAAGGACTATCTTAAAGCGAAAATAGAGAAGACGCTACGGAATAGCAAGTGTAGCCTATGTGATGATAGGGACGAAAGAATTAGCCACAGAAGAAAGGAAATTAACAAACTAGTGAAAAAGAATTTAAGATTACACACAGCTTGGTGGGGAAAGATTGGGAATTGCGCAAGACATTGAACTCTTCTCAGTATTCTGATAATGCTGTAGTCTGGATGGTCTTCTTTTGTCGTCTGATTGTCACGTCTTCCGCCCCATAAATAAAACTTTGGGATTGTACCAATTACAATTGATAGCAACTTCATATTACTGTTCCATAGTTTTTTTTTTACTTCTCTGGCAAAGTCTAGGTACATACCTCACTTTTCGCTTTCTCTTATCTTTATTATATAGTCCATCAGTACAGCAAAGTCCGCTATTCGGCAGCTTTTCTTTTTTATTGTTACAATTGACAACCACTAAGTCTGGTTGTCTAGCCGAGATTAAGTGATCCGTTTGCATCTTAAAATCCTAGAGAAGTTTGTGCGTCTCATTCTACTGGGTGGATTCTGGGCTGTGCATATACCACTTTGTAGTCTGGTCAAGTTTAAATTTCTTGCACAATTACCAATGAATCACCTTCCCCATCTAGTCGTTTCCTGTCATACTCTCTTTGTTCTAGTTTGCTGCATTTGATTATGTAATAAATCGTTTCATCTCCACATAACCAACATTTGCTATTTTTTTTCGTTTTATCTACTTTTGCAATATTTGTTTCATCGACATTTGCTTTTAAATAAACAATGAAATAGATATTTCTTCAGCTGGTTTATAGATTCATTCTGTAAATCTACTTAAATATTAAAATTTTCTCTTCACTGAAAATCTAACATTCTGTACTTTCAAGTACACAATTCATTTCAATATCACTTAATTATCTTTATTGAGCAAAATATTGTTTACGTGTACATATTTGTATAAATAATCTTCCCCTTTCGATAAAATATTTTAGTTGCTATCGTTCACATATGAGTGCATAGGTATACTTTTTCCCGGGCATTGTGGCACACTTACTCACAGATCTTTTACACACAAAATAAATCAAGTAGATTTTGAGAACGCAAACTGCTATACATAGGCATTATTTAAAGTAAATATTAGAGGATATTCACGCTCTAACAAATATTATCTTTTTTACAAATAAAGAGTCAGTAACTTCTATTTTTCAACGAACTTTTCAGTCAATTTAACGTAATAGAATTTATTTAATTTATAGATCAGTGTTTTATTCAATCATTTACACACCCTTCCGCTATCTCTCTTCACCTCTCTCTCTCATTATATATATATATATATATATATATATATATACATATATATATACACATATATATATGTACATATATACATATACATATATATATATATACATATATATATATATATATACATATATATATATATATACATATATATATATACATATATATATACATATATATATATACATATATATATATATATATACATATATATATATATACATACATATATATATATATATATATATATGCATATCTACCTATCCATCTTGCAATCTACTGATATATATGTAGATGTATCTATATATCTATCGATCGATCAATATAGATTATTAGAAAATATACCTTCGACTGTACAAATGAAATTTAGTAAAACATTTTCCGAAACAAAATAGCATTAATGCTATTATGACATATGTAATGTTGACACCGTTTTTGTTGTTTTTTTGTCGTATTAATCAAGGCACACACACTAACGTGTGTATGTGTGTGTATCTGTGTCTTCATTTGCTGGTGAGACCGGGCAGAGCGGTCACCGAAGAAAAAAACAAAAACAAAAAACAAAAATAAAGAGAGAAAAAAATAAATGGCTGACAGGTATTAAGATGTGATATTAACGAACGAAATAAATAAGAGTTAGAAAAAATAGATTGAAGTATGAAGTGAAATGCAAAATTCTGAATAACTATTAAATGAATGACTCAAAAGTGGACATTTTTTTTTCTTTTTTTACAAACGTGTTAATGATTAAAACGATGGAATAAAGTTTATAAAATATAATAAGAGGCTGAATTCGTACAATTCTTTTTTCTTTCTTTTTTTTTTATTAAAGGAAAGACAAATAAGCATATATTTTGTGCATCTTTGACATTTACTTAAGTGAAATTTGTTCTTCCAACATTTTCTTGGGGGAATATATCCAATGAATATTAATGCCTGAAGCTTGAATTTAGCGACAAGAAACTTTTAAAAGTAGAAAATTAAATTGCAGAGTCTATCACATTTACCCGGTGCCCCAGACACTAAGCAATAAGATTTCAGCATAACTTTATTAGCAAATATTTAACAATCTACCCACCTATGTCAACAGACCTTCCGTTACTATCCGCATTTGCACACATGTTTATTTCTCTATGTGTTCCTTTTTATTTAGCAATGTATGAGCATCTAGTTAAATCGGAAAGCACTCTGCTATCTGTATATCTTATCTATTGTGTGACACAAGGCCAAGATAGACAGGCAGTCGGATACATAACGAATTATTAATTTTACAACAAGATTCTCATTGATATTTCTAAAATTTCAATTCTCCAGAAAATATGTTACAAAATATAAACCCTTTGCGTTATTAGAAGGGACTGTATTGAATGGCCGGCTGATTGGTTGGTGGGTTTTCAACATGGCCACTTGTATTAGCTTATTTAAAGTCAGATACGTATTTGTAAAACGTTTAGGCATGCAATAACCTGAGACAGGTTGGTATCCCGTTAAAACTAATAACTTATTGCCGAAGTCAGATTTTTCAAACAACCATTCCAAGTATATAATGATAATTAGTTTACAACTTTATCTTCAAGAATCTATTCTTCATACAACTAAGCTGCATCAAGTTATCTAGTTACAGGTATCTCTATCAAATTTAAACACTCCCCAAGCAATTATACGGTTTCAAGTAATTATTCTTATTTGGTAAGAGTAATAATTAGAATAATATTAATAATAATGAGATGCACAAAATTCTCTGAGATTTTGATCACCTAATTTCTATCAGATAAGTTAAGAACAAAAGAAAAGGTGCCTGCCGAATTGTGGATTTTATCGTACTGACGGACCACAAAGTAAAAATAAGATAAAGCAACTAAAAAAAAAAACAACTGTGGATCAAGAATGTGACGGTGCTATCAATTGCAATTGGTGCTCTCGGAACAATTACCCAAATTTTTGGAAGACTTAGGAATCAGACGACAAGTGGAGACCGTCCAAACTAAAGTATTATTAAAATCGTCCTGGAGGTGTCCTCGTGGTGTAATGGTTAAAGTGATGGACCGCGGAATCGTTGTAAGCGAGTTCGTACTCCAGTCACGCTATTACGTTCACTTTCGGGCAAATACCCTTGGGATAGGTATGAACCACCTTATCCTCCTAGCTATGGGTTAAATAGTACCACTACTGTTCTTCTAGGAGAATAGCTTTGGCAAATAAATAACCTACAAAGGTTGATATGCCATTAAACAAAGAAACCAAACCAAAATCGGCCAGAATACTGAGAAGAGTCCTGAAGACTTGTTGTCACCCAAACTTCATTGAAAGACCATCAACAATTGCTGATGTGGAAAACTCCAGGAATAAAATAATAATAATGATATAATTAATTTTTCCTTTTCTCCTATATAATTAACAAAAGGAAAACATAAGGATTGTTCGATAGTTCGTTTGAAGGTTTTCAGAAATATTTAGAAACAAGCAACAATATTCAGCACATAGACAACGATGAATTTTTAAAAATTCAAGGCGCATTTTAACTTTTGTTTCACTTGTTCGTAGTGAAACTATTGATGTTGCTTTACAGATTTAGCTCTAGGTAGGTGAGCGTGAGTACATGTATGTGTGTTTGTATGTTCATGTGGATGTATAAATGTATAAGGTTGTGGGTTGATCTTCGGTATGGAGATGTAGACGCAGAGGGTCATATAGAGGAAAGAGGAGCACGGATAAAGAGAGCCGAAGATCAAACAGTTTTTAGTTTAAAAACAGCTACAAAGCCAAAAGTGAGGACGCCTCAAATCGTCGTTTTTGTCATACAAACTTCTTCCTCTCTTCAAACATTTTTATTCAACTTTTGTTTTCTCTTTATTATTTCTTTTTAGATCACTTCTGACTCATGAATTTCGAATTGCCCGGCTAAGAACCAACAAAGCCAGAGTTGGGTAAGATTTTCAGTCTGCGAAGTGCTTGGTCCGTTCGTATTCCCACATCGTATCTCTTTCAACCGTTTTCCCATATTCTAAGTGAACTTGATCGTTACTAAAAAGACTTCTAGTTACGTAACATGGGGATGGGCAGTAAGAATTTTTCTGCATAAAAATGTTATAAAGTAAAAAACATAAACATAAATTTAAGTCTTTTTTCGACTTAAGTCGCCTCTCTTGGAACGAATTACCGACGCAAGTGTGGTATACCTGTAAAAAGAAGTAATAATGTTAGAAAATATTTCTATCTTTTGCGATTGTTAATCAAGGAACTTCTTGTCAACTCGAGAAATGAGCTGGCTCTGTGCCTGTCAACGAAACGATGAGGTATATTTTAAACGAATAAATAGTTCTTCCTGCAATGACTAAAAAACACAAAGAAAAAGAAAACAATTTACTCAATTATGCACTACTTGGACGCTATATGGATGCACTACTCGGACGCTCTATGGATGCACTATTTGGACGCTATATGGAGGCACTACTTGACGCTATATGGATGCACTACTTGGACGCTAACAAAACGGCTGGAGAAGAAACTAGACGGCAATTATACAAGAATGTTGAGAGCAATATTGAACAAGTCCTGGCGTCAACACCCCACAAGACACCAACTATACGGCCACTTGCCTCCCATCACGAAAACTATACAAGTTAGACGAACCAGACACGCAGGACACTGCTGGAGAAGCAAGGACGAACTCATCAGTGATGTATTCCTATGGACCCCCGCATATGGCCAAGCAAAAGCAGGACGACCAGCTCGAACATACATTCAGCAGCTATGTGAGGATACGGGATGTAACCCTGAATACCGGCCAAAAGCGATGAGTGATAGAGAGGAGTGGCGAGAGAGGGTCAGAGATATCCGTGCTGGAGGCACGACATGATGATGATGATGATTAACACAGAAATGTTCAGAAGCAAATAAAAAAGTCGACTTTTGATGCAATAGTGTCATAGTGAATAAACAAACAAAAACTTGTGTGCTGGGTAAAGGATGAGGGTATTAGTTCAAATGACCTATTTTGGGGAGGTACTTAAAAAAAAAAGAAATAATCAGGATAAATTATCCTTTTCCAAAAATTCTTACACTTTCAAATTTTTCTCTTTTTTTATTCATTTTCCGTTTTTGTTATTTTTTCTTAATATTTCGACGTTCAACACCGTGCCCCATATGCCCTTTTTTTTCGTTTATTACTTTTTATATGAGTAATTATGTGGTTTCATTTAAGACAACTCAACATCGGTCGATTCTTTTATCTACCACGTGCTTTGTTTGCCGCTCATTCGCAGACTATTGAGGGGATCAGATATTTAAATACGGAGTTTCTTTTGACTCATCTCGGTCTGGTAAACTTCAGGGTTTGAAAATCCCTGTTCAGAGATTTCCTCTTTCCAGCTGCTCTTCAGATGTAATGATATGTTATCCTTTGAGGAATAAATTCCTGACATTAGCCGTAGAAATATGAATATTTATATTTTCCTTCACAGTGATAAATCAGTTTTCATCCTCGTCAATAATCTTACATAAATATTATTCTCCAGTCGACGCCTCCGCTTTAGGTAACGAATTCGAAGAGTGAATATGTGCAGTGATAAATCTTTTTTTTATTTTTTTTAATCACCAGGGGGACAACGTTTCTCCCTTTTGCGGGAGAGGGTTTTGTTTTGCTCTACCACTTTGGGTTCATCTGCGCAACTAATTCTTTTATCTCAAAGTTCACGCCTATTTTCAATTTTGGTTACGAGTTCCATTCAACCGTTAAATGCCAATTCAAACAGCCTCGTCCACCCGTACTACCTGGCATTTTGGCGATACCTTCTGGCATTCGTGCCGGATAGAGACCAAAGTCAGTGTCGGCTTCGAGACCGAATAGCCCCCAGATTCGCCTAGGATACTTTCAGGTGGGCGAACTGCATTGATAGCACAGCATAAACCAGACCAGCTGATCTGGTGCTAAGCTATGAACAGGCATACGTGCTGGACATGTAACATCGACTGAGTTCAAGTCCAGCCGGTTGATCTGGCTAACATTGCACGTCGTGAGCCTATGGTCCAGCAGGCTTGTGCCTGATCTCCTCCCCCTGCCCTAAAATCTCCACTCTAAACAAGAAATTGTGTCAAATCCCCTCTGGAGGCAAAGACAAGTATATCACCCAAACGTACATTTCAAACCATTACTATCCCGCCGTAAAAGTACAGAGAGTCGGGCGGAAATCGTCTGCAGCCGGGTCATATTTCAATGTTTTAGCCACCCCCAAACTTCAAAAGAAAAAAATAAATAAAAAGAAACAACAACCCAACAGAAGTAAGGATCCTTATATAGAATAGACCTACTTTATTTATAATAATTAATAACGAAAATATCCATATGTGGTCATTTTATATCTTCTTGACCGCCAAGTCAGTATACATTTCACATCTTTGAATATGTTGATTTCTATCCATGTATATAGAAATATCTGCTTATTCATTGTCTATTCTCGTCGATCGCTCTATGTCTAGTCGACTAGCAGATCATTCTCTATTTCTATATATCATTACTCACATTTTCCCTCGAGTATAAATTACATCATTGTGCCTTTAATTATTATTTTTTATCAATAATAAATTATTCCTTTTCATGTTTAATTTTCCATGTCCATTTATTTGCCGGTCCCAAATAATTCCTCTCTCTCTTATATCTGAAATAACCCACAGGGCCTGGTTTGCCGATGATCGTCCGTCTTTCTAGTGAGAACCCCGTTATTAAATCTTACAGCCGGCCGAGTGGACATTTCACTAGTCAAACAAAACATAGGAAAGAAGAAAATATATAACACAGATTTGATATAACAACACCATAAGACAGCAAGGTCGGCGACAATTATGGCACTCCAGCAACCAAAAATGCTGACTCATCTCTCCGCTCGGATATTGGTCTCTTTGGTGGTCACCTTCACTGACCCCATGCTGCCTTCTGACTGCTTGAGGCCCTTCTCTCCTTAGTCTCTCTCCCCAACTGTTAGACTGCCACCTCTTCGACTTGGTGCTTGCTAACCCTACTTCCTGTCTCGGAGGTTCACGCAGGTTCAGCTTTACTTGACCACATAAGATTCAAAGGTTGTAGACAACAAAAATATACTAGAAAAAAGTGAAACGAAAAATAAATAAGGTCAATAATTTAATATACGATTATCAAAAGCAGTGGCACTTTGGAGATTACATATTTGTGAAATAAAATCCATTTGTGAAAGAGCTGTTTGTAAGTAAAGCTTGCGACGATAGTCAAGGGCAACCCGATAACTCCTCTTTTCAATAGCCACTATACCGAAGTGTAGGGGAAGGCGCTACTCCTTTCTCTGGATTGCTTCACTTTACACTTGATTCGTAACTTATAATGATGAGTGTTAAGCCAGGAGGTATCAGTAGGATTTTTTCAGTCTTTGGTATGATTCAAACTGGGATTGAACCTTGATCTCCCAGGCTATTGGCGTATACTCCTAGCGAATGTGGTTGAATGGACTTTTGCATAGCAAACTTAAAGAGTTTGTCTTCGTATGTTTGTCGTACCTTGATTCCATGATACACCGCTTCAGTTATTTTATGTGAGGAACACAGATTGAACACTTATAGCTGAAGAAATGTATTATAAAATCAATATTTTTCGTGCTAAACGACCCAAATTAATTCTCCACTCATTAGCAGCTAATTTATTGTCTAAGCAAACTTTACAAAACTGTCATGAAATAATAATTTTACATAATAATTAAGTCCTATCGTGTAGTTTAAGAGTCTTTTGGCGGAAGTTAACGGTCCTTAACAGAATAGAAGTCATTGTGTGAAGACTTATGACAAAGCATGCTATCGATCTGCGTATAACGTGAGTCTCTCTCGGGGGCGAAACCCCCCTCAAACGAGGAAACGAACACACTTGTCCAAGTGCTTGGTTGTCGAGGCAAGACCAGGGTGAGAGAGAGAGAGAGAATGAGTCTTGACTTTGCCACGCCTTTTTGTTAGTTACTTTGGTCACGCCACCAAACGACCATTAAAATTACTATTTAGGAGGCAAGGAATGTAATCCCTACGGAAAACGTGCGAATTGGATTTTCCCTATGTTCTTCGTTTACTCATACCATTGGATTTTATTTCAAACCCTTCACCCGCATGCAAATAGTTTATGTGCACATGTATGTGTGTGCTCGTGTGCACTTATTTCTATCTAAAATCCTCATAGTGAAAGAGTTAAGTGCTTAGCAAGAAATTCTAAGCATTTGTCATGCTAAAAAGGGATAGCCTAAATATGATACTAAGCTATATATGATGGTGAGAATACAGTTCTGGATAACAAGGGAGTGTGTATTACCCGTTAAGGGACATATTCCCAAGCCTACATAGTCCAGGAGTAGAATGCCCTTTTAAGGTTCCATTTATGAATCAAATATATCTTAGCATATTTTTTGTATTAGATAGAAATAATCTATATCATATAACTGAAGAAAGCTTAGTTGAGTTTAATTTGGTTTTATGGCCTATCGAACATTGTATGTAATTTAATGACAAATCTTTTTTATGCGTATATATTAAAAATATAATTTTCAAAACACATTTGGAAGAGAAATTTTTACTCAAGCCTGGACTCTTTTTTTTTGCACATAGTTAAATAGTTTGACTTAATTTCAAACACTTTATTTTAGATAGAGTACAGTCTTTTGTTTACTCCCAGTTAGTCATTGGTTTAAATAGTTTCTTTATTTACACACGGTTATACGTAAAAACACTTATATTTCATACAATTCAGTTTAGCTTAAGTACAGTTACTTGTTTACACAATCAAACTGATTAAACGATCAAACAGTTCTGTTTCATACAATTCAGTTTAGCTTAAGTACAGTTACTTGTTTACACAATCAAACTGATTAAATGATCAAACAGTTCTGTTTCATACTATTCAGTTTAGCTTAAGTACAGTTACTTGTTTACACAATCAAACTGATTAAACGATCAAACAGTTCTGTTTCATACAATTCAGTTTAGCTTAAGTACAGTTACTTGTTTACACAATCAAACTGATTAAATGATCAAACAGTTCTGTTTCATACAATTCAGTTTAGCTTAAGTACAGTTACTTGTTTACACAATCAAACTGATTAAACGATCAAACAGTTCTGTTTCATACAATTCAGTTTAGCTTAAGTACAGTTACTTGTTTACACAATCAAACTGATTAAACGATCAAACAGTTCTGTTTCATACAATTCAGTTTAGCTTAAGTACAGTTACTTGTTTACACAATCAAACTGATTAAACGATCAAACAGTTCTGTTTCATACAATTCAGTTTAGCTTAAGTACAGTTACTTGTTTACACAATCAAACTGATTAAACGATCAAACAGTTCTGTTTCAAACAATTCAGTTTAGCATGTCAACAAAGTTAAATGGTTCCAAGTATTGCTATGTATCCCTAACAATTCAGTTAAATATCAGACATTTGTTTACATAGATCAAACTGTTCTATTTCAAACAAATCAGTTTGCCATAAGTACAGTTTGTTTGTTTGTTTACACACAGTTAAAGGTAAAACAGTTAATTTCAAGCAATTAAGTTTAGCGAAATTACAGAGTTTATTCAAATTTGAATCGTAGATAGGATTCTATCTGGTGCTACCACTCCAGGCAAGAGTATTCCTGTAGGCAATGCCAAGGAAGGGGTTCTCCACTTTCGCCAATGCTCCAGCATAACCGAGGCCTAACCATCCGATTGTTTAGAGTCATATCTTGGACACTCGTTGGGGGAGTCTTACCTCTCTGCAGAGATGCAGTGGGTGTATTCAGCAGTACCAGCCAATTGGACCAATAACTTAAGAAAGTACACAAAATGGCTACATAATCATACAATGTATGTAATTCCGTTATATATATATATATATATATATATATATATATATATATATATACAATACTCCAGGCGGGTTGACATGCTGTTAAAAACAATCCCGCAATGAAAAGTATTGAGGCTGGTTTCATTTTTGTTCTTTAAATTTTTTAACTTTTCTAAATTTACAAAATCTAACAGTTTAGAAAACATTTTTTCATGGGCTCAGTCTGCTAGATCTGTAGAATGCACTGACTACATCTCTGCGGAGGCGTAAAGCTCCACAAACAAGAGTCCTATATATGATACTAAACAATCTGATTGTAAAGCTCCCGGAATTCTGGAGCTTTGTGAAATGCGGAGTACCCCTTTATTGCCATCGCTCCAAGGTTCACTTTGGCCGGCTGTGGTAGCACCTGATAGGGTTCTATCTATGCGTCAAATAGAAGTAAACTGGGTACTTATATTAAACTGATGTGCTTGAAATAGAACTATTTTTACATTTAAACTGCGTATTTCTCTTAAACTGAATTGTTTGAAAAGGAACTGATTTTGTATGCTAAACTGAAATGTTTGAAATAAAACTGTTTGAATTGACCGAATAGCATGAAATAAAAATGTTTTTTGACAATTAAACGGCGTACTGATACCACACTGAATTCTTTTAAATAGAAATGTTTATTTGTATAAAAAAAGGATTAGGCATTAAATAACCTACAGAGGTGGATATGCCATAAACCGAAAAAAACAATCTTTTTTCGTATATAATGCTCTCAGCTGAGAGCATATATTTATTTATATTTCTAATATTCCAAAATGTCAGTATTGATAATATCTAAAACTGTCTATTTCTTTCGTAAAAACGCAGTCCTTCTTCTAACCACGTGAGTTGTCCATTTTGCATTTTATGAACACGTTGCAATATTATAGATAAGATTCTGGCACAGATCAAAATGAAAAGATAGAACTTTTTGTTCTATGCGACGTATTTTACAGACATGCCATTCTCAGCATGTCTCATGTTTTACTTACTGCGATTCGCCATGAAAACTTAGCACTTCCTGAAATTGCGAGATCTCCAAGATTTCCCCAGAGAATCCAGTGGATCACAACGGGATCAGTTTTTATAATAGAATACACAATTACGAAGAAAGGTGACATAATGTTAAATAAAGCAAGAAAATTGACTTGATAACTGAATAATGATGATAAAAATATGTACGGATAAAATATTGAAAATGTATACGCACATATATGAATAAAATATTACTAAAATATTGAACATATACAAAAATTCCACACACTTGTAATGAAAACGGAAACTTCAATTCACAACTCATGTACTTTCGCTGGAAGTATTTTCACACATCAAATATATTCTTTTAAGAAATCTTTGAAATCAAACTTTAACATTTATGATTAAAATACATGAAAATACATAGTTTTCGAAAATGAATGCAACCCTAAATATAAGAGTAAATTTTACGCAAAAATATTAGTCACATTCCAATCTTTCATGCTTTTATAATTCATATGGCCTGAGAGGCCAGGGGTTCAATCTCACGTCTAGTCATACCAAAGACTCAAAAATGATACTTGATGTCTCAGCATTAAAAGGTAATAATCAAGAGTAAAGTGGAGTAATCTAAGGAAAGGAGTTTCACCCTCCCCTATTCCCCGGTGGAGTAGCTAATGAAAAGGGGGAATTTGGGTCACCCTTGACAAAGGTCACCAACTTTACTTTTACTTAATATATTTTGACAGAGTACTGATTGCATAATGGTTATTGTCTTAGGTAAATGTTGCCCTGTCGGCTGGGTCTGTAGAATACACTGACTGCACTTCTTTGGAGGAAAAGACCCCCCACAATTAGTGTCCTGGATAGGACACTAAACAATCTGGTGGGGAGATTCCAGTAATGCTGGAGCTTTGGGGAATGCGGAGCACCACTTTATTACCATTGCTCCCAGGTCCACTCTGGCCCAGAATGGTAGCACCTGATAAGGCCATATCTATGTGTTAAATAGAACTAACTGCATACTTATGCTAAACTGAGTTGTTCCAATTAGAACTGTTTGACTAAACTGAATAGCTTGAAAAAGAAATGTTTTTTCACAATTTAACTGTACTTACATCTAAACTGTGTGCTTATTATAAAATTTGTTTGAAATGGAACTGTCTTTGACATTGAAACTGTACTTACACTAAACTGAATTGTTTAATATAGAACTGTTTTGATATTTAAGTGAGTGTAAACGAAATCTATACTTATACTAAACTGAATTAGATGAATTGGAACTGTTTGAATAAACTGAATAGCTTGAGATGGAAATATTTTTCACAATAAAACTGTGTACTCATGCTAAACTGAATTGTCTGAAATAGAACAATTTGCATAAAATGGATTCGGCGTTAAATAAATTACAAAGGTTGATATGCTATAAAACCTAACCAACCAAACAACTTAAGAGAATCCTGGTTGAAGCTTTTTGTATTCACTTTTGTATGAACACCCACGGAAAAAAGCAACTTGTCGAGAAGGAAGTTCTCTGAATTCAAAACCTGTGGAGTTGTGACGTTACTCCCTCTCGGCCCCCAGTTACATCAACTTCTTCGAACCATTTCAATATCTTTACGGCCGGTGATCAACTAGTGGTTCCGATAGGGGCATCGCACATTTCTTTACCGCTACAAGAAATACAATCGAGGGAGTGGGAGAAAAAAAAAAACGAACAAACGAACAATATGCTTGGGGTTAACTCAAAGTGCAAGACAAGGAGTTATGTAACACTCTACATTCCTGTTAGCATATATAGACTAACGCTAGCGTGGATTCTAGCGAAAATTCTACAACGCTACTGGAATGTCGACTCATCTTGACTCGTCTTCCTCACTGTGGCTGGACCCTATCTCATGCCGACTGGTCTCTCTGCTGTCCCGTATCGACTGGTCACTCGTTTCACCCTTCGCCAACCGCCAACTCCGAGCTCCTTTGTCCAACTCTCTTCTCGCGTTCCCTTACCCACTTCCGGTCACGCCGAGATTTCGAGTCCAAAACTCTTTGTCTGGTTTCACGCCAAAACAGACAAAGGAATCGTCTGCTTTGCAGACCTCCTACATAGTGTTACAGAGTGTAGCTCAAGAGAATTTGAGCTATTCTTGTACAGAATTATTATATTATCAGTTCATACAAAAAGTGTAGATTATCTGTAAAATAAACTTGCCTAGAATAAAAATGACTTGTATTTTTTCTTCATGGTCATGGATATGTTACTCCATTCTTATTTCCTGAACTTTGATTATTTCTATATGTTTTCCGATTTCTTTTTCTAACATTTACTTTTTTTAATCACAGCAATTGCATTCGTTGGGTTTCGATGAGTTGACTGTGATTGCTGTACGCATACGAGGATCATTAAATAAGTTTCAAGACTTTTTTCGTATGGGCATTTTTATTGATAGTACACACATGAAACTGTAGTCCCCTTCCAAGTAATCTCCTCCGACTACAATACACTTGTTGTACCGTTCCAACAACTTCTGAAAGGCCCCATGAAAGTTCTCTTGTGTGAGCGTGTAAATAACCTTCGTCACAGCCTCTGTCATCTCCTCAATTGTCTCATAACGACAGCTTCTGAGCATAGGGAATAACCAAAAGTCACAGGGAGCAAGGTCTCGACCATAGGGAGGCTGAGGAACTGTCATGATGCCCATCTTGGTCAAATAGCCTGTGACAAGGATGGAGTTGTGGACTGGTGTATTGTACTGTTAGAAATACCACTGACCCGATTTGAGGAGTGCTGACCTCTTCCGACGGAATCTCTTCCTGAACTCCCTTAAAACCTCAACATAGTAACCCTAACCCTTTGGTCAATCAACTCTGGTGTATTGATTTCCTTACTCCGGCCACACCTCTCATCATCCCTCACAGACTCCCTGCCTTCCTTGAATCTCTTATGCTACTCAAAAACTGATGCTCGATTTATGCAAGATGCTCCAAAAACAGTCTGATGCATTCCATACGTTTCTATGGATTTTTTCCCAGTTTAAAACAGAAATTTATTGCATATCATTCTTCTAACATGTCCTCACGTCCAGATTGCATTTTTGAAATTCACCGGCTGTGACAATCAGGCTTTAGTAGGGTGTATTCCAATTGCTGCTGTAGCTGTTCCTTTGAACCTGAAATCATAAAGTTTGGTCAGTCATCTCATAATATGTATAGCAATAAACAAGTGAATTGTCAAGAGTCTAGGACAATATTAAATGCCTGTACAAAAAAGTCTGGAAACGTATTGAAGGCACCACGTATGTTGTTTTAATGCTTCTTTTCTTTTATATTCTAGTGGCCACCAGCTTGAATATCCTGTTTCGATGGTTGGTATTTTACAGTGTATTATCCTTTGTGGGTAATTTAATGCCAAGCCCCGTTATAATGGCTAGAGTGTTCACCAATGTCACAGAAGACCGTTGTTAAATCCCACGTCAAATCATACCAAAGAATTAAAAAATGGTACGTAATGCCTCCTTGCTTAACATTCAACTTTATAAAGTACGGATCAAGAGTAAGTGGAGCAATCTAGGGAAACCTAGTTACAACTGAAAAAGGAGCTCACAAGTAAATGGTTTCAAGTATTCCAGTTTAACACTAATAATCCTATTTATATCAGTCAATAGCTCCCAGGTGAATGGTTTCAAGTATTCCAATCTAACACTAATTATTTAATATTAATCATTTGTCCAATAGATTAAAATACTGCTATTTATCATTTTTAGATTCAATTGTCGTCGGGGTAGTTAATATGTGATGTTATATCTCCTGAATTCAATTCAATTTTTAATTTTGATATTAACTGATCTGATGATGTTTTGATATAAACACCGAAACGACATGATGATGATGATGATGATGATGATGATGATGATGATGATTTAACCTATTAATAAGATCCTCCAAGTATCTACTACTCTCGGTCAGAGTGGACCTGAGAATAATGGCAATGAAAATGTATACCATTCTCTCAGATCTCTAGATCTGAAGCCTCACCATCCATTGTGTGTGCTGTTATCCTTTTTCAACGGATAGAGTAAGAGTATACTTAACCATACTTACGGTTACCCAGTCAGCTGGCACTACAGAATACACTGTTTGCATCTCTACAGAAGGGTAAGACTCTGCCAACGATTATCCTGATTATGTCTGTAAACAATCTGATGGAGTGGCTTTAATAATGCTGGAGCTTTGAGAAATGTGGAAGACTCTTTTATTGCCATCCTTTCCAGGTCCACTTTACCCTCGAGCGGTAGCTCCTGCTTAGGGTCTTAACTATGGGTCAAATAGAACTAAACTGTAATTATGCTAAACTGAATTGTTTGAAATAGAACAGTTTGTGGCATTTAAACTGTGTGTAAACCAAAAATATTTACATATACTAAACTGAAATGTTTGAAACTAATCAAAATGTCTTCATTCGGCGTATCAACCCATAAGGGTTGATACGCTGTAAAATAAATTAAAAAAAAAACAACCAACCACCACACTCACAGGGCGTAAGGAAACGTTCAGTTTTTAGTAATGTTTTAATACTGAATCTAGCAACTGTAAATTTTATTGAAAATAGAAATTATAACTTATTGTTATTGAAACATTCATTAGATAAGAGAGTCGGATATTTGTCATCGATGAGAAATATTGTAGGGAGCATAGAACCTTCGGAACGCAAGAAATTATATCGTCGGGTTAAAGAAAGACACGCAGATCTCACCCGTTACGCCAGACAAATATGTTTATTCGAACTTTCACGATGAACCATCTAACAAATAAAGAAACCGATATCTGCATCAATAAATGCCAAAAGAGAACCAGAAGCCAATTTTCTTAAAAGCAAGGTGGTTTGATAATTAAAGTAACTCTTTCTATGAGAAATCACGTTAACTGGTGTCAGTATTTTACAATTGTTTGTTCTGGGAAGAAGCCAGGATTTTGATATTCTTGCTGATGCCAAATTTATTGAATCTATGCTATCAAGACTTATGTCTAAAAATAATGAGGATTGGTTGTTTTCAGGTGAGTAACCCTGACGGAACTTAGGGTGATCAATAATGATACTTATAAAAATAGTCTCATTTTTTTTCTCGAAAGTGATGTTCACACAAGTAATCCATGATCATTACAAGTTTTTTTAGGAAAAAAAATATCTAGAGAGCTAATTCAATTAATTTTTTAATCAAAATTCCAGAAAATACGACAGAAACAAGTTTAAAACTGGTTTACTGAATTATAATAACCGCTTCCTGTGACACGGTGCCTGAATGTAGAGCAGGTTAATAACCAGGATAGAAAGAAGCAAGTTTGTTTTACTTTTTTGTTTGAGTGTTTATTTTACTGGATTACTATTGAAGATCCGTGGATGGGGTCAAAAGCCACAATAAAAAGACAACGTGATTTTTTTTTTAGTTCGGCCTAATTTTAAGCCTTTCACCTCATGAAAAATATAATATCCCGGGGTAGGGTGTGGGGTTGTTTCGAAGTTTTTAAATAAATAGCAGTCAACCAGTCAGTTGAATTAGTTAGACGTTTCAAACTCGTTTACTAGCAGAATTCAGTTGATGGGACGCAGTTCGGCCGGCTGTGGTGTTAGCGGCAGGGATCCGGTCGGGGGTTTCTCGTCACTGGATATACCTTATGGGATACACATTTTTTCTAGTTTTAAAATAAGCAATAAAAACATACTTAAGAACATTCTAGAAATTTAGGATCAAAACTGCATTAGCATTTAAGTTACATTTTTATGTTTTTCAACCAATCAGCTAAAAACATAGAATAGAACATTCTAGAAAAATACGATCGGAAGTCAACTAACAGAAAATATTTAGGCTTTAAAATAGAATAGTAAAATACAATCTGATTGGTCAATAAATGTTTACGCGCCAAAATTTTAGGATGATTCTTTGATCCGCTATTATGGTATAAATAACACACAGTTAGGGAGCCAGACACACAAACTAAGACCAAGCCTAGCAATTAAGCCAGTAAAGCAGTAGCCGATACTCTGTCCGGCAAATTCCTTTTCTTCTTATGACCTAGCTACAGATGGCCACGAATCACGTTCAAAAGAAAAACCCGACAAACTTTCTTTCATCAACGCGACACGCTATCGCCACAATTATAAAACCCTATGTGAACTTAATGTAAGTAAGAACGACTTATTTACGCACTCCGTTAACATGAACATACACACACCTTTAAACAAATTTATTTTTTTCTTGCCGAACTTTATTTTCCAAAAGGCCATTTACACATCATGTATTTTATTTGTTTTCTTATTTTGTTTTATGCATATTAAATTGTTTGTTGTTTAATGTTCGCTGTGTTCTATTCCATTTCTTTTACGCAATTGTAAAGTTTTGTGTTGTATTTGTGGAGGATATAATATAGGGAGCAATACCCGTAAAATACGGTTGCACATCTACTGAAATAACCAAAATACATACAACCCGCACAACCTTGAGCCTCAAGGAGCCGTCACCCCAGGCTTTAACCCTCTTCGGAAGAGTTAGGTTTATCGCTTGGCGCTTCTTTTAAAGGGAATGCCAACGGAGCCCGAAGGATTTTTCGGAATACAGGACGCGTTTGGGCTACGGCCCTATCCCCGGACACACCATAAAAAGCCGTTGTGCCATACTCGACCGGTTGGTGGGACAGAGGACAAATACCGTTAGAGGTTGTCGTTCAGAGCGTTTGGTCGGGCTGGGGTGGACGTGTCTCTTTATATCTCTTCATAGACCCTTGCAGATTTTCTCTCACGTGCTACAGTACGCAGTCTGAACATCGAAAAATAAATGATTTTCTATTGTTGAGGGAGAGTTCTTCTCGTCTTTGAGCTGCCAATACCCCTGCAACTTTGTTCCAACAGATCACCCGGACCGTCAGAAGTTTCGAGTGGATTGCGTCATTTCCTATCGGTGGATCTTTCAAACAAAGTGTGGTTACAAAGAAAATTGATTAACAAAATATGTAGAAAAGAATTTGGCGCTAGTGTCGGAGTTGGTAGTTTTAACCACGATATTGTTACAGTGGTGCCGTACCCAAAACAATAGAATTACAGTCCTACCATCAGTGAACCTGCTGCTTAAATTTATGATTGACAACAAAAGGTACTCAAGAGAACTCACAGTGCATGCGAGAAACGATCTCTCATAAGAGACGTTTTAAAAGGCTTGTGAGTTGGTAAACAGCGAAGGTTGAAAAACAACTTAAATTTCAAATTTATACATTTTCTGAAATCACTTGGTAGGTGCAATACAGAGTAGCTGAAAAGAAATATTTCGTTACTTTTTATATAATTTTAGTATAAATATATGTTAATTTTGATACATATGGTATTGATTTGTTGAAGTTGGGCACCTTGGATTGTGTAATGGTTTGCAAGCTTGTACTAGCAAACCTACAAGAGTGAGTTCGAGTCTAATTGGGTGCCCCATTCATTTGGCCTTGTGTCACATCGAAGCAAAGAGCTTTGTAAATTACATTACTTTGTTGAAGTTCAGATTGTTTCTTTAATGACATATCAGCTTTAGTGGGTTATTTAATGTCAAAGTCATCATTATAGAAGACCAGTAGGAACACTATTTAACAAACAGCAGAGGAACCAAGGGGAGTCCTACTTTTCTCAACAGTATTATTTCGAAAGTGAACGCAGTGGTGCAAGTGGAGATCGAACTTGAAAACAATGACACAGTACAACATGAGAATTATTTTTTTATTTATTGCGAACTATTGCTAGTAAAAAAAAAAATTCTCAGATTAAGAAGCCTCATTTCAAAATGATTCCAATTAAAGACAAAAGTACAACATGTTATCCACTTCACTACGAGACCCCCGCCCAATATTCTTCGTTTGATTATTCAATTTTTTTTCGGATCCGAGTTTATATTAATTTTTGTCTTTGTGTTTATCCGAGGTTCACGGTCAAATTGAATAGCATCTTAATGACGTTTTTTCATGCATATTGACGCGAATATCTCATCTCAAAGCTGATAATGAAAAATATTAGAAAATTGAGAGAGAGAGAGAGAGAGAGAGAGAGAGAGAGGGAGAGAGAGAGAGAGGGAGAGAGAGGGAGAGAGTATTGTTGACAGGAATGATAGACAGAAAGAGGGAAAGTAATGTAAAAACAAACGTAAAAGGAATAATATTACGACTGTTGAAAAATATTAGCTGACCGATTATGATTTAGTGCAGTCAAATCATTTGGCTCCGTAGAAAAGTTTGATAGTCTCCAGGGCTCCCCACTATGTCATGTCTCCTTTATATATATATATATATATATATATATATATATATATATATATATATATATATTTATAAAGTACCATAAATAATTACACTCCAACCATTGATTGAATAAAAATCTAATATTCTTCAAAAACAAATATAGCAAGATTTATTATTTCTCAAAGAAAATTATACCATCATAAATAATATTAGATATAATTTATAATCAAAATCTACAACATTGGAAATATTTAGTCCAAAACCAAATTCCAGAATCACAATCACCCGAATATATGATTATATATATATATATATATATATATATATATATATATATATATATATATATATATGGGCGGTATACTTATGTTCTTCATATTTTTGGTGAAAGTTTCAATAGCTCAGTCTTTAGTAGTAAATAATACCAACTGATAATCGTTTTGATTGAAAAGTGATCGCTAGAAAGAACAAAAAACCGTTATCTTCCGTTTAAAAATAAAATTTACGAAAAATTTATAAGAATGTTCTGAATTACGAGCGATGCTTCTCACAATGCACACACACACACACACACACACACACGTTCATGAACAGATTTTCCTTGTCTTGTTTTACCAAGGCAAAAGAACTCGACTGTCTTATTTACCCACAAATGGCTTAATACCTTTCAGAAGACCATTACTTTGAAGTGAGAGGCAAACAATATATTACAGGATTTGAACTCTTTTCAGCGATTCTATTTTTAACGACACTAACCGTTGCACTAACCACACTTTATAAGTGCATGGATCTATATCTATGCATGTCGTTTATCCGATTTCTTTCTAAGACGGAATTTATAAATCGGTTACATTTATGGAGCTCATGTCCATCATATAAAGGAAACAATTTCCTGTATATGAATGTACATCTCATATTTCTCCACGCTGTAACTACGCTGTGTCAGCGAGCTTTGAATATGCTGACTCGAATTCTTCCAGAGGGGTACCCATCAAATAAAATTGGGGGTTACACAATTATGACACTAAATTGCATCTGATGGCAAGGCTCCAATTCTGGGGATCTTTGAAATAAGGAGTATTCCTTCATTGGTAATACTCTCAGGTCCACTTCGGCATGTGATGGTCATACATAAACAAAATCTTAAGAAAATATACAAAACATGTAAATAGAATTTACAATTAACGTGCTTCCCTAACTTGTAGGCATAAAATAATTCCTGACAGGTCAGCCTTTAAAGTTATTCATTCAATCAATGCTAAAATCAAATCTGTGTATCTGCATCAAAGAAGACACACACACACACACACACACACACACACACACACACACACACACACACACACACATACACATATATATATATATATACATATATATATATGTGTGTGTGTGTGTGTGTGTGTGTGTGTGTGTGTATGTGTGTGCATACCTTTGGTTCAAATTAGCAATCAAGCTTTCCTTGTTGTCTATATCTGCTAAACGTAAATAGTAATGTTATTCCTCTAAGTACGTAGGTGAATATTATGAATCTCTAAACCTCCATCTTTTCAAGTAAGAAACAAATTTAATAATGTCTTTTCACTTTTTCTTCTTTTACACCTAATACAGCTAAGACGTGTTTGTACTATTTACATAAAACAACATTAATTCTTTGCCAAAAAGAAAATGATATAAATGACGAAAAAATACCAGTAGATATTACGAGTGTGGCAATACTGATATTTTTCTTCGTGCCACTAAAATAATATTGAGATCAAAAAATACAATTGGCTGTTTGTGACAGTCATCTGAAAGTATGTACATATCATATTCTCTCTAAAGAATAAACTTCGTCCCATGTGGCAAACAAAAAATGTAAATGGAACGAATTAGATTGTACGATTTCTATTTAATCAGAAATTGGTCAACTTTCGGAGTTGATTTTTGGAAAGAATGAAACGAAAACCAGTTCGTTCTTTTTTCTATAAGCTCATTTTCCCCAGCTGAAAACAGAAGATCAAATCAAATGTTAATAGGATTAGGTTAACAAAATGATATCTTGCCATCAATCTAATCAAATGCTGTGTGTGGGCGTGCGAATGTATATAAATTTACGCGCGCGCGCACACACACACACACACACACACACACACACACACACACACACACACAAACACACACACACGTGTGTGTGAAATGTATGCCTTCGATATTCATTTACTCATATAAAGCTAAAGAACTTGCTAAAAATCCCTGAAGAATACCGAACATTGCGGTATGCTTCAATCCCTCTCTCATATATAAGGACAATTACTGAACACCGTTGACTGTCTACGCTATCCTAACTTCAACAAATACACTTTATCAATGATCTAGGACACTATATACATATATATATGATCAGTATCAATGTTTATATGGTGAAAGCGAATGACTTCTGCTTACATTACAAAGAAACCTGCGAATGGTACGACAGAAATACAGTTACTCAAAAAGATACTAGAGAGAGGTATGATGTTGTTCCGAAAATAATGTCAGATTAAAAAACACAAAAACAAAAAAAACTTTAATTCTTGAAGAAAAATAAACAGAAAAAAAAGTACTTTTGTCAGTCAAAATATGATTCCTAAACATATACGCATTACTACCATCGATTAAATAGGTTGTTTATGCTTGTGTGATAAAACTCTTAAGTTTTTGATGCCAAGAAATTCACTTAAACGCAGTTTCAACTTCTTCGAAACTGAATATTTTTTGTGTAAAAAGTGCTCACATGCTTGTAAAAATTGTAGTTGGTAGGTTATATATTAGGAGAATATGTTGGGCTTGGAAAAGTCTCATTCCAATTGATTGATCTTTTGTCGTGTCACCGAGTCTATATGAAGTCCAGCATTGTCATAAAACAAAATTATCAAACTAAAACTCATAGAAAAAAGAAAATTCATCACTTTCTGTAATACAGCTCTTATCAAAATTCTATGTCTAAACAGAATTTAAGTTTTTCATACGAAAATCGGATGGCATTTTCCAAACAACTAAATAAATGTAAAACATATAGTAAGTGAAGTTGGCGACCTTAGTCGAGGGTGACCCAAAGGCACCCTTTTCAATAGCTATTAAACCGAGTTGTAGAGGAGGGCACAACTCCATTTCCTGGATTGCTCTACTTTACTCTTGATCCGTACCTTATAATGCTGAGTTTTAATCAATGCGGTATCAAGTACTATTTCTGATCCATCGGTATGACTCGACCTGGGATTGAACCTCGGTCTCCCGGATCATTGGTGATCATTAGGTCAATTTTTTAACCGTATTTCATTTTGAGCCAAGAAATACTAATTTCCTTTTCTTTTTTTTCCATTTTAAAACATTTTCAAATCGTACTATTTTATATGCGTTTTTTCGGCAGCTATTATATACATTGGGGAAATTACCTTTTGACAAATCTTCAAATTCCTTTAACACTGTTTTATCAGAGATACAGAATCCTTATAGACTGGTTTTAATAGCAGGAATACACCCCTCAATAGTGAGAATGGTTTTGTTAGCTCCGAAATTGATGTCGTTAATTGTTGCTCTGGCAGTAGCTCACTGAGTGACCCTTTTCAAAATTCATTAAATTTTGTGGCTAACCGTTTCTCGTTGTGATTGCGACAGTTCTCATGATTAACATTTTGCTCTCAGCCAATCAACTGGGCTACAGGTTCATTCGGAGTAGTTGGCGGCCAATTGGTTTATTCATGTTTTTTCAGAACGAATTTATTTAAAAAAAAGGAATTTTTACATATATATAAGAACACAACGCACTTGAAGGGCACATTTCATTTAAGAACACTAGAATAAAAAAGCAAGAAAACTCCCTGCGGAATTACCCCGACCGTTTACTTACATTCAGAGTTTTATATCAGTAACGAAAATACCAACGTCCAGTTTTGCTTATATACTTAAAACAGTGAAATACCATCAATTCTACTGTTGTTTTTCAAGTATTATTCATTAAACAATGAAATAGCAACAAAATCGAAATTCGGAAATCAGATTATTATAGTCAGAAATAAGAATATAATTTTAGAGACGAAAGGTCTTGTTTACAATAGAAATACAATGTTGAAACGATCCCTGACTTTAGTTCAAAAATTGTTTTTTTAAACACATAAAAAGGAAAGCTATAGTGATCCCAGTCACGCTAGAAAGTCAGTGATCGTTTCCGTATTCTATTTATTTTGCTGCAGCCGTCTAAAACCAAAGATAAATAAACATTTTTTCTGAGTTGAAAAAGGTCGACTGAATGATACGCTACAAAGATTAGTCACGAAAAATGTCGTTTTCGATTAAGTAGACGGGAAAAGTGTGGTTCAAAAGTCCAAAAATATCATTTGCTTACTTTTCCAAAATTTATCAAATAAACCATTTATTTCCGCTATGCATAATAGCGCACGCAAACAGACTCGCTCGCTCGTCAGTGTGTCTATGTGGGTTATTCAATAAATAAGGTGATTTTTTTAAAAAAATTGCTAATAGGAAGCACTTTTTCATTTTTGCTGAGTCTTTTCATGTCCCTGACGACTATCAGCATGACATTTTTAGCTGTGAAACCCGGGAATTTTCTATACAGGAGAATCAAGCATTTTTGTACTTTATAGACTCTCTTTTCGATTCAGGTTCTTAGTGACAAATCCATGTTGAACACATTTCTTTAAAAAAAAAAAAAGACTAAAATATGCTTCTCTGTACACGCCACACATTCTTCTGTAAATTTCCTAAAGTTTGCAATCCTCAGTCAGAATAAAATTGACATACTATTGTTCAAAACTAGACCACTCCATTTGATTTGCCGCCATTTTGAATAGCTTCAAAATTGATATTTTTCTGAGATTAAGATAATTTTTGCAATAAACTAACTCCAAATAATGCATTTTGCTTTCATTTTTAAACAAGTTGTTCTTATTTACTGAATAAACGTCCTGTGTGTGCATGTATGTGTGTGTGAGAGAGAGAGTGAGAGAGAAAAAAACAGATAGAGAGAGAAAGACAGACAGGACAAAATTCTGGCACGGTGACAGAAAAATACATCTACAGAGAATAAGAAAGTATTTGGACATCTATCCCAATAAAATATGATAAAACTCAAAAAAAAATGATATTGTACATGAAAAAAATCATGAAAATAAAGAACTGTGTTTTGCTTTTATTTCTAAACTGTTTCGTTTATTTATTGAATAACCCTCGTGTGTGTGTGTATATATATATATATATATATATGTAAGAGAGAGGGAGAGAGATGGGGAGGGAGGGAAATAGACAGACAGAGAAATACAGACAGCTAAAGAGATAAGAAAGGACTTCTACATTTGTCTTCATATTTTAAAATAAAACAATCAAAGTTGATATCACTGTTTGCGTATGAAATGATATGCACATGCTGACATATAACCAACATCCATAGATATTGCGTTGAATTTTAAGTAAAATATATATATATATATATATATATATATATATATATATATATATATATATGAGTAAGGGAGTAAGCATTATATCTTCTCATATATTCTTATCAAGAATCAAATAGATATGAAAGTGCAAATATCACACACACACACACACACTTCTTAACATATTAACAATATTTTATTTTTCGTGGTAGAACATCATAGAATCAAATCATAATTAGATTGCATGCCTTAGCAAACTCTACAGAAACGAAACAGTAAAAATAAAATTGCTATACCTCTGTATATAAAATAAAATTGCTATATCTCTGTATATAAAATAAAATTGCTATACCTCTATACATAAAATCTACGGTGAGCTCAAAAAACATTCCACGATGTTAAGTACTCATAACATCAGAACTTATTGGAATACGTTCATAAATATGATGATATGGCAAATATCAATTTAACTATTTTTTTCTCCAGAAGAATTTCTGTGCACTCCTGTGTAAGAATATTCGAATAAAGATACATTCTATCTAGTTGGAAATTAGTGAGTGCTTTTTGATCAACCTTTATGTACAAAGGCAGCTGAATTTTGGATAGCAACATATTCATATTTTTGGTTACAGATTGTCAGCAGTTTAAAGTTTGATAATAAATAATGGCTAATAATAACATTTTTGATGGTATGATATTCCATTAGAAATAACAATCTTCGTATCGTAGCATTCAAATTAAGTATTGGGTCATTAAACACGTGGAAAAACAAAGACCGTTCAATCAGTATGATTGACGGATATTGAACTAGCGGTCAATCTGAGACCACTGCTAAAATTGGATAGTTTCAGTGAGGTGACCAAAACGGTACAAGAGTTAGAAATAAGATACTGAGGGACTTAAATATTTCACATACGAATGCTCTTCTTGCTCACTGATTATCCGTTTAGTCGAACATGTAATGAAGAAAATATTCTCTAAATAAATAGAATATGTACTCATAAAGTTGTGGTCCCGTTCTGATTCCTGATCCTAACAGAGATGAATGTCGAACAATGAAAAGTGTCTCAGAAAACGACGTGCAAGAACAAAAATGACGACACCAAAGCGACCTACAGACAACAGAAGGAAAAAGTGAAGACATAAAAGCCAGCCGATTGTAGAGTAAGATCTATATAGCTGAGATCGTTTAAAAACAGCATTTGATCTTGAAGAAAAATAATGTTGGTCGTGAGTGTATGTGTGTCGAAACCTAATTAGGTGTGTCCATTTTGAGCAGTGAAATTCAGACATAAATATTCTTGCAAACCCAACTGGTCTCTCCTCAGGCTTTTTTAAACATTTATATTTTGCTTGATACTGGAAAAAGTATAAATACCATCTTTGCTACACATTAACATCGTAATTTATTTAGTGATGTTTGGTTTCGATGAAAATTTCAAACTTTATATCACACCCGTAGAATCTAAATGATATGAGAAATAAACTTTTTAATTATCAACTTAAAAAAGCGTGATTATATATATATATATATATTGAACAGATGAGAATAAACAATAGCTAAAAAACGTTTGATGAACAAAAAAGTGTCTAAACCCTCTGCCAGCAGAGAGTTAAAAAACGTACCATTTTATCTGTGTCTCATTAACAAACGCTTCATCATTTCCAATGGGATTTGCAGTCCAAACTTCATCAGATGAAACTTAGAAGTAAATACCGGATATACATTGAATACGTATTCATTCGTTCTTATACACATTCTACTCAAAGAGTCAGAAAAGGAAAAGAAAAACAACCGGATGTTCGTACATCTACACAGACTAAGTATCTACTAGTTTAAAAAAATTGAATTAAAAGGAATCATACATCAGTCAAAACAAACACTTTATTAGTTTCTTGAAAAAGAAGCAGGACTTCCGAAAAACGTGTTGAGGAATAATAATAATAAAAATAATAATTCCTGACAAACAGAAAGGATGTGGCAAAGGATTCAGAGGCAGAGCAGAGTTACTTTACATAGATCAACACATCATAAATTAGAGCAAGACAAGACGGAAAAATCTAGTTATGGCCTGGAGTGACTACAAAAAGGCATATTACATGGTAACACAAAGCTGGATAATAAACAGCCTCAACACGTACAAAATATCACATGAAGTCATAACTTTTATCGACAAAACCATGAAAACCTGGAGCGTAGAATTGACAGCAGGAGGAAGAAGTTTAGCTGAAACAAAGATCCAAAGACGTATTTTCCAAGGAGATGGTCTATCACCCTTATTATTCATTTTTGCCACGATGCCACTTAACCATATATTTAGAAAATGCACAGCCGGATGCAAACTAATGAGATCGCAGGAAAAGATAAATAACCTAATGTACATGGATGACATCAAACTATTTGCAAAAAATGAAAAAAGAACGGGAAACTCTTATACACACAGTTAGAATATAGGAATGGAATTTGGCATAGAAAAATGTGCAATGCTTGTAATGAAAAGTGGCAAACGACATTTAACGGACGGAATGGAACTACCAATTAAAGACAAGATTAGAACGCTCGCAGAAAACGAAACCTATAAATACTTGGGCATCTTGGAGGCTGACACCATCAAACAAGTGGAAATGAAAAACAAAATTTAAAAAAAAAATCTCTGGCGAACTAGAAAACTACTCGAGACAAAACTGTCAAGCCGAAACCTTATCAAAGGAATAAATACCAGGGCTGTACACCTCGTTAGATATTCGGGACCCTTTCTCAAGTGGACCAAAGAACAAGAAAACTTATGACCACGCATAAGGCATTACATCCCAGAGACGACGTTGACAGAATATATGTATCACGAAAAGAGTAAGGAAGAGGACTTGCCACCACTGAAGACAGCGTTGACGTATCGATACGACGACTCGAAGACTATATACAAAAAATCACGATGGAGGACTGATTACATCCATCAGAAACGATACTGATAACACGGTTGACAACAGAATGGCAATAACTAGGAAACAAAAATGGGAAGGAAAACAATTCTGTAGGCGTTTTAAACAACTAATAAACTGCCAAAACCTGGACCTGGCTAAGAAAAGGAAACTTTAAGAGAGAAAGAGAATCTCTCTTAATAGCAACACAAAACAACACCGTAAGAACCACTCATATCAAAGCGAGAATAGATAAGACGCAACAAAATAAAAAATGTAGGCTATGCAGTGATAGAGATGAAACAATCAATCACATAAGTGAATCCAGCAAATAAGCACAGAAGGAGTACAAGACTAGACACGACGTGGTCGACAAGATGATCCACTGGAAGATGTGCAAGACATTTAATTTTGACCATACTAACAAATGGTATATGCACAACCCAGAAAAATTCCTACACAAATAACACACATAAATTCCGATGAGACTTTGGCATACACACGGATCACCTAATCTCGGCCAGAAGACCAGATCTAATAATAATCAACAAAAAAAGAGAACTTGCCAAATTGTCGACTTTGCTGTCCCGGCCGACCACAGATTAAAACTGAAATATGTGAAAAGAAGGATAAGAACCTGCACCTTGCTAGGGAATTGAAAAAACTATGGAACATGCAGGTGACAAATATACCAATTGTAATTGGTGCGTTTGGATCAGTAACTAAAGGATTACTAAAGGGACTAGAGAACTTGGAAGTTGGTGGACGAGTGGAGACAATCCAAACTACTACATTATTGAGAACAGCCTGAATACAGAGAAGAGTCCTGGAGACTTGAGGAGTCTTGCTGTCTCTCAAACTCCAGAGAAAGTCCATCAGCTAATGCTGATGTGAAAAACTAATGAGTAAATAATAATAATACCCTAAAATACAAATTCATTTGCAGACCTATTTATTTTAGAAAAATTAAGCTGTAGTAGCAGCAGCCTTATGTCACCGTGCTAGCATGGATTTCACTGACTCTCACACCTTTCGTCCCTATCGTCCATTGCTTCCTGCAGGTCTTCTAGACTACATCCTGTGTCCGTACGGATCTATTATATATTAAGTTCTTGCTGGTCGACCAACCCTGGCACTTTCATGTGAAGGGGTTCATCGAAAAACGTTACTTATGACTTCTTCCTTGCTTCTCCAGTAGTTTCCCGCGTGTCTTGACCCTTTCGATTGAATGAGATAGTAGGTAGGTGGCCGCTCAGTTGCAGTTTTGTGGGATATTGCAGTTAGGGCTTATTCAGCGGGGCTCGTAGCATTCTTTTGCAGTTCCCGTCTAACTTTTTCTCTATACTCTCAGTCAGTGTCCATGTGGTGTATCCATATAGTAGAATTGTCACAATCGCTGCTTGGAAGAAATTGCGTTTTATCTTATTGGGTAAATCAAACTTCCATATGATGGATAACGTTAAAATACTTTTCTTTAATTGGAATAAGAAAAGTGTATATATATATATATATATATATATATATAATTTTCTCTGTACATGATCCAAAATAACACATGAAATGTTAAATCTGAAGAAAATAGCGAACTGACTATAATTGGATTAACACTAATTTCACTTACTCGCATGCACTTCTATGAGAGAGAGAGAGAGAGAGATTTACATAATACATTTTTATTTTCCTATCTCGCTATAAATATACTTTCAATTTCTAACTTCATCCACCAATGACACTTTACCTTAACCAACCCACGAACACTCACTATTCCTCCTCATCTGGCAGTCAAACGTTCAGTTCAGTATAACCACAAGTGAAGTAAGAAATTGACAGGTCACGCACCATCTTCTACCTCTGATAATCTTTAAGCAGAACCTATGTCTTATTAAATGTCCTTCTTAGCTAACGCAATCCCTTATTTCCCCGCCATAATTGACTTAAAATCATACCACATCGTTTCCCTTATCTTAAAAACTAAATCATGGAATCTTGAGATTTTGGAGCGCATTGAAGAACTGAGACGTTCAGTTACTTAATAAATATATAATAGTAAGCAAAAGTTTATCTCTTGATACATAATTATAAATGAATGTAATGTTTAGGAAAGACTTATCACCCTATCTCATTTGGCCGGATTAATTTTGTTCAACAGTTTGATTATTTACGCATATTTTCCGCCGTCAGTGGTTTGTGTTCGAGGACTGGTGTAGGTTATATTATCAAGATCCAACTTCTCTTAACAATTGCACTTCATTTAAACGATTAAGGTAATAAATAACTTTCTACTAAAATTTGTCCCTTATTTAGATTAATAAATTAGAAAATCCATTATATCTATATCAAGCAAATTTTGTTAAAGACAATGGAAAAACTTTATGATTTTTAATTTTTCAAAACTACTTGTTATTCTCCTATTGTCGAGATCTAGATGGTATGCTTGAACAATAACCCTGCCTAAATATACACTTTTCGATATAAAGTAGTTTGCGACCCAAGTCGAAGGTGACCCGAACGGTCCCTTTTCAATTTCTACTACACCGAGGTATAGAGGAAGGCACTTTTCCATTCCCTAGATTACTCCACCTTACCCTTGATCCTCACCTTATAATAATAAGCAAGGTAGCATCAAGTACCATTTTTGAGTCTTTGGTATGACTCGACTCAGGAGTTAACCCCGATCTCTCGGACCATTGGCGAACACTCAACTCATTTAGGCAACTTATCATCATATATATATATATATATATAATGATGATGATGATAGCAATTATATATATATATATATATATATATATATATATATATATATATATATATATATATGTATAATTGCTGTTATCATCATCATCAACGTGTTAGGTAATTTGTGGCTTAGATGAAGAGAAACAAACTTTTAAAAGATATGCTCAATATCATTCTTAGCCCAACCAAATAAAAAATATACAAATATTGAAAGAAAATCTACAATTGTTAATGCTACCCATGAATTTAAATTTCATGGGTCGTATGACCGCATGATCATCTTATAGAATGCAGTACTCTACTTCTGTGTTTTATATCATCACTCCAAAATAAGTAATATATATATATATATATATATATATATATATATATATATGTGTGTGTGTGTGTGTGTGTGTTACTATGAGTAGTGAACCAGTGTGTTAAGTCAACCATAGTTAAAGTTATTTGAACCACTTCTGCCGTAATGACATTTTACATTCTTTTCTTAACAATTTATTCTTAAGTTAGTGAACACTCCGGAAGCAGTCATTTCGACTTCCGCCAAAGATGTGGATACTTGTAACATCTGCCTTTCTGAAGAGTTGGAAAACACTAAACATGGAGATACAGGAACGTATCGTTAAGCTCTAGTTAAATATATATAATTTAAACCTGCTCTCACCTCGTGGCATGGAACATTGTTGGTATTCTTTTCAGAACAATTTGTTTTTAACCTCGTCTCAATGTGAGCGACTCGTCAAATAAAAAAGAATTCTGATACTAACATACATACATACATACATACATACATACATATAACATTTTGAAAAATTTAATGAAAGGTGTATACTGATGCGTTTTGTTCTAAGTCCCGATATTTTTAATGAGCAGTTTTTCGGCCAACACAAGATTGTGTGAGTGTTGTACTTTATATATCACGTTGGAACGAATATAATATCTTATTTTCTAGACGGATATTTTGAAAAAAATTTATTATCTTGTTATTGTAGGCAAGTCTCCTCGGCGTAGTGGAAAACGTTTTGGGCTGTGACATTGTAGTTAGGGTAGGGCATTCAAACTTCAGTCACGCTGTTAAGTTCAATTTCACAGTGATCATCATTATCATCATCATGACGTGCAACGAGCACGGATATCCCTGGCCCTCTCTCGCCACTCATCCCTATCATTGCTTCTGGCAGGTCCTCAGGGCTACATCCCGTATCCTCAAAGAGCTGCTATAGGTAGGTTCGAGATGGTCGTCCTGCTTTTGTTCGGCCATATGATGGGGTCCAGAGGAGAACATCACTTATGAGCTCGTCCATGCTTCTCCAGCAATGTCCTGCATGCTTGGTACGTCTAACTTGGATAGTTTTCGTAATAGGAGGTAGGTGGCCGTAAAGTTGGGGCTTTGTGGGGTGTTGCCTCCAGGACTTGTTCAAAATTGCTCGCAGCATTCTTGTGAAGTTGCCGTCAAGCTTTTTCTCCAACCGTTTTGTTAGCGTCCATGTAGTGCATCCACATAGTAGTATCGACACGACTGGTTCTTGGAAGAAACTGTGTTTCATTTTATCGGTCAGATCTGATTTCCATATGACCAATAGTTTATCGATAGCTGTCCATGCTTTCGTTAGCCGCGTGTTGATGTCTTTTTCGGTTGATGAGACACTGCTTCCTAGGTAGGTGAACTTGTCTACAAGTTCCAGAGAGCTACCACCTAGTGTGTAAATGTCACCTGTTTGATTAAAGCACATGTATTCCCTTTTGTGTGCATTGATATGGAGACTAATGCCAGCGGCAGCTCGTTCCTGACTATACAGCAGTGTTTCGGCTCGTGCGGGTGTATTTGCCAGAATCGCTATGCTATCGGTGTAGTCGGCGTCGGTATTTGTTTTTGCAGGGTACCTTCTGCTTCTTTTCTTTGTCAGCTCGAAGCCGTTTTCTTTGATTTTATCAATCGATGTTCTAAGCACGTAGTCTAGACAGATGATAAAGAGGTATGGGGCTAGTGTGTCTCCTTGCAGTACTCCTGCTACTATGTCGAAGTAGTCTGTGTCTCCATCCGGAAAACGTACTTTCACTTTGGTGTTTCTATAGAGAATCGTTATTCCTGCTACGGTTTCTTTTGGTATGCCGTATGCTAATAGAATTTGTTCCATCTTCCCTCTGTGAATGGAATCAAAGGCCTTGGTAAAGATGACAAATTGTATTGTCGCCTGTAGGTTCTTTGCCCGTAGGCCTTCAAGGATTCTACGGATAATATATTTGTGAGGTTGTGGATCTATTTCTTCGGAAGCCATTTTGGTTCTTCCTAAGAATGTTGTCAATTTTTGGTTCTATGCGGTTACGTAGTAGGTTATTGTATATTTTGGCCACTATGCATATAAGTATTATACCTCGGTAGTTCTTGGCTAATCCGAGGTCACCCTTTTTAGGGAAAGGGAGAGTGCATTCCTTCCTCCATCTGTCTATCGGATTTAAATTAAAAACTGCGTTACAGTGTTAGAGCAGTATATTGTCGAATTGTCTGGTCTTCCATACTTCTGGGGGAATTTCACCAAGCCCCGCCGCTTTACTATTTAAAATTTTTCTGAGTACTGAGTCGAGTCCTTCGTAAGAGTAAATGGTCCTAGTTTAATGTAAGAGTTCTTCGTAAGAGTAAATGGTCCTAGCTTACTAACAACTCTGGTGATTGGTTCATGTATAACTTTCGGTGGGTTTCCTAGTAGATGCTCGAAATGCTGTTTCCAGTTTTACTCTTTTTTGTTGGTTTGTAGCTTTCAGTTTACCTTTAGTTTTGCTCTTCCTTCTACTCGCTTCGTTTATCGTTTGCCAGGCTATCCTAGATTGCCTATCTTCCACTGAATGTTTAATCTTATCTGATTTTGTATGTATTCTGTCTGTTCTTTTAGATATATGCTTGCTAATTCATTCTATGCCTTTTTTGTTTCAGGGCATTTATGTTCGTTGGGTTCTTCCTATTGCATTTGGCGGCTGTTTTTTTGTCTGCACGTTTTTCTCTAACCGCCAAAGTCTCCCATGGGACCCTAGATTTAGTTCTAAGTTTTGTTGGTTTGCATTTCGCTGCTGGCACGTGGTGTGCGTTGACGAAATTCTAATATTCGTCATTCGGCGTACGTATTTCTCTCTTCTCCTGTACTGCATCGAATGTGTTTCTCAGTGCTAACACATATTTATCTCTGTTATTAAGCAGGGAACAGTCATAGTTGTTGGTAGTCGCTGTTCATGTGGCGTTTCTTCGTGGGATCAGTCGTATTTTTGCCGTGACAATTCTGTTGTTGGAGGACGCAACCTCGAAAGAGGAGTATGCCTCGCAATTCATTGCGCTATTTTTCCATTTCTTGTTTATAAAGACGTAGTCTATCAGTGCTTTAGTGTTGTTTGCATACGTGTAGGTCCATAATTTTCCCTCCCCTTTTTAAAAGTTTGTATTTAGACATGTTAATCTATTTCCTATCGTGAAATCTGTTAGATGTTGTCCATTCCTGTTTGACGAGTTGTGTAGGCTGTAGTTGTGGTTTCTGTTTTTTCCGATTTGGACATTCATGTCGCCGCCAATGACGAGAACGTTGTTTCGAAATGTTACTTACTAGAGAGAATAGCTCATCATAGAAGGCGATGAGTTCAGTTTTTTCCCTTGCATTGGTAGGTCTGTAGCAGGAGATGATTGTTGCTCTGAGGTTGCCATTAAAAGTAGTTACCATCATCCTAGGTTGTATTCTCTCTATGCTATTGAGTGTTTTTAAAGCTTTCGGTCCCATACATATCTGTACCTCCAACCGTGGCATTGACAGAATTTTTCCAAGCTGATACAGTGGCTAGCTTCCATTCATTGCCAGTATCGTGATATTTGATATCCTCGCTATATGTGTATCTGTGCTCTTTATATTGATATAAAACAAAGAAAAGAAACTAACTTTGTTATCGTTTAAGCATGATACAATGAATAATAATTATATCTTATTTCCGATTATCCTTATATTGTTATTAACAATACACTCCTACGTTTATCCCAAGGAAAGAACATATTGGACATTTTATTCTATGAGCTTCAACAGAAACAGAGTTATCTTTCATTATGATAATGACCATCCTCACACAGCTCAAATAACGAAATATCTTTTTAGAGAAGCCGGGTTGGGAAAAATTCTCTCATCCTCCCTATTCTTTCGACCTTTCTCCTGATTATATCGTTTTTAGAGGATTACAGTATTCTTTGTCTAGTATTAGGTTCACATGAAGAGAAAAGGTTGAAAATAAGTCAGTCACATACTTTATATCAAAACTCATAGAACTGGCAGTATATATAAGCTTACTTGCTGACATATGGAATGTTTGTTTATTTGGGTTTTATGGTGTATCAACCTTTCTTGGTTATTTAATGCCTAATCAATTTTTATACAAATAAACAGGTCTATCTCGAACAATTCAGTTTAGCATAAGTGCACACTTTAATTGCCAAAAACAGTTCTATTTCAAACTATTAAGTTTAATCAAACACTTCTATTCCAAACATTTCCGTTTAGTATAAGTATAGTTTTTATTCACACTCGGTTGAATGTCAAAACAGTTTCATTTCAAGCAATTCAATTTAGCGTAAGTACAGTTTCTAGTTCAAAAACAGGTCATTTAAACAATTCAGTTTAGCATACAAAAACAGTTCTATTTCCAACAAGTCAGTTTAGCATAGGTAAGCAGTTAATAAGTCAAACTGTTCTATTTCAAGCAATTCAGTTTAACATAAGTACTCAGTTTAGATCTATTTGACTCATAGATAGGACCGTATCAGTTGCTACCACTCCGGGTCAGAGTGGAACTGCGAGCAATGGCAATAAAGGGGCATTCCGTATTCCTCAAAGCTTCCTGGAACCTCACCATCAGATTGCTTAGTGTCATATCCAGGACACGCGAGGGTGGGTGTCTTACCTCTCTGCAGAAAAGCAGCCGGTGTATTCCATTGACCCAGTCGACTGGGCAACGGATGGATTGAGGTTCTAGATAGCAATGGAGGTTGTATCAATGCTTAAACATTGCAATAGGCAGAAGTTGTTGTTTTATTCTTTTATAATATATTCTCTAAAATTGGTCATTACGTTTTTTCCAAGCTGATATTTACTAAGCGGAGATCCAGTCATTCTTCACACTTTAACACAAAGTCCATCTCGATGGAAGTTTTTTAGGCGAGTACAAATATAAGAAAAGTATTTATGGAACTTTATATCAAAAAGATGCCTCAGAGGTGTTGTTAAGTTAGGTTATGTTTTACGGCATCACAACCATTTCAGGTTAATTCCTTATATATATATATATATATATATATATATATATTGGAGCTCTCATCTGTAAGTAATATTTTTAAACGAGGCAGAGCTTATTTGTTTGCTCATTGTTAAATGGTTTCAAATATTGTTACCCAACGTTAATATTAATCAATTGTTGTTAGGTCTGCTAAATGGCTTTGAACATTGTTTTTAATACGAATAATTCTATTTGATATTAATTGTAATAATCCAACTAAAAGATTGACCAATATTTTGGTTCCTAACTGATATTACCTCACCTGATTAAAGTTAAAGAGTAATGGTAAGAAAAGAGTACTCCACATTCCTTAAGCTTTCAGACTGGAGCCTCATCATCAGATACAGTTTAATATCCTACCCAGCACACTAAATTTTTTCAAGTATTCCTATCAATCACTAATAATTCTATTCAGCATTATTCATTCGTTTGTACACAGTTAAATTATTCCAAGTATTGCTATCTAATTCAAATACTTAGATTTATAATTGAATTTTTGTTTTCACATTGTTGAATTGTTTTAAGTACAGAACATGAATAAACATTTCTATTTGAGCCATAGATGGAACCATTATAGGTATTACCACTTTAGACCTGGGAATAATGACAATACCTGAATACTAAACATTCCTCAAAGCTCCGAGACTGGAACCTCACAATCAGATGGTTTAATGTCAAAAAGGAGACAAGAACCATGGAGAGATCTTACTCTTCTGCAAAAGAGCAATCAACGAATTTTACAGCCCCAGCAGACAGGGCGGTTTAGTTGGCTGGGTTTAATGGCATATTAACCTCTATAGGTTATTTAATGCCAAAGCCTGTTTACACGTATGTACCTTTTGTAAACATAATTAAATCATACCATACTAAAACCAAACAACTCATTTACTCGCATACGAGTAAGTATTTGCAAGTATTTCTATGTGACATTAGTTTATTTAGTAATGACAGTGTTTTTTTTAAATTATTTCTCTCAATCTCTACTAACTCAAACATAATTCTATTCAGCAATAATTTGCTTTCTGTTGATTAGTTTGTTGTGTTTTCAGGATTGTAACCAAGTCTATATTTTTTGGTACAACCCGGTCTCTTTCAAGAACGACAAGACATTATCCATGGTGACGTTATCAAATAAGTCCTTCATGATATTTGCGTGAAAATAGCGCTTTCTGGTGTCATTAAAAACTTAACACTCAAGGAGAACGTGTTTGATTGTGCAGGACATTTGGCATGTCGGGCACTGTGGTACAGGGCGGTTTAGACATGAGTTGAATATAATGAAAATGAATAGTAATGGGGTTATTTTGAAAAAAAAATGTTTGATTCATTGTTCATTTCTGTTTAATAAATACACCAACTGAACTCACAGTAAACTATTTTTAAATACACGCTAAATATATATAAAATGAACAGGTCAACCAAGAGATTTGTAATCTTTTAAAAATTAATCATTTAGTTCTTTCATGTGTTTCCAGCTCTTGCTTTCTCCAGTGAACATTTACAGTTTTGTAAGGAAAGCAAGAGCAGGAAACATGTGTAAGAACGATTTTAATGGTTTTTAAAAGAATATAAACCTCTTTGTGAACCTATTCCTTTAAAATATTTACTTTATTCTTTCTTTATTTGGACCAACAAAAAAGAAATATATATCTTACGTTAAAAGTGTTTTCAATCAATAAAAACAGTAATATCGCAGTATTTTCACCTAAAATTTAATATTTCGAGAGAAACGGATTATCCATTTTTTGTCAGACAACTAGACTAAGCCATATCAAAAAAAAAAGAAAAGAAAAAAAAGAACCTGCCGAATTATGGACTTTGTGTTTCAGCTGACCCCAAGGTAAAACAGAAAGAAAAGTAAAAGAGATAAGTACCTAGACATTGCAAGGGAACTGAAAAAAAACCCAATGGAACCAGAAAGTGACGATGATACCAATTGTAATTGGTGCACTCGGAACAGTCAACAAAAGATCGGTGCAGGGACTGGAGGACTTGGAAATAAAAGGATTATTGGAGACAATCAAACCTAACGCATTATTATGATCGGCCAGAATACTAAGATGAATCCTGGATATTTGCTATCACTCAAACTCCAGAAAAAAAAAAATCACCTGCTGCCGAGGGTGAAAAACTGATAAAAGTAAAATTATAATAAACAAAATAACTAATGAATACAAAACGTATAGGATACTCTCTCAGCCGAAGAAGGAGAACGTGACTTGAGTTGTTTTTTTAAATCAATTATATAAGATTCAATGGTTAATGCTTTTACGTTAAGCCTTGGCGAAAATCCCTATAGTAAGTCATATTTCAAACATTTATTCACTTCCATTACTGTCACTTCCAATGAGAGTGTGTAAAAAATAAAAAAAATTATATTATATATTTGATTAAAACTATTTCATTTCTCTTACCTTTTAGCGATTTTTTTTAATACAGTGATTTTTAAAATCCTCTATGCTAATCTAGTTGACTGGAAATTTTAGCTCGATCAGTAAGTTTCATAGGGATATATAAGTATCTGAAATCTTTTAATATTCCCACGATAATGTTTAGAGCAGATTTAATTACCCAAGCGAAAGGGACAGCAATCGCAAACCGCTCTCAAATGTCCGTCTATTTCGTTGTCATTTCTCCCAATTTTTCACAAATCTTCTACTTTTCTATTTTATCTAATTATTATCACCGGATTTAATTACAGGTCATTTTTCATGAAGTTTCACACAATAGTTTTTTATTTAAAAAAAAATATTTTTTAGATATTTACTGTCAGTATCACTGCTTTGACATCTCTCGATTTTATAATGAAACCAATTCCCTTAACACTCACCTCATCCGTCAAAATGGCTTAACAATAATCTGTAGCACCTTTCTCCTCAACTGCTAGCAAGCGTATTGAAAAATGATAAGATATGGAAAATTTTATTATTTAAGAAACTGTTTTGTTACGATAAAATAGAGAATTGTCCTTGAGATCTTTGTCGGTATTACTCAGGTACATTTTCAGATTAAATGTTTTCTGATAGTATTCAGAAGTTCTGTAATGTTAACTGAAAATGTTCTTCAAAATCAATCCTTCAGGTTAAACTTCCTCAAAGCTCATTACCTTCCAGTTTTCTCTTGGCGCTGCTGCTTATTTAGAAAAACGTTTTAAAAATCAGAGCTATGCCTTCCTCGTGTACATTTCTCATGGTTCAATTCACTTTAACTTATCTATCAGATGAGTTATAGAAATACTTTAGAAATGAAAAGAATATTTCAAAAATCTAGTTAAAAATCTTCCTGAAGTCACAGACAAACCATCTGAAGAAATTTATCTATGACCAATAAGAAGTTGAATTTGGAGACTTCACCAGGGATAAGCTCGATACAATTCTGAAATCTGTTGACAGAGGAAAAGCATAAGAAGTCGATGAAACACTGGCTGAATTATAAAATACAAGTAAATCTGATAACACTTCTTCGATTATGTGACTACGTATATAAGCAAATCACAGTAGATAAATGAACCAAAAGCTGCTTCCTCCTTTTTCTAAAGAAAAGCGTCCTTTAAATCCCTGAGAACAACTGTTGTATAAGTCTCACTACTCTAGCTGCTATGCCTTATGCCTTGTTTTAAAATCGTATCTGACCTGAAACTGAGAAAGGTCTATAAAAAAAAAAAAAATTAAAAAAGTTTTTAAAAAATTTAAAAAAAAATCAGAACGGCTTCTAGAAAATCGTTCCACAAATTTTCAGATTCTGAACATCCATTGAATCGTTGTTAAAATTCTAGTAAATAATCTCGAGTTAACGCACGTTTGTCGATTTCTCTTTAGCATTTAATTCCATAGACAGATGAGAAATATTTATCGCGGGTTTTCCAAAAGAAACTGTTGTCGCTATTGTGATGCTTTATAAGGACACAAAGGCTATTGTTCTCTCACTTGATTGCAACAGTGACTAATTTGACATTATCACTGAATTTTTGCATGGAAATACATTGGTACTATATTTTCATTGGCCAAGATTACGTACTCTGATGGTCAATAGATCTAATGAAGAAAAAATATGCAAACGATATCCCACAAAAGTTAATACTGAATCAGACTACATGGGTGTCCAAGCACTTCTAGCAAATATAACAGCTCAAGCTGAGTCTCTGCTGTATAGCCATGAGCAAGAAGCAGTAGTCTACGTGTATTCGAATAAAACACGAGGTCAAGCGTTTTAAAGATGATTGGGCCATACTTCCGATGTATGTCTTCTTCGTTTTGTCGCCAACTTTGAGTATGAGAATGAGAAATTCTTTTGCAGCTTCTAGCCTCTGGTTTGGCCCGAAAATCAACACAAGATACCCACTCCTTTCGAGGGGAAAGTTATTTGCTTATTCGTTAAGCAAACAATCCGTACGCATGCAGTTTGATTTTCTTTTTTTTTTTGTATGCTTGTTAATTTCATTGATGATTTGGTAGCAAAAAGGAGAAATATTTTGACGCTTGATTAAAATTTGTTCGCCGACAAAAACCTTTATTCTCTATGAACGAATTTCTCTCTGACAACTTTTCTCACCTACTGACTATATATCCCGAAAAACGTTCTCATAATTTTCTTCACGTAATTAAATCAGAGTGTTTTCCTAAGTCAAAATTTCCTGTTTCCATACCCAACCTCTGATGCTAGCAGTTAATTGATTTTCCATAATGGGCTTCTCATGTATTTATCAGTTGCCCCTAAATCCGGAAAGCAATTCTAATGTCTTAACTTAAAAAGTAATTTTAATATCTTAACGTTTTTGAGACCCCTCAAAGAAACAAGTTAAATAGGTCGTCACATAAACCATCCATATCTGTTTGCTAATCTAAAAAATACTCCTTGCTTACAAATGCTTCAAATAGAAAATGCACAGTTGCCAGATATCTACTGAAACAAAAATTCAATAACTAATTCAACTTAATTTTACCCTTCTATATATGTTATTTGTTGCAGTTGAAATTTCAAGGTCTGTGTCTGCTCTCTCTCTCTCTCTCTCTCTCTCTGACATGTTATTTGTCTTTCTCCAGCTAATGCGATTGATTCAGCTTTCATAGAATCTTTGTCCCCACCGACAACTTAAAACGTGTAGCAGCGAATAAACGTTTGTGTTGGTGAACCAAGACAGGGTTTTCATATGTTCGTCACTTTTTCCACGGCGAGGTTACAACTATACATATGGTGTGTAACAAGACAACTTCATATTTAGAGCAGTAACATTACAACCTTCTATTTGAAACACATTGTGGCACAGCAGCTGTGTGTGGATACTGGACGTTTTTTTTTTGAGGATCTATCAGGTTCGATGGCTGATAGGAACGGTAGATGAGACCCCCTCCCCAGAAAAAAACAGTTCTTTCAGAAAGTTTTGATGGGGATGATGAACAGGTATGGAATCATTTGAAGTGTAAAACTATTCCCTAAAGTCCTCTTTATTATGAGATAGAGAGAGATGGAAATTGAAAAAGGCTTTAAAACTTGATAAAACAAGTGCTCAAATGCTACTCTGAAGAGCTATATAATAACTAGAATAAATTAAAATCCCGCCGATAGAAGTAACATGAATTAACAATGGGGGTAGAGGATATAATCATTTGATTAATTATCGGAGTAAATGGATGATAAAATGAACTATAAATACTACGCATTCCCGACACCAAGCAATGAAAAATTGAACTGTACAGAAGCTGAAGAGAGAGGGACTTTCAGAGAAAAATTATTTATGATTCATTTAACATGCATTTGTTACGAAATTTCATATGATGATTGCATACTGTAATCTCGTTGATACATGAAACTTCTTGTAACGAGACTGTAACAAAATGGTGAGATTTTACTTCATTTTCACACACACAACCTGAAAACGTAAGAGAAATTCGAACATATACCTAAATGTCTCGGCAACCGTCAGACCACAACATCTCGAGGGGAAACTTTATACTCACATTTAAATATATAAATAAATAAGATCAGCCTTCCAAATGAACACCAATAAAATTTAAGAGCTCCAATGAAGAATTATATACCGTAGATAACAGAAATTATATCCCATACAAGTTAAAATGACACTGCAACTTTTGGTTAGAATGCAGACGGCAGCTTTGATCTTTTGTTTCGTAATCTACTTTGCTCAGTTAATTTGAGAACGGACAGTTATAATCAAAACATTTTTAAGCAATTAGAATAAGGTAAAATCTTTCTTAAAATTAATTACGAAGAAATATTACTGTTAGTCCAATCTTTATAGTTTCTCTTCATCTTTTTTTTCAAAAGCTCACGTATTTTCAAATGTATAATTGGCTGTAATTTGAGGGTGTTTAAATTCCTTGCGCTATTTCTATTTAGTTTCTTAATTACAATAAAATTTGACCCTTAAATGAATTTTAAGTTAATATTCAAACAGCAATCTTAACATTGAGTAGTAATTTAATATAAAGACCATTTGTTTAGTCCATCTTTTATACTTTTTAAGGACCAAATATTTGATAATTTTTAGTATTTTACATATTGCAAAAAAAATCAGGGGTAAAAAAAATAAAAAAAATGTTTCTTCTCTTTTTTTCTCCATACTACTTTCGATCTCTCACTGTGCTGTAAACCACTTTACTGTATTGATCTAGGAATTATTTATACTTATTATTCCTTTTGTGTCCATTCTTCCTAATATTGTTTTTTCTGGTGCTTTTGTTTCTCATAGAGAAAATTAGTCATAAGACATAAAGTAAGAAAACAGATTCAACTTTGAATTTTAATCCTTCTCTGTTGGTCAGCATTTGAATACTTGATTTTTTTAAAACGATTACTCATTATCATTTGTCTTTCACTCTCTCTCATTATATGTATAATATTCAAAATATACTAAATATTTCTATAAAGCAAATATTGACTGAGCTTATGGCGTTTCAATCATCGACTTTGATTGTAGACAACTGCTTAGATTTCTTAGTTTGGTTTCATGGCACATCAACCACTATAGATTATTCATTGCCAAATTTATTTTTATTCATATAAAGAGTTCTATTTTAAAAAATTCACTTCAGTATAAGTACAGTTTAGTTCATTTTAACCCATAGATAAAAACCTATAAGGTGCTACTATTCCGGGCCTGAGTGGACCTGGGAGCAATGGCAATGAAGAAGTACTCCGGATTCCCCAAAGCTCCAGTATTACTAAAATCTCACCATCAGATTTTTTGTGTCTGATTCAGGAAACTCGTTGGGGAGGTCTTATCCCTCTGCAAATATAGAGTTGGTGTTTTCTACAGCCCCAGCCGACTGGGCAATTCTTGGTTTGGTCATAGAAGCCTTACACATATATTCAGTACGTTTGCTTTTCTTGAAACCTTAAGTTAATAAATACTGCATCCTTTCGCTTAGGAGTCTGTATCATTTATTGTATGACTCTGGGTCATGAAAATCAATCATTTATTAACTATTTTCTTTAAAGTTCAAACATACACTCTTGTTAAGATGCTTGAAATTCAAACTTCTGATCTATTAGTAGTGTAAAAATAAAATAACTTTTTTTGTACACTTTTTCCTAATTTGAAATATCTCTGCGGTTTGTATAGGTTTCAACATTTTTAGTAGGGTTGGAGCTAAAAGAAATTATTCAGAAATGTGCTGACAGTGAGACATTTTGGCATCGCTGTGTGTGCAGACAGTGTAAAAAGAGAGGATACATAGACTGTGCATGCTGGAAACAACGATAACCCCCACATACACACGCAGTATATATATATATATATATATATATATATATATCTCATTCACCAACAATTTGATGTTGAAGCATCAGATATTGTATGCTTACTTCATGAAACCAGCGGATGATTTTAACCTAAAAACGGTGCATATTTTCACTACTCCTCTACTACGGACATACTGTAAAAATTGTCTTTAATTGGAATCATTTTGAGATGAGGCTTCTTAATCTGAGAATTAATCTTTATTTATTGTGGACTTTTTGTCATCATCTTGGTAATTTTTGTGTTGTTTCTTCTTTCACTATGTTTCGGCCAAATTTCCCCTCTGGCCTTCTTCAGGCGATTTACTGCGACCTCGGATAGGAATGCTGAGTCTTGTAACCGTATCCCCAGTCATTATTGCCTTCCATAGTTGTTGTCTATCGCACCACGTTTTTGACTAAGTAAACCTCTAGCCGGCTTGGGTAGGATTTGAAACCGCTATCTTCTGACAATGCTCACCTGGAACCGTAGAGACTCAACGCCTCTATCTGCAGCGCCACGGGCCCCGAAGGGCGATCAAGGATGATCTTCCATAGTCGAGTCCGTACCGAATTTTGTAATTGTCTTTAATCGGAATCATAAGGGGAACAAATAATTGGATTTATAAGACAAAAAATCCATCCAACACAAAAAACTACCAAGATGAGGACAAAAAGTCCAAAATACATAAAAATTAATTCTCATACTGTAAAAAGTATTCTTTCTGGGAGGCTAAAAACAATCTGTTCTACTCGATACCCATAGCTTGGGGAAACGTTTAGGTTTATGTCTTTTTCAAGGGGATTAACACAAAGTGAAATATAAGGATAGGCAAATAGTTATGACCTGAAAATAGCTTAGATTTTGTAGAAGGCTTTCAATATGAGACACTTCGTGAGGATCAAATTCAATAGTAAATGCCTAGCAGTAAAAAATTATTTACCATTTTTCTATGCTGATTTCTTTAAATAACTATCATAATAAAAACAATATAAATGACTTGATATTGTTCAATGAGAAACTCACCATGATAGACTGACATGGTGTCAAACACAAGCCTCACAAATTATTTGACCGGTGGCTACTGGTGACTCGAGAAATCTGTTCAGACTATTGCAAAAACTGCTGGCAAATTGGCTGAACTCAGCGCGGTAATCACTGAAATTAATGGGCAGCTGGTTAGAGACTAGAAATAGATTCTTGATCTTTGAGCTTAAAATTTCAAACTGCTATCGTTATTAATGGATCGACCATACAAGACCCTTCTAAAAGTTGGAGAATAGATTTATCGAGGAATCGTTAAAACAGTGACGCGTCATACGTGCTTTAAAACGACACAAAAAATAATGGAGAAAATATAATGACTCCGGAATTACATAATGATGAAAATGAAATCCATTACATCACATTACTAACCTGATAATCGTTTCATGGAACCAGGAGATGTTCTTCATTATTTGACTCCAGTTATAAAGCTACTTTTCTACAGAAAAGGAAAAGTTAACAGCTGTAGCAACCATCGGGGTTTCATCTTGAAATCAAAAACAATTATCATGACTGCAATAATAGTGTAACTATTACAATTGCACATTGAAAAATATAGAAGTTAGAACAAATCTAGCAGTAGACAATGTAATAACTACAGTTAACTACCACATTTAAGGAAACGTTTTAATATCAGGTCAGTTTAACGAGAAAGTTTTCTGTCTCATTCTTGTGCCAGGCCGAATATAACACAAAATTACTTTTACCCTTTTACTATTTGCTAATACTAATTCTACTCTCTTGCCTCTGTTTGACTTAGTTTTTTTACGAAACTTACTATTCAACCGGTCTATAATTAGCTATACCCTTTCCGAAAGGGTTATCGAAACTATCTATAAATGTTAATAAGCTATTCCCATATCTGAAAATTAAAACTTAACTAGTTATATTAGTCACCTTTTACTATTCTTTAAAACCCTCCGATTCTATATAGATTTCTGCTGAAATAACTATTTTGGGGGGGGGGATAAATATTCCTATTCTTGCTAATGTTTCTTCAATGTTTTATTTCTAATTAACGTTTTCAGCCGACGTTTAAATTACTACCTGAAAAAAAATTGGTACAAATTTATGCTCTTACTATCATTCCTTCACACAGTCTCTCATACTTACCCATTCACGCCCACGTTCTGATCTTTAAATAAAAACAAGAAACTACAGCTGACTACTGATCGGATGAAACTAACTAAAATAGTATGAAAGAATTATCTAGTTAACGAATGATAACTGAGACTTCTGAGCCAGACCTATTTACAGCAAATTTTTTAAATAAATGATTTCGAAATTCTTCTGTGTTCTATTTGAGTCATGAGAAGACACCTTTGAACGTATCTTGTCCATTCCGATTAAAACATTGAATGATGTCACTCTCCCCCGTTTGCGTGTTATCTTCAATTTTCACTTGAGACTAATCATTTTTCATATTTTCACATGTCAGTTGCATTGTTGCTATCTATGAACATCTTCCCTACTCTCTTTTTTCTGACTAGTTTCGGATTTTGTTATTTATGCTTGACAGCTAGTTAATTTCTACGTTGTAAATCTATGGATTGGCTTCCTCCATCGGTTTCCTTCTCCTCCATGTCTCAGATCTTTTAAGCCAGATCCACTTAGAAGCAACGAGAACTTCGTTGGTAATGATTCTCATTGCCTTCGCTTTCGCTGTTCTCACTATTCTATCTTCGCAAGAGATTTCGCTTATGATTGCCTAGCGAAGCCTCTATATCCCACTTCTATTGGGTCATTGTTCAACCAACTCATGGTATTTTGATCTTTTCCTCTCATTTACCAGGGCCAGGTGTTCCTCCTATGGCACAGAGAACTTCCAAATATATATCTTCATATTGTCGGAATATAGCATCAGGTCTGGTCTAAGTGTTGTCTCCGCTAAGTGTCAGGGGAACTTTAACCGAGTTCTTTAGTCGACTATCAACAGTCATTCTGCTGCAGCCGAGAGTAGGCTGAATACTGGGTTTCTATTTTTATTCCATTTCGTTCCCTATTTAACAAAAGAGATCAAGGTTCGTCTCCTTCTTGGCTGGTATTTACTCTTCCTCAACGCTTCTCTGACTTCAATCTCTGAATATAGGGTACTGTGGGAAATGAATAGATCATGGACCAGAATCCTGAATCCAGTGGAATAAAACTGATCGTCAGTATCCCAGATCGTGTTTTTATCGATCAGATTTTTTTTATATTCAGTCAGATCCTTAGAAATGAGATATGCATTAAGAGGACCAAGAAAGTGGTATTCCTATATTTCAAAGAGGTCTTCGATAATCTAAAACGAAAATACTAAGACTATCAAAACGGAAAATATTTAGATGGATTTTAGGCAAAAATCAAGATTAAAAACAAATTTCTTCAAAGGTCTATTGCATCAGAACAGTTAAGGACAATTTCCTAATTTAGATGGCTTTATTCGATTTCAGATTTCTGACATATCCTGCTTTGAACGATCCGTTTTATTCACTATTTCAAAATTTCCCTCCTTTTAGAGATTCACGATTATGTCTTTTTGTTTGGTTTGGTTTCTTTGTTTAATGGTATCTCAACCTTTGTAGGTTATTCAATGCCGAAGCCATTCTCCTAGAAGAACAGTAGTGGTTCTATTTCACCCATAGCTGGGAGGATAAGGGGGTTCATACCTTTCCCAAGGGTATTTGCCCGAACGTGAAGTACGAACTCGCTTACTACGATTCCGAAGTCCATCGTTTTAACCATTACACCACGTGGACACCCCCCCAAGTCTTTTTGTGTTTTATATAATTTATTTAAACTGAGAGATGTCGATGTTTTGTTTGACAGTTTCCTATATACTAGTTCTTTCCAGTCACCAACTAACATGGTGCCAAGTCAGCGGGGGTTGCAGAATACAGACTGGATTCAATACTAAATCATCTGTTGGTGATGCTCCAGTAACGTTGGACGATTGGGGAATGCGGAGTACCCCTTTATTACCATCGATACCTGGTCCATTCTATGGATCAAATAGGACTGTTTGACACTTAAACCGTGTGCAAACAAAAGACGAATGATAAATTCGTCTAAAAGAGAACTGATGGAGCATTTAACTGTGTGTAAAAAAAAACGCCTGATATTTGAGATATTTTGCAATACTTGGAACCTTTTAACTTTGACTAAATTGAATTGTTTGAAATAAAACTGATCAATGAGCTGTGTGTAAACAAATATTTTATGTTTAATTGAATTTAACTTTTTTGACATGTTTACAAATCATATATCTCCAATTTAGCATTAAATCAACTAAAATAGTCGGTATACCATAAAACCAAACGAAAGAAACGGATACACTGGTTAAGTTTGGGGATTTTTTCTAATCATTTAAACCATTTTCACGTTCATGTAGGAACTAATTTAGCTTGAAACGATTTGAGATTCAATGATCCACTCTTCTAACAGGTTCAATTGAGAAGAATATTTTCTTGGCTTGGAATTTGATACCTCAAGAACTTCTGCGCCTAAAGTAAAGGAGGTTGCTTTAATTTTCAAAATTCTGGCTAAATAGTGTTGATTCAACTTCTGCAATTGTTTGGAGATTTTGGACATTACACATATTTCAAAGGTCTAGTAAGTGTTCTCAAATGGTCCGGGTGACTGGGGCTCAATCCCAGGTCGAGTCATGCCTCCTTGACTAACTATCTGGTACGGATCATGGCTACGAGGAGTTATCCAGGAAAAAGAGTAACACCCACCCTTACACTTCGGTGTTGTAGCTGTTGAAACGAGAGCCTTCGTGTCTCCCAACTTATATATATGAGAGAGAGAGAGAGAGAGAGAGAGAGAGAGAGATCGAAATAATTTGCGAATGATGGAAAGAAAGTAACAATCTAAGATACTGTTGAACTATTTATGATTGAAAGATAGTAAGCATCAGTTTTTGATTGATTGGTAGGTATAAACACAATTTATGGTTGAATAATAGAAAGGAGCAATTTATGATCCAAAGAAAAATAACCTATGATTGACAGATAAGAGAAAATTATAGTAGTCTAGCACATACACTAATTTGCTGAGAAAAACAAGTAGAAAGATTATTCAATATATACTTCCCGTAGGACATCACAACTTTAGAATAGATTATCAAAATGTATTTTACTTGAAAATTTAGGACAAATAGGAGAAATATGCATCTCCGTTGACTATCAAATCTAGATTTACACTGTTGCAAGATGTCAGAAGAACCCACCCACGCATTATATATATATATATATTTATATATATATATATATATATATATATATATATATATATATATATATATATATAGAGAGAGAGAGAGAGAGAGAGAGAGAGAGAGATCGATAGATAGAGAGATAGATAGAGAGAACTTATAGATATGTACACGCATTAAACACTACTTTTGTGTGTCTACCTCGAATAAATAACAGACTAAAAAAAGAAAAAAAAAAAGAGAAATGTCTCGTAAACTAGACAGAGGACTGAGATCAATAAACGAGACGAAATGCCCTCTAGCGATTTCTCGACATTTCAAGAGCGATGTAAGAGAAGGATGAAAAGCCGCTGTAATAAATCTGGTTCGGATGGCAGACAATTTCATCTTACGTTATAGTGTATTAACAGAGCCCGACATAAGAAGTGCCAATGGCCTGGAATCTCGTGAGATCAGCTATGGGTCAGCATTGTTGCCCGCGAATGACTTGCAGCGTTCACCTTAGAAGACGTTCAATTACACCAGGTGTTAAACGAACGTGACCGACTGTCGTGGCCGTTACCGTTTAAACGCCTAGCGGGAACAGCGGTGTTTCCAAGCAGCTTTTGATGGTAAAAGTCAAGGGAAATAATTTCTGACGAAAGTTTTATGCTTTATAAGCCAAAACCGGTGGTATTTACTATTTAAATAGTGATTTCTTTCATTAGACACTTGACAGCTGTGTTGAAAATAGAAAATGAGAAAAGAAAATGAAAGTAGAAAAAAGAAAATAATTTAATAATTAACTTTTTTGTCTATAAGAGGTTCCTTATACATATTTTACATGAAAGCCATTAAGTGGACATTTTGTTGGGAAAATATTACAGCCGACTAAATTATTCATCTAGGTTGACTGATTGATTTTAACGGCACTAACTTAACAGAGGTTAGGGAACTGCGTTAAGAAAAAAATCTAGGAGTAAGGGGACTGCGTTAAAGAAATATCTAGAGGTTCGGGAACTGCGTTAAAGAAATGTCTTGATGTCAGGAAACTGCGTTAAAGAAATGTACTGAGGTCAGGGAACTGCGTTAAAGAAATGTACTGAGGTCAGGGAACTGCGTTAAAGAAATGTACTGAGGTCAGGGAATTGCGTACATTGTACATTTTTGTGCAGTTTCTTGAATTTTTATGTTTACGCTTCTAGGATGTCAACTATTTCTGTCGCATAAAACTTTGCTGACATCTATTTGACACACAGATGGGACCCTAACAAGTGCTATTTCTCCTGGTCGAAGGGAATCGAGAGTAATATCAATGTTTATTACATCACATTCCCAAGAATTTGAACAACACTACAAAATGCAATTTACTATCATATGAATAACACCTTTTTTAGAGTGTCTCATATTCTGCAAGGGTCTTATTCACCCAGGTTGAGGCAACACTTTAGGAAAAGGATGCTATTTTATATCAGGAAGTGAAATCCCTTGGCCATTCGCACGTTACTGTCAAGATCGTTCTGGTAAATTCCGTGACCAGATTAATGCTAATCGATATATAGTCTTACCCTCATCTTGCATAACCTCAGTGGCATTCTCGGAAGAGCTTTTGCTTCATCCGCTACAACCGGTTTTAGAGCGATTTCTTTTCATCAAATTATTTTCTGATTTGAGTTGTGATACATCTATTTTATTGAACATTTCTCCATGCTTTCCCTTGAGATTAAAAGTTTTCGTTTGACAAATATCAACGTCTTATCTCAGCTCACATTCCAAGTCCTTTACTTTCAACAGCGATATAAAACTTTTCCACATTCAGTTCTATTGTTCATTGAATCCAATTACCTGGTGTGTACTTGTTTCTTTGCTGCAGAAGATCTCAGCCAATCACCTACAGAGATCATCTTAGCCTCTGGAATTGTTCTCTCAACTATTTAAAAAAAATGATAAAATTTGTATAAAAATATCAGAGCACTAGTGAAAAATATTTACCTGAAGAAATATGACCCTAGACCGATTCATATAATTAGGATCAAAATATTATAAAATGAAACGATTATTTAGTATTACAAATTCTTTTAAAATTAATTAGGAATATTATGAAAGAATTAATACATCTGCTTACAGTAGGTGTGTACCACTCACACCATCTGATTAATGTACTTTTTTCGCTCGTTGATTAACACTGCTGTGTTCAGGTGTTGGAGTCCATGGAGAATGTCACATTTGAGCGTTACTGGTTTGGTTTTATGGCATATCAACCATTGTAGATTACTAATACCAAATCCATTTTATATATATAAGCAGTTCAATTTTAAATAATTCAGTTTAGTACAAGCAACGTTTGTTTTTTAAACAATTAAATGTCAAAGCAATTCTATTTCAAACAATTCAGTTTAGCATAAATACAAAGTTTAGTTCTATTTGACCCATAGATAGGACCATTTCAGGTGCTACCACTCCGGGGGACCTGGGAGCGATGGCTATGGAGGGGTAATCTGTGTCCCCAAAAGCTCCAGCATTACTAGAACCTCACCATCAGATCGTTTAGTGCCATATCCAGGACATTAGTTAGAGAGGGGTATACCAGTTCGCAGAGAAGCAGTCGGTGAATTCTACAGCCCCAGCCGACTGGACAAACGTGTTACTGGGATTTTTTATGAGATGGGAGTTATGTTTCCGTGCAGCAGCTGTTTTGTAGGGTGTTGCTTTCAGGATTTGTTCAAAACAGCTCACAACATCCTATTTAGCTTTTTCTTCGAGAGTTTCATTAAGGTCCAAGTGGTGCACCCATACACTAGCACTGACATCAACTGCATGAAAGAATTCCTGTTTTATTTTATCAGAGAGCTCAGATTTCCATTTGGTCGTTAACCACGTAAGTTCTGGAAAACAACCACGCTTTGATGATATTGATAATTTCACTGGATGTCTAACCTTGGTATCACGTGAGGCGTCCTGGATTTCAAACTTTTTGTGATCTATGAGAGGAAAAAAAATGAAATGAAAGTATATGGATGAGTAAAAAAAATAAAATAAAATAAAATAAAAATTTAAAAAAGTCTTTTCGTTAAATTCACCGATTCCGAAAAGTAATACCTTCTTTTGATAATCTAAATCGCAAGTTTTGAAAAGTTAACAATAGCTTTATGGAAACTACCTGGGGCCATTTTCTTTTTCATTCATAAGACACCGATTTGCTGAGCAAAGAAATCAACACAGTTAAAAAAAAAAAAAAAAAGTTTTAAGTTTGAAGGAAGATGCGTTAAGATTGAGCAACGAAACGAGGGAAAAAGCACCGATAGAAGGAGTCGCCCAAGGTATTTCGCGAATACACTTATTACTAGCGAATACGCCGGAACAATATCAGAGATACATAGCAGACTTCAATGGCAAGCTCAAGGTTAAATTATTGCTTGAAAATATATTTTGTTACGCATTTAAATGTTTATCACCAGCGTCAACATTCATTGACAAACATTAAAAAAGGCATAAAGTATACTTTGGTTTATCAATAACTCCAGAATAATACATTTAAAAATTGCTTGCTCGAAGTAAAAAGCTTTCTAATCGTAAGGCATGAGTAGAACATATTGCATGTGATTGCCATAAAAATATATGTTTTAATTCTAAGATAATGTAAAGTAAAAGGTAATCAAGTGAATGGATATTTACGCTTATGTTAATATTCCGTGAGCCTCGAGTGTCCTATAAACGGTGTTGTTTGTAGTCGTAGTCGGTGATTAAAAGTAACAATTAAAGACGATAAAACGTCTGCACGAGCATCCGACGGTGGAAATGTATTTTATGATACTGGTGTTTATGCTAAATCTTGTCTTGATCAAACGGTTTTTAGAAATTTTTTAATCACGATTTAAAATTTATATTACATTTCACTGATCAGCTTGACAATGAAAATTATACGAATACAGCGAAAGTTGTACTTTTTTCAGTATATATCATTAAGAATATCAATAAAAAACAAAAACAAAAAACCCAGTGATATTTTAGCAGCTTTTGGGTCCTTCTGAGAATTGTACAAAAGTTTGCCAGACAAGAAATCTTGTAAGCAGATAAAAAATGTTTTCTGAAGAAATCTACTCTACCTTCACTGACAGGCACACAAGTTCACGCACAAACCTATATTGTTGTTGTCGAAGGCGACCAGAAGGCTCCCTTTTCAATAGCTACTACACCGAGGTGTAGGGTAGGGCGCTACTCCTTTCCTTGGATTGCTCCACTTTACCCTTAATACGTACCTTATACTGCAGAGTTTTAAGCAAGGATTTATCAAGTGCCATTTTTAAAGTCTTTGGTATGACGCAACCTGGGATTGAACCCAGGTCTCCCGGACCATTGGCGAACACTTTACCCACTACCTATGTGTGTGTCTGTGTGTTACATCACAAACGTTTAATGAAAATTGTTGGTTACATATGAATTTTATCCCTTGGAGTCACATGATATTTACACGCACATACACATTCATTCATTAACTCTCTCTCTCACACACACACCGGAATACAAGGTGTCTTGAAAGTTTCAAAACTAATGCCGTATTTGCGAAAAACAGAAAAGAATTAATGTAACGCTTATTTCTTCCACATAATCTCATTGGGATTCAACAAACTGTTTTCTATTTTTCCAGAGAGTATTGAAAGTTATTGCTTGAGTGAATCCGCACAGTCTTATTTATTTTAATGTTTTCATCGTCCTTCTACACGGTGAACTTTCACTTCAAGAATCAAGGGAAAAGACCTCGGGGGTTGGTGATGTCAGTAGTTAAGATGCAGCACTTAAATTTAAATTAAATAATCTTCAGCCGTGCCACAAAACGCTGATTATAATATTTCAAGCCTTCTAATTTAAAAAAAAAATCCTAGTATTATCATTGATGCATCAAGACATTAAAACTAGATTATAAAGTTGATAAAACTGAATACATCCTTAAAATTTCCCGATGAAAACAAAAGATTAAAGATTCTTTCTCGGTACATTTTGATCACAATTCGTACACATACATGCGTTGAGCAAAGCATACTTAAGAGAAAGAAAAATGGTCTAGAACTAGGATCACGTCACATTTTCAAGTGTAAGTGCCAAACGCACCTTCAGGTTACATGAGATCTTACTTGTAAATCAGATGTTTGTGTTTTTTTTTCTTTTATACACATCTTCGACTAATGCTTAATCTTTTATCTTTCCGAAAAAAAAAAATCTTTACCGATGGCTGCAAGGAATATATCACTAGGGATTGGAAAAGAGAATTCCCCTATATATTAAAAAATAACATTAAAAAAAAAAGATACGATAAAAAAAAGAAGCAGGTGTAAAAGCCAGCGTGCCTCTGATATTTGAAGATGCATGGCACCTGCAAGTGTGATAAAAGGAAAGCGAGAACTTTTTATGGCTGCATATTTTTTTTTTATCAAGAAGACATCAGAATGAAAACTTCCATTGAGAGAGAGCGTATATATAAGATGACCAGTGAACTCGTTCGGTTGCCGTGGTAACTTGAGTTCAGTTATGATGTTGATGCTTCTTTTAGCATATAAGTAAATGCGGTAATTAGTAATCAATTGTTAAACTAATTATCTAAATTCTTCGTTTAACAGTATGAGAACCATCGCTGATGTGACCCAACAAAATCTGGGTATATAAGATAATTATTCATCCTTGTCATAACTTCTGTTGATTTTATAACTGATACTTAACTGCCGTGTTAGTATGCGTAGATCGTATCCACTGTAGTAGGGCATGACCTACCGCATAAAAAAAAAAAAAAAAAAAAAAAAATAGGTGTCCGGGGTATGACCTATTTTGATCAAATACACCAGTGTGAAAATAATTATTTCATAGAAATACCTGTTATAACAAAATTATAAAACACACTTCCACAATAATATAACTGATGACAAAATTCTACATGAATTAAAAGAAAATTAACTTTTTGTAATTACTTAGAATATTTGGACTGTTGACCTCGTTAATTGTTATACTCACAACGTTTCGGCCGATATGCTCTTCAGCCTTCTTCAGGAACCCACTCAATCTCGAGCTTAACCATTTATAACAAGGGTAGACTTTTTCAATTCTGTTGACCATGACCGGGTAAAAGAGTTGAGATACAGTAAGTTTCCCTTATTTTCCCCCGTTGTTTGTTGGGTTTATGGCATATCACACTTGGTAGGTTATTTAATGCCAAATCCATTTTATATAAATAATCAATTCTATTTCAAACAATTCATTTTAGCGTAATTACGCAGTTTAAATATCAAGAGTTCTATTTGAGCCATAAATAGGACCCTATCAGCTGCTACCACTCCGGGCTAGAGTGGACCTAGAAGCGATGGCAATGAAGCCGTATTCTGAATTCCCCAAAGCTCCAGCATTACTAGAACTTCATCATCATAGTGTTTAGTGTCATATCCAGGGCCTTATTTGGAGGGGTCTTACCCCTCTAATGAAGTGCGGTCGGCGCATTCTACAGCCCCATCGGACTGGGCGACCTGCAGATGGGATTGAACCAACATCCTCCAGATGATTTCAATCAGAGGTATTTTCCAACAAAACGCCTCATCCTCTGCGTCATGTGTCCTTAAATTTATAAGACAAACTGTTAAAAGTTTACTTTTTCAACTTCAATATTGTAAGTATATATTCAAATACACATTATTTCATTTAAATTTTATGGCTACATACTCATTTTCATTTATCGAATTCAGATTAAAAACTGAACGTTGCTCAGTCGGCTGGGGCTGTAGAATACACTGATGGCAGGAGTAATACCCCCCTGCCACAACGAGTGTTTTGGATATGACACTAAAAAAATCTGATGGTGAATTTCTAGTGATGTTGAAGCTTTGGGGAATGTGGAGTACCCATTCATTGCCATTGCTCCCAGGTCTGCTCTGGCCCGGAGAGGTAGCATTTGATAAGGCCCTATCTATGAGTTAAATAGAAATAAACTGCGTACTGAATTACTTTGATATTTAAACTGCATATTTGTGCTAAACTGAATTGTTTAAATTAGAACTGTTTGACTAAACTGAATAAATTGAAAAAGAAATATGTTTGACCATTAAACTGTTCTAACATTTAAACTACGTACTAATGCCAAACTGAATTGTTTGAAATTATACCGTTTTTGTATGTTAAACCAAATTATTTAAAATGAAACTGATTATTTGTATAAAAATGAATTTAGCATTAAATAACCCACAAGGGTTGATATACCATAAAACCCAAACAACCATTAAAAACTGAACAGAAGAAGCAGTACAATCACTTCCAATTCACAGATTTCTTAGATCACAAGGAACGTCAACTTCCGAAAAATGCAATCATTTGAACATGTCTGAATTTTGAATAAGTCAATAGAAATTTTTCTATTTGACGTGAACTGGTGAATAGTAAAATTCTCCCATAAAAAGAAAGAAATCATTAAATCTAATTCAGCTCGACATGAGTCAGCAGAAAGATGGCTTTGTGTTATGAGATGAGGTAATAAAACAAGCTACGCTATAGCTTGACATAATGTGTTCAAATCATTTCAGTAATATCCGTTATCTGTATCATGAAGCTGACACTGTTAAACGTTAATTTCATTGTCATTGATATGAGATCGATTTAAGGGAAAATGTGAGTCGGTGATTGCGAATAGAGTATCGATTTTTTTATTAGATTGGCTCTAGATTTTGAAAAGTCTGAAGGCCCCTTTGTTCTCTTTTCTGCTCGTCCTGACATCAAATCCCCTGTAATTTTCCTCCCATATACATATTTTTCAAATTTCAATTTTATATAATTTGTCATGTAACTGATTTTAGATGTAATGTTGGAAATTTCATTTTGCATTAATTTTATTATGAAATTTATTGAAAAACAAAATGAGTAAAATAATTCAGTGAATAATTTTCCCATAAATCACGTGAAACTATTTACAACCCTGAAAAAATAAGTGCAAGAAATACGTATCTTATTTAGTTACCGGAAGTAAAAACAAATCCAATACATGACCATTTTAGAGACATAGAAATTGCTGTTAGTAAAATTTTCTTTTATGTGGATAAATTGGATTACGTTAGATGTTCCAGCAGTAATGTATATTTATGTTTCTGATCAAACTACATAGAGATTTGTCCTCTCTTTCTGATCACTTGTAATCATCTCAAAAATATCCTTTCTATGTTCAACTAAAATAAGATTTTATCCTTTATTTTAAAATGTAGGTTGAGAGACATATCGTCCTCAAAAGTGTCACAGAAAACACTGAGAGCCTCATGTGTTAAGGATATGATAATCAATACAGAGTTGCTATCGGCAAAACGTTTTGAGATGAGGAAGAAAAATACAGAAATGACAATCCATTCAGTATCAAAGAGGACAAATAAGTTGTTTGTTTTCTTTGTTTAAATGGAAAATCAACCTTCGTAGATTTTTCAATACGAACGTCACACTTGTTGAAAAAAAAAAAAATCAGTGATATTATCTAAAGGATACCGTGGGGATTGATTAGGAGGTTCATACATTTCTAAAGAGAAATAGTCTGAAATTAAACGTTATAGTGTGACTAAAATTCTAGCTTGCTTACTATGCAGTTGAAATGAAGCACGTTAGTCAATAATCAGCGGTTTAAGCCCTCATCTAAAAAAATTTATGATTGATAGAGCTTCATAAAAAAATATAATTATAATTCCATATGCAAAAACATACAAAATATCTATTCAGATAAATAAATTCACTTCATTGATATGGAATTTAACTTTCTCTGAAGGAAAAGAAAAACGAAAACGTCAATGAAAAAAAAAAAAGATATGAGTTGTTTGTGTTTTAAATTAAATAAGTTTAAGAGTGATTTCTAACAGAAATAAAATAAAATAAATGATTTGTAAAATGTATGAAAGTAATTTTTATCGAATCAGCTAATCACTGATAAAAAGAAAGAATTTATGAAGTTATGAGATGTAACTAAATTTTTTTTAAATAACCTTCAAGCGTCTCTAATACTATCATCTCTGAATACACACACACACAGACACAGACACAAGCATAATTTGAGTGAAACTAAGTTTTATGTACATACGTGTTAGCCTTTGACTAAAGTGTACCTGTACTCTGATATGTATCAAAGTGTCAATTCCCGAGACTTCTGCTTTTGAGCAGTGTAGTATTTGTACCCGACGAAATCCGACGATAGTTTTAATAGATACATATATTATACACTCATGAAAATGTTAAAACTATATTCGATCTCAAATGAAGCTGATGCACTGCTTCATCTGTTGGAACGCTAAAAATAGGATTTTTTGCCGGTAAATACGAGACAAGTTGATAACATTGAAAGACAGACATGTACTTATTTGTTGATTTTGAATAAGAAACCCTTTTTCACTGTATAATTAATCCTCCTCGGAAGCAGTGTCTCATCAACCGGGACTGACATGGACACGCGACTAACAAAGGCATAGACAACTATGGATTGACTATCGGTCATATGGAAGTCAGACCTGACCAATAAAATGAAACGCAGTCTCTTCCAAGCAGCAGTCGTATCGATACTGCTATATGGATGCACAACATGAACGCTAACTAAACGGATGGAGAAAAAGCTTGACGGCAACTACACAAGAATGCTGCGAGCAATATTGAACAAGTCCAGGAGGCAACACCCTTTTTAGTTTATCCGCGAAGAAAGACAAATCGTCAATCCGTCAAGGAATTTTTTGGAATATTTTAAATGCGAAATATATCAGATTCTTCGTCTTATGATGTTTATTTTAGATTTAATTTTAAAGCATTTATTTATAAGATAAAAAACAATTCTTGAAAAACATTAAAACTTTTTTGGTATTATATAAATTACATAAATACTAACAATGTTAAATGGAAACAGTTGCAGGTTTAAGTTTTTTCTAATTTTATAAATATTCATGCCTTGGAAAAAATATAGTTGTAAAAATATTTGTTATGCCAAATTATTTTGAAATGATTTTTTAAAAACTAATTATACATGATATGATAATGAATAGATACACCACTTACAGTTTTGTTGTGCTTTATGGCATATCAACTCTTCGAGATTAGTTAATGACCAATACATATTGTGTAAATAAATAAAGTGTAGGTAACATTGTAAACAAACCAGAGCTTTCCTTTCCTCACAATTAAATTGTTTCATGTCCTGCTAACAATAATTATGCTTTATAATATTTTTTGAAAAAAAAATTATGCCGTTTTAATTATTCCTATCGAACTCTGATGATTGTTTATCAAATTAATCATTTATTTCCACTCAGTTAAAGGGTTTCAAATATTGCTAATTAATTCTAATTTCATTTATGTTTAAATTGTATTAATATGTACAAATAATTCTACTACGCGTGAGACATTCGTTTGGATTTAAACTATATTTAATGCTATGTAACACAAATAATTCAATTTATCAGTCATTTCTGATTGTTCACTGTTTAATGGTTATAAAGTCCTATTTAACCCATACACAAGACTTTAGTAGGTTTTACCATTCTGGGTAACAGTCTTAACAATGAAGGGTTTCATCTTTTCAGTTTTGAATCAATATTAGAAAATTATCAGTATGTGACATAAACAATTTATAGGAATAGAATTTATTATTTACTGTTGTTGTCAAAAATTAGTTATGATAAATAACGTCGGAAAATTAAGTAATGCTCTTCCGGTTTGCTTTTTTGCCTTTATAGTTTAACACTTAATGTCGACTATTTTAATTTTTAAGTTTTATTTGTTGTTTTTTTTTTTCGAACGACTTGTCCAAATAATTCTATAATCCTGACCGAATAATTTTAACAATTTATTTAATTTGGTAGACAGTTTCATTAAGTATTTCACAAAGATAACTTGTCCAAATGTTTTTCTTAATTCATGATGGAATAAATTCATCGCGATGATTTTAGCAAATAAAAGAATCAAAATTTATAAAGTTTTATGAGCCTTAATAAAGCTGAAAATTAAGTTAACTGTATATATTAATATTGTAACAAATAAAACGAGGTCGGCTACAAATATGAATATTTTTCTTAAGAACATGAGAGTAGAAAAAGTTTATATTATTAACTGTTTTGATTTCCTGTGATAAAATGCCGATACATAGAAACATTCCTGGCGGTGAAAGGTCTAATTCTACTTCGGTCAAACAAAGAAAAGCGTTGCACCCCTCAAAAGTGTATAAAGCAACACGGACATTCTAAACTTTTTTTAAATTAATGCATTGATAAAAATGTCCGATGCTTTGAAAACTTAATTTCACTGAATTATTTTTTTTATAAAAGAATAAGTTGAAAATGCTTTTAAAAAGGGGGAGATTATATCTGAAATGTTTACTTTATAAACAATATTTATGTCAAATAATCAGTAAAAAGAAAGTATATCTTTTTAAATATTTGTATTATTTTGTGAAATATATTAAAAAATTCTATACGTCGATTTTATTTCTGCACACTAAGAAAAATTACATAGAATGAAAATAATCAGAAAATGTAAAAGATCGCTCAATGGAGATAATACGATGATATAGAAGCGGGGAAAATATGTAATATATATGATTACCATGAGTAATTTTTGGTTGATGAATAGGGGCAGTTAAGGAAAATTATAAATAAATAAAAAGAAGCAGTTAAAGTTGTGTTTTTATGGGGGGAGTGCCCAAAAATTTATTGGGGCTTCTGTCAATCAAATGAGAAAAATAAGTTTGAATGAAAAAAATATATATAAAAAACGGAGATTAACTGGAATATAAAAATCTTGGGTGTAAGCAGTACTCGCTCAAGTTTAATTTCATTGTTATAATAAATTTTCGCTCAATTTTCTTAATTTTTTTCTGCCAAAAATAGCAATGAAGGGGTACTCTGCATTCCTCGAAGCTCTTGTATTACTGGAAAGTAATAGATTGCTACGCGCCATATCCAGGAAAAGTTTTGGGAGAGGGATCTTTCCTTTGTAGAGGGATGCAGTCGGTTTATTCTTCAGTCCCAGTCGACTAGGTACGCTGCGCGTCTCCGAATAATGGAAACCTCTTCTAGACATACCTACTGAACACGAAGACACGATAGAACTTTAACTTATAATTTGCAAAATATAATTCGATTATGTTCTTCAAATATTTTTTCATAAAGACTGCTTATTTCAACTGCTTAAAAAAAAAAAAATAAGTTCCTCGCTACAGAATCGTCGCATATCCTACAAGGTTTGCACCCCGCAAAAAAAGTCGAAAGAAGAGGGATTTTCATAAAAGAAAAAAAAAAAAAATCAAATAAACGTACCGCTTTAATTAAAAGGTTTGAAAAACTTAATTTTCTTAAATATTTTATCATTTCCTAATATAGTAATTGGAGAAAATCCTCCATCTTTTAATCATATATATGAAATTTCATACCCTGTTTACTTTACAAAGGATAATTATAAGAAACAATCTGTAACAAAAATATCTTTATGAAACATACAAAAACCTATTTATCTACGGAAAGTTTATATTTTGAACACTTAGAATGAACATCGAGAGAATTATATGCTAAAGAAAAAAAAAAAAAAAATTGAACATTCTAAACGTAGAAAAAAAAAAGCATGATATGGAATCAGGAATGGAAACACAATACGTCGGTTTGCTATGGGGAATTTTTAGTAGTAGATTAAGGACAAATTTAGCGAAAATAGTGGGTAAAAAAGCAGTGGTTTCTGTTTTAGGTTCTTTACGCCCCAAATTTAATTAGGGCTTGAAAAATTTTTCTGTCCATCAAATGAGAGAAAAAAAAAGTTATAAGTTAGAATAAATATAAACAATAAATAGTAATTTACCAAGCTCTTTGCTTCGATGTTGCACAAGGCCGAATGAATGGGGCAGTATTTGTCGCTGCCTCCCACCAGACACGACTTCACACAAGGTCAAAAGCCCGAAGGCCGATTAAAGTGGGGATAAAGGGGAGGGGAGGTCGGGAACGAGCCCAGACTCGAACCCTGCTTGTCTGTGCTGCTCATCGGCTCACTTAGTGCAATGTGAGCCTGATGAGGCAAGCAGTTTCACGAACCGAAATGTGGGTCCGGGTACGTATGCCAGTTAACGGCTTAAACTAGACGCATGGTCTAGTGCCGTGCATGGGGGACAAAGGAGACAAAAATGCAGCTCGCCCACCCGAAGGTAGCCTAGTCGAAACTAGGTGCCTAATTAAAGGCCCCAAGTCTGCCATTGTTCCTTTTCCAGGGCCACGTTCCGGATCGAAGTCCAGAACAGGCCCCGGGGCGCTCGCCGGGGGCGTGCCTAGGCCGAATGAATGGGGCGCCCAATGAAATATAATAAATAACAAATGTTAAACGTTCACTGGGATATAACCATCTAAGGTGTGAGCAGATTTCCCTGTTTTTAATTTTATTGCTAGAATAAATATTAGCTCAATTTTTTATACCTTAAACTCATGCATTTACACAAAATATCATATAACAATTTTTGTCAATCGACTGTTTGAAAATTTCTAAAAATCAACATAGGAAACGTGTTTTTATCATTTGAATAGCTACAAGTCATTAACAACCTTGACCTTCGTTGTATAATCAACCGGAAATACGACTCTTCTATGACCCGCTAAATTTTTTCGGAATATTTTTTAATATAAAATGTTATTAGATTCTTTCTCCGATTCTTATTTTAGATTTAATTTTTAAGCAATTGTTTAAAAATATATAAGATAAAAATTGTACTAAAACATCTATGTTATAGCCAAAAAGCCGAACTTTCACGAGCGTTTCCGGGCCGATAACGGAAAGAATCGACCTATGCTGAAACGCCTAGCCAATCAAATTGAAGCAAGCCGACGATAAAATAATTTAAGCAATTTGTTGACAAAGTTACGAGAACAGTATTATTCAAGCAGTTTTAAACAACGTGAATTATCGCACCTAAGCGACAAACTACAATCTGTGGAAAATGTGATACAATTCTGCCAAGAAAAAAAAAAAATGGTGCTAATGCACTTGATGTACCGGGCTATTTTTAAATAGTATTTTCAAGTTAAATTCAAGTGTTACGATATCTTTTATTATTAAATTGTTAGGTGAAAGTACAAAAAGTTACAAAACACCCTTCCCTCCCCATGTTAAGGACGGGTTTCTAAATAATCACGTTATTATTTCAGCGCGGTACATGCGAGAATCCTTGCCATTAGAAAAAAAAAGAAAAAGCTATGCCTGGAGATGGTCTTCATATTCCGGTTCTTTCCGTTATCGGCCCGGAAACGCTCGTGAAAGTTCGACTTCATCGCGGTAACAGACGCAGAAGTACCGATAAAATACTATTTTCCTCAAATAATGTTTTAGCTACAAAGAAAACTTTTACAAATGGGGTTTACATAAGAAAAATACAATTTTTTTATGTGTTCTTAAATTTCATATAAATCGTTTATTCTAAGGGAAATCATTAATTTTTTTTTTTTTTCATATTTTACCTTTGGAAAAAAATTTTTATTAGAATATATTTGGGTATATTTCGTTTGCTTCTTGAGAGGATGGAATTTTCACATTGATCAGGTCGAAGAGTTTTTCAAAAAGATTAAATATTTAATTTTTCAAGTAAGGAGATTTCGATGGATATTTTAATGTTTTAAATCAAACTCGATCTTGATAATTTTTTTGATTTTTCAAGTGGTCTTTTTTCTGCAGTCAATTAAACATTCATCGCTTGAATATCATTTTATATCTTCTAAATAGAAGAGAGTCATCTGTATTGACATTTCCCAAGAGATTTTCCATGTAATTTACATTGAATTTTTTTTCCCCACGATACCGAAAATTGTACATTAAATGAGAAAACGCTCGACAGTATTGTCTGTTTGACATGTTACATCATCATCATCATCATCTCGTGTTGGCAGCACGGATATCCCTGACCCTCTCTCGCCACTCCTCCCTATCGTTCATCGCCCTAGGTAGGTCTTCAGGACAACAACCTGTATCCTCACATAGCTGCTGAATGTACGTTCGTGCTGGTCGTCCTGCTTTTGCGCGGCCGTGTGTGGGGATCCATAAGAGTACATCTCTTATGAGTTCATCTCTGCTTCTCCAGCAATGTCCAGCATGTCTGGTTCGCCTAACTTGAATAGTTTTCGTGATAGGGGGCAGGTGGCCGTACAGTTGGTGTCTTGTGGGGTGTTGCTGCCAGGACTGCTGCGTGCAATCCTGAACAAGTCCTTGACATGTTACATACTATGGTTACTCCTCGTTCTGAGTGTGTATGATCTCTTCTCCTGAGGATTTTCTAGTGGTCGGTTTTCATATCATTTGTCTTGCCTTATTTGATACAAGTTAGTTTGGTAAATCTAATTTTGTCGTCATTTTGCACCCGATGTATCTCATTTGCTTTTAAATGTCGTTTTATTGGACATACAAGTTTTGATAGATTTCTTTATTCTTGAAATATCTTATGACTGAATCAGCATTATCATTTCCCGTTATTCCACCATGACTTAAAATGTAACACTTCATTGTTAATATCTCATTGGTCTAGTGGGTAGAGTGTTTGCCAATGATCCGGGAGACCTGGGTTCAATCCCAGGTCACGTCATACCAAAGACTTTAAAAATAGTACTTGATACCTCCTTGCTAACACTCATCAATATAATGAAGGTATAAAGGGTAAAGTGGAGCAACCTAGGGAAAGGAGTAGCGCCCTCCCCTACATCTCAGTGTAGTAGTTATTTAAAAAGGAGCCCTCTGGTCGCCCTCGACTAAGGTCGTCAACTACTACTACATAAATGATAAAAACGATGAGTTGGTCTATCACTATCACAACTTTGTTTTGTCCACCACCACACCGATAATCTACAAACTGCAGGAAAGCTAACTGACCACTCGATATCGTGCTTTAAAAAACCCCTAGCACATAAGAGAAATGGGAATAAAGAAATGAAAATCTGGCTATAGAGTTATGACACTCTGGCTAATTTTTCAAAACAAAATAATAAATCTACTTTCACTAACCTGAAACTAATTCAAGGTTAGTATATTTCAAATGATATTTTCCTCTGCCGTTTCAAGATATTCCCTCTTACTTAAAATTACAAATGTAGCAAAGCCCGTAAACATAAAGTGGAGGAAGGTCGGTCACCTCTGACCAATCTTTTAACTTAAATAGTTCCATGTATTCACCCAAAATATTATAATCCATCCACTACAACCATTCCTAAAATTATTCGCACAACGTAAAGCAGAAGTCATTCGCTCTAATAGTGTCTAACCAAATCCAATATTTACAACACTATGAAGGAGCCTGTGATAATTTCGATAAATTCTTAAAAATAAAAAAAGTCTATTTCCAAAAGAAAATGCGTAACGAAAATATGCAAATATCTGTAATAAAACACATAAATTAGAAGAGTGAACGTTAGAATTGGGACCGAGCATTACAGGATAATATGGCAGGAAATATGTTGAGGATGAAATTACTTAATCCTGTACATCAGAAGAAGACAAATCACTCGTATAATAGGTGTGGGAATGTGTTGTAAAAAAAGAAGAAAATAAAAAAAAGCGGTCTAAAAGTAAAAAACAGCCTGCTGTGGGAACATAATGTAGCTAATGTAAACTACTTTTACAAAATAAAGAGAAAAAAAATGTCTCACTAACCTGAGATCTACTGTCATTGGTCTTTTCAAATAAGAAAAATGCTTAAACTGTAATCTCATAAAGAGTTCAAGTTAAGTGCATTTCAAATAACAGAGTGAACCAATCATAGTGTTGGTGCGCCTTTCCAGTTGTTGGGTCACACTTCGGTCGGCCGTGTTGTGCACTGAACGGTTCTGGTCGGGTTTGCCTCATCACTGGACATACCTCTGGCTTCAGGGGCTGTCTCACCAGGCTTTAACCCTCTTCGGAAGGTTTAGGTTTATCGCCTAGCGCCTGAGACGAGAGGGCCTGAGGTATTTTTGGGACTGCTGGATGTGTCTGGTTTACGGCCCTGTGACTGGACCAACCTAAAAACGGCCATGTGCCACACTCGTACGTTTGGCGAGGCGTATGAAAAATACCAGTGCCTTTCAAATGACACAAGCGTGCAACAATCACCCACGTATTGCACAATTCGATGAAAATGAATTTTTCACAACGGCCAAACAACTGGGAAGTGAAAGAATGTATAAGAGATAGACTCATTCATATCACCGTCATGGACACACCATTGGGTGCCCCTTTCATATGGCCTTGTGCCACATCTAAGCAAAAAGCTTAGTAAATTTCCACCGTCATGGACACACAATGACGAAAGTAACCGTTGCGCTGAACCCCCCCTATTTTCCGACCCTATGAGTGATTCGAGTCAGCAACCAGTTGTGTAATGCCAAGTGCCCCCCCTCGAAATCCTGCGTCATGGCGACCTTGTAAATAAAGTGATCTCTAAAACAATCGATATATCGGCTCTACTGTGAAGGAAATCAGGCAGTGGCCGAAAGGAATTGGGATTTACTCATATATACTATACTATAACATCGGGTCAGAGTGTAACTGGAAGTGAGGGTAGTGAATTGGTACTCTGTATTCCCCCAAAGCTCTGTCACAACTTGAAGCTATTACACTGTTTAGAGTCATATCCAGGAAACTGGCTTTAGTTGAGCTCTTTCTGCTCTACAAGGATGCAGGGGGATGTATTGTGCAGCCCCAGTCGACTGCGCATGCCACACGTTTCATGTCTCCTACTAATAAAAGCCTCTTCTAACCATACCAACTGAACAATACACAATGGATCCTTAACTTCTAATTTAGTGGGGACGGAAGGAAACCAACCAGTTTTATGGTTTGTTCACTCTGGGGCTTTTTCTCCAATCCCTCATCATCCTTTGACTTGCTGTATATTTGCCATTTCATTTCGTCGGGTTTTAAGTAGGGTTTTCATGGAGCGAATGAGGCATTTTGGTGATTGTGGCATGGTTGGTGGATGAATGCACTTATTGTATGGAATGATTGGAAAAAAAAAATGATGTTTATTGACGATGCGTGTGAAGAGCTAGGGCAAATAGAATAATACTGTTGTCAAAATAATAGATATGATAAATTTAGTAGGTAATCAATTTAATGCTTTTTAGTTTTTCTCTTTGCCTGTTCAGCCTAACATTTATCATAAAACTATTTTAATTAGTGAACCAATTTTATTTTTATTCAAGTGAATTGTCCAAATAATGAATTCTATAAAAGTCCTGAAAGAATAATTTATAAAAAAAAAAAAAAAAAAATACCATGTTAAATAATTTTAATAAGCTTGATAAACATTAATATTTATAGCTTAGAAATACGTCATCTGTTTATATAATATTCATAGCGAAATATTAATATACGTATTTAACATTTTACAGTAACAAGAATGACTGTGAAAAAATCTTATGTAAATTATTAAATCTTGATTGCATGCGTAAAATTACTTATACATAAAAAACAATTCCAGCAGTAATAGGTCTATTTTCTAACAAAGACAATTTTTGGACCCCCTCAAAAAAGGATATTAAACAATACGGATTTTATATTTAAAAAAAAAAATCAAATAAATGAATAAATAAACGTACTACTTTGAAGTTTTGGATTTTAAAAAATTAAATTTATATCATTTCGTAATAGAATAATTATGGGAAATCATATTTTCACTTGCTTAAAAAAATACAAAATATGGGGATTGTATATATTAAATGCTAAGTTTAGAAAAGAATTATACGTATCAATCGGCAAAAAATATGTCCCTGAATGTTGCTTTTATCATTTAAAATATACATAAAAAGTATTTTTCTACAGAAAGTTCATTTTCTGAACACTAAGAATAATTATAACGTATGATTATTGAGAGAATTCGAAAAAATAATTCTAAAATGTAGAAAAAATGCCGTGATATGGAACCAGGAACCAAAACACAACACCTGTTTTTTGGGGGAAATTTTCAGTTGTAGTTCTAGCGAAGATAATGAGTAAAAAAAAAAAAAAAAAAACAAAAAACAAAAAAAAAACAAAACAATGGTTTCTGTTTTTAGGTTCTTTGTGCCCTAAATTTAATTAGGGCTTCAAAAATTTTTCTGTCCATCAAATGAGAGAAAAAAAGATATAAGTTAGAATAAATATAAATAAATAAATAAATATTAAATAATAACAAATGTTCGAGGTTCACTGGGATATAACAATCTAAGGTGTTAGCAGATTTCGCTGTTTGTAATTTTATTGCTATAATAAATATTAGCTCAATTTTTTCTACCTTAAACTCATTCATTTGCACTTAATATCATATAACAATTTTTGTCAATCGACTGTTTGAAAATTTCTAAAAATTAACATAGAAAACGTTTTTTTATCATTTAAATTGCTACAAGTTATTGACGACCTTGACCGGAAAGACAACTCTTCATTCCCTCGCCGAATTTTTTTAGACTACCTTTAATATAGAATATATTCTTCATCCGATTCTTATTTTAGATTTAATTCTCAAGCAATTATTTACATATATGATAAAGTATTAATTTTCCTCAAATATCTTTTACAAAAAAAAAAAAAAAAAAAAAAAATTGCAAACTGTAAAATTACAAATTTTGAAATTTTTCCCGAATTTCATAAAAAAACTGTCTATTTTAAGGGAAAGCAGTTGAATTTTCTGTTTTAACCTTTTCCAAATGTTTTTAATAGTTAAACATATTTGTCGTTATAAAAATAATTCCTTTGTTTAATTTTTTTAGAAACTCAAATTAAAATGGTTTTATCACTGAACGTATTTTTTTTTCAAATTAAATCATTCTTTAAAAAAAATTTCCCCGTAGAATTCATTTTAATAGTTATTTTTTTTTTAATAACAAAAATATATCTGTGTAAATTTCGATTGCTTTTGGAGAGGATGTGAAATTCAGATATTCTCTAACAGTGCTTATATATATATATATATATATATATATATATATATATTTGCAAGCAAGAAGGTTTAAACTAGACTTAGATCAAGTTAGTTTCTGGGATATTTCCGATGGTATTTTTCCGTTGACAAGTATATATATTCCAGATGTGATTATCATTTTATTTATTCTAAATAGGAAGATCAATCCATATAGACATTTCCCAATGAATCTTTCATATAATTTGCATTGAAAAGGTTTTTCTCATGATACCGAAAATTGTACATTAAATAAAAAAATGCTAAACAGTGTTGACCGTTTGGCATGTTACGCACTGTGCTTGCTTCTCTTTTTTGAGTACATACATTTTGTGTGCATGATTTCTTCCTCTCGGTATTTTCTGCAAGTCGCTTTTCATATCTCTCGTCTTCACTTAATTGATACTGACTTGTTCGGTAAAACTAATTTCGTTGCCAATTTATACTCGTTATGTGCCATTTGCTTTTTAAAGTCGTTATATGGGAAATTGGAATTTTGGTCAAGTCTTTATTCGTGAAATATCTTGTATCTGAATCGGCATTATTAGCTCCAGTTATTCCAACATGACTTGGAATTCAGCACTTCACTGAAAGATCTATTTGAAATATACCACGAAGCTATAAATGTGAGGAGGAGGGGCTTCACTGTCACAAATTTGTATTTCACACATTCCGGCCGCACGTCGGACCGTCAATGCTCAATGGCAGGCCTGATGCCGAAAGGCTGCCGACTTCAGCTTGGTCGGGCCACCTTCGGGTGGGCGGCATCTGTGCCTGGACCCATGTTCAGCTAGGCTCATCAGGTCCACATTGCACTAAGTGGGCCGCTGACCAGTATAGTCGAAAAAGGCTCGATCCTCGGCTAATACTGGACCTTTCCTTCCCCTTCCCAATAATCGACCTTCGGGTCATGGCAGAGACAAATCTACACAATTTTGTATTGACACCATCACTAACAAACTACGAAGAGCAGATAAGAGTTCTATATCGTGTTCCAGAAAAAAAAACCTTCGCACATCTCAAATAGTGTTTTGGACATCTAATATCGGTGAGAATAAGTAAAAGAAAAATCTAGCCGATGAGTTATAAAACTCCTAAATTCATCCGAATTTTCAAAACAAAACACTTAAATCTCTCAATTACCAGAGATTGATTGCTACTCAACTTACCGAGTCCGAAAATCCTTTTTAAACTAACCTAAAAAAGAATTCAAGGTTAATATATTTAAGACGACATTTTCCGCCTGCATTTGCCGATATTCCCTTTGATTTAAAATTAAAACCATGACAAAAGGCCGTTAATATAAGGTTGAAAAAGACTGGTCATCCCCGACCAAACTTTTAACCTAACTAGTTTCATGTATTCCCCCCAAAATTATGATAATTTATTCACTACAACGACACAAACATTCTAAAAATCGTTCGCACAACATACAGGATAAGCCAATTGCTCTATAAGTATTTAAGCTAATCCCATATTTGTCATTGTAAGGGAGACGGAGGATAATCTTAATTATCGACAATTTACAAAACACTCGAAGAAAATGTACTTATATATGTATTGAGATACAAATTAAAAAGGTGAACGTTAATATTGGGGACTGCGCTTCACAAGCTAAAATGGAAAAAAAGCTAGTTTCCTGGTCGAAAAAACTGGGGGAAAGTCCTGGTAAGTTTTTACCTTTTAACCCATCTTATTTTAGCGAAAACTAAAAATCAGATGCTACATTTTTTTTTTCGGATACATGTAAACAGCCAGAAAAATATCCGCAAAGAACTTTTGAAAAAAAAAAGTGGGGGCATCACGGTTATATAATTCTAACGAGCTGCTTTTTCAGATCCCGTTGCACGCCTGGTATAGCACTAGACCTCACGGTCTAGTTTAAGCTATATGCAGGCATACGTGCTTGGACCTAGATTTAGGTCCGTGAAACGGCTTGACTCATTAGATCCACATTGCACTTAGTGGGTCAATGACTAGCAGGTTCGAGTCTCGGCTCGTTCCCGACCTTCCCCTCCCCTTTATCCCCACTTTAATCGGCCTTCGAGCTTTTGACCTTGTGTCAAGTAGTGTCTGGTGGGAGGCAGTGACAAATATTATCACTCCACCATCAGCTATATTCTGTTTTAAGAAGTCTTGATATGACTTTCTAGTCTATGGGTCACGCGGGGCTTGTTGACTGGAGATTTCCTTTAGCCTCAGGGAGCCACCTCCCCAGGATTTCACCCTCTAAAGAGGGGTTAGGTTTATTGCCTGGTGCATGAAGCGCCCCTAATAAGGGGAATGCCGACGAGGCCGAAGGTATTTTTGGCAATTGTCAGACGCGTGTAGGTTGTGGCCCTGCGACCGGACCCACCTTAAAAAAGGTCTTGTAGCGCACTTGTCCGGTGGTGGGACGGTGAGCAAATACCATATTACTCCACGAGACACACTGCCGTAATTACCAGACGCGCAGAAAAGGTCTCTTGCCGACCCTATGGCTTATTCGAATCACCAACCAGTTGAGCCATGCCAGGTGACCCCAGCCTCATGCCGATCCCGTCAATCAAGTCATATCAGCAATTATCGATATAATGCCCTACTGACAAGAAAACAGTTTGCTGTCATTTACCCATAAATAGTACCCAACCAGGTAATACCACTCTGTATCAGAGTGGACCTGGGAGTGATGGCAATGAATGGATACTGCACATTCCCCAAAAGTGTAGCATTAATAGAACCTTACTATCAAATTGTTTAAGGTCTTATACAGGAAACATTTTTTGGAGGGTGTCTTACCTATCTGCCGTGATGCAGGCTGTGTACTACGCAGCCCGCTGTGCGTCTCCCACAGACTTTAAAGTCCCCACCACCGGAAATGACAAACATATAACACCTTCTCTTGGAGATGTGAATATCTATATTCGTTTCAGGAATAATTTTTACGCCCACCAAGTACTCGTTAACCCTAGAAATCAAGTTTAGAGTTGAAAGCCATGTCCCTTTCTTTCCTTCCATAATTCTTTTGCAAGCTTCAGACAAAGAAGCTAACGAGTTGAATAGGGCGAGAAGAGAACAAGGATCTCAAATACAACAACTGCAACTAGCAACGACAACCACTCACGAAACGAAAACTAAATAGACAAAAAATCCTCTGTAACCTCACACTCCAAACAATGAACTTAACTCTGCCAAAGTAAGTATTGCCTGGACGGACGGCCTGCTGTGACAAAGCGATTCAGCTTAAAAACACCCACCTGACGTGATCAACAGTTCAAGAAGGTTCTAAACTGTTATGTCGAAGAAATTAATCTTCGCAAGTTTATTATTAATCAGTTTATACATAGCACAAAATCAGTTGATTTTGTATCCCCCATATGCTGGTTGTCGTGAACAATCCTAAAAATGTCTTAAAATCATTTGCATTTAAGTTGATTAAGAATTTGCTTTTCTTGATTGGAAAGAGATCACCGTTTCAATTGGAAGTGGATTTTCTTTTAATACTCTTCGTATAATATAGTTATTTGCCTTGGGGGAATTGATTCTGGATTTTCTACATATTTCTTGGTCTTTGAAATTGCCTAACATATTTTTTTTACCGACTTTATTTTTGGCAAATTTATCAACGAAAAATCAATTTCAGCATTTTTTTTTTGTTTGTGGAAAATGCGGAAAAACATTAAGGCTTATATCTGAATTAACTGGCGAATGAATTGGCCCGCGTACGGTTGAATTAATTGGATTCATAGTTCATATGTGAACCGTGAGAAATAAAGTTTGACCATTATTCCCCGGTGCTTGAGAAGCCAGACCCTAGGAAGTAAAGGAGCAGAAGGCTGACATCGAGCCTAGTATATTTGTAAAAGACCCGTTTGAGATTTTTCATTTCAGGATGCTTGAACCCTGGTCCAATATTCTACCTGTTTATTTTGACTGAACTGGAAAAGCTGGTCTTACAAGTAAATACACACACAACAGCTATGACTTTAAACTTTTTAAAAATAAAATTCTATATTTTTATCGACCAATTCTTGCTACTTCCTGCTTCAACCTCAAAAACGGTGTTAGTTACGGTCACGTCACTAATCCACTTCCACCAGCGAAGGCTAAATAAGTCCCGTCAACACAAACCTTCATCATTAAAAAAAAAAAAAAAATTCCACATGTTCGTAAGTATTATGTGAGCCATGCTCAAGGGGGCCGGCACTATTTCTTTCTCTCGGGATTTTATATTGTCCGGTTTTCATTCCCCTTGTCTTTACCTAATTGATAATAATTTGTTCGGAGCCCTACAACACCAACGGTATTACCATTTGTGCTTGATACGTATTTTTATTAGACCTTGAAGTTTTGGTCATTTAATTCATGACATAGTTTGCGTTTGAATCGGCATCGTAAGTTCCCGATATTCCATCGTGACTTAGAATGCAACAATTTATTTATTGTGTGTGTGTGTATATATATATATATATATATATATATATATATATATATATATATATATAAGTTATGGCATAAGGCCGTAAAAATTAAAGGACTGGGCATGTCATCATCCTAACTTTGTATTTCTCCCAAGCTACTAAGGCAGATAAGCTAATTTGCCGGGGGGAGGGAAGTCACGCACACATCTGGAAAACACTAGGCGGGAAATAGTAAAAAAAATATTAAAATTGGGCCGATGCTTTAAGTCAGTATTTTTTACAAAAATGTCCCACTTACCCGTGATTGGTTGCCATTAGCCTTTCCAAGTACACAAATTTTTAACCAGGAATTTCTAAAAAGAATTAAAGTTTTGTAACTTTCACTCGACCCAATCACGGAATTTTCACCCACCCTTTGTTAAATTCCAAAAAAGAGTCTTCGTTTCATAGAATTTTAATTCGGTGCATGTAAAACAAACAAAAAAAAACACCAATGTCCGAGACGAGAAAGCCTTCTTTTCGTCGTAATCTTTCTGTCGCATCATTTTAAAACTTACTCTCATAATGCCGAGTAAAGCAGAGAAACTCATTGTTCCCAACAGTTCAACGACACCATTATATAGCTAATGTTAAAACATTAATGTAGCACAAAGCCGTAAAAATGGAAGACTGGTCATCAGTGTCTTAACTTTTGACTTCAATTCAGTAACAACCCAACACGTATTTCATTAAAAGATTCATCACAATAAACCAATTATTCGAAAAGTCTTTCGTACTAAGATCACCAAAACAAGTCAGTCGCTTAATGTATCTCTATCCTAATTCCATATTTAGCAATTTATCCAACTTTTTACATAGATGTGGCACAGGGCCGTATGAATGGAACTCGCTACTGAGAGTCTGCTAATCTAGCTTGCTAATACTTACACAATCTGAGGTGCCCCTTAATCCCATATTTATATAAGTGTGAAGAGAAAGGGGACAATTTAAAAACTTCAATTACACAATAAACATATGTACAAAAGATGCCCGAAAAAATATTTGCAAAAAAAAAAAACGATAATTTCAATTTTATTTCTAATTTGGTGCTTGGAAAAAGTAAACAACCTCTGATAACAAAAGGCTTGGCTTCGTAGATCTTCTGTGGCGTTGTCCATATCATGACTCCAATAACCCCGACCGAGCGGAGAAACGCAGTATTCCAATCTGCTCAACACTTAAAGAACTGGCTTCTATATCAAAGAACTTTTCTCAATGGACTAGCACACCTGTATTTTGTTGGTCGTGTTTTTGTGGTGTATGTTGGTGGTGCTCTGAATTGTTTGATAGACCTCCCACCAAGCCAGATCTGACACAAGGTAATATTATTGAGGGGGGAAGGCGTGAATAGAGTCTCAAGCTTGATCCCATCGGCAGGCCCAATATTAGAGCACCGAAGGCGCTAAACAATGAACTTATCTTTGAAAAGCCCAGTTAATCATCGAAAGTTCTTTGGTTGATAGTTGAGCTTTTGAACTTTTCGTTTTGTTGTGTTTTATAGCATTTACACCATGGTAGGCGAATTAATGACCAATCCTATATGATATATTATTAAATGAATACTTTGTTGGTCGCATTTTAAACTACTAAGCGCTTATCTTCATGTACTCAGTTAAATGGTTTCAAGTATTTCTTTCTGACGCCAATAAATCTAACATCGGTTTTATTTCCACACAGGTAAATGGTTAAACTTTCGACTCTTAAATGAGACTAACATATGACCTCTCTGTGTCGGTAATGAAAAAATGTTACTTCAGATAACTCGATCCTCCATGACTAGAACTTCACCATCAAATTGTTTGTAATATCCAGTGAATACGTTATGGGGGTGGCAGCACCTCTCTGCAGTAAAGCAGTTGGCATATTTTCCAGTCACAGTCATCAGTGCATCAACTTCAAGGTTTTCAATAAATATTAGATACAATTATCCGTATTTGGCAGAACCCATTTTATACGAATAGTATGAAACTACTTTCCTCTTTTGTCTGATGTTTTCAACGAGGAAGATATGAATTTAGCTGGAAATTAAGGCAATATTTTACAGCGTTTTTTCTTCTTTGCATTTTTAGCATAAAACCTTTAATTGTCAACACATTTATTATTCTTATTTACTATTAATTTGACTAAAAATATTTATCTTCAAATAAAGGATGTTTTTAATACTGAAAGAATACATTTGATCTAAAAATAGTTATATTCAATGAACAATTCTAAAACATTTATGAGCGTTAGTCAATGAAAATTAAAATTTTCAATTTACATTTTTTCCCTTAAGAAAATATTTCGATAGATTTTTTTTTCTCGGTTTTATAGGGCTATTCATAACAATATCTTTGTATGTCAAGTTGTATCTCTGTTTTTTTTTAGTCAGTCCTCGTTTTCTGTTTATCACGTTCTCACTCCTGTTAGATGACGGAAACACATGTGCGGTTTGAGTTTTACCTGCCATTGCACTATATATATATATATATATATATATATATATATATTGACCGGTGAACAAACTTTTAAGGCATTGTAATTATAAAAACTATTATTTTTTTTTTTTTGATAAATTGTAAATTATCCTGACATTTTGATGGGGATCTTCTATACACCTTTTCATACTAAATAGTTCTTAGATTATCCCCTCTCCTTCACTTATGTAAATATGGGATTAGACTGGAAATACATTGAACGATTGTCTTGTTTTGGTGACCGTTGCATAAAAGGTTTTTATATTGATTGTGTTGTTAGGTGCTCTTAAAGCACTATTGGAAATTTATTCTCTTGCAGATAAACTCGATCTTAGCCCGCGTCAGAAAGAAAATAGGGAGGGGGGAAAACAGGATGAAACCACAAATGGTCTTGATTGGTTACAACACGAAAGAGTTTATTTACAAAGTGGCATATATTTTCCCATATGCGGGCGTCACAATATTCAAGTTCTAGACACCTAATAAAACTTGAACAATACAAGAAATAGTTACTCAAAAACGTGTTTTCACATACAAAGTAAACCCACAAGAAAGTTTGTACAATAAGGAAAGAAAGAAATTTAAACATCTATTCAAACCTGTCTGTTTTACAAACAAATTAATCCACCAGAAAGTTAGAACAATGCAAAGTAAAGGACGAGGTTCAACTTGTCCAAGAAAAGACTTTAGGTCTTTTTCAAGCTTTTCTCACCAGAAACTTTCAGTCATTTTCTTATAGGATGTAAAGGCTTCAAGCCTTGTCAAATTTATCTTGTCAGAAACTATAATTGTCTTTGGTAGACTACAAAGTAATTGTTAATAGCTTCTATCATATCGCCTTCTTGGTTTTTAAGATTCATCTGTTTTTCTACTGGAACCTTGGCAGGGAAACGCGTATAAAGGACTACGTATTTGAAATCGTCTTTTCTTCTGACTGCTTGAGCAGATTTCTTCCAGGCATATGTGGAGATTAGGGGATATATCAAAACGTTTCAACAGTTCACTTCAGGTAGACAGGTATCATTGTAGGTGTTTCCAGTATAACAGCAATTTCTCCCTGGTATACGTCGCATATGCTGGGAAGTAAAAGCAAATTTAACTTTTCAATCTTGAATTATAACATCCAAAGTATCCACTTCATGTAGAGCCTCCATGGCAAGCTGCAACTCTCAGTGGCTGCTAAGAAGTAAAAGACAGAATTCAACTTTTTAAAGTTGAACCTTAAAGTCTAAAAGTGTATACTTTAGCCACAGCCATCGAAGGTACGTCAGCTTTCTCTACCCACCGAGAAGGAAAAAAACAAAAAGCGAATTCAACTTTTCGAAGTTGAACTTCAAAGTCCTCAAGCCAGTAAACTTGAGCTATAGCCATAGTAAGCACGTCTTCTTTCTCTCTCCTGCCGAGAAGTTTAAAAAAAGGGAGTAGAAGGGACCTGTCCCACCGACTCAGCTACCGGAACTTTTTCCTTCCGCGTATTTTCATACCAAGGTACGAAGCACGGGCATTATGCTAGAGATTAAAAAAAGCATTCAACCCAAAGAAAGGATGGGAACAAACATAATATAAATGAAAAAAGGAGACCTTCAATGTATTATTCTGAAATGCAATAATTTTCTGATAGTACGTATTGTTTCAGCGAATGGAACTCGTTAAGTTAGGATAGTGATGACTAACCTCCCCTGCTTTTGCGGCTTTGTGACGAATGTGTTAATTTTAACATGATATATTAGCCCTGTCTGAACTCGGATAATGGTCTGGCCCTAAATATTCCCTGCAGAAGAAATAATCTTTCGTTTTAAGAGTTTTTCTTGAAGGTGATGGCATCTTTACTCAAGGGAAACAGTACTTCCCAAAAGGAGTAATAATAGTTGGCACTTTTACAACCTGGCTTGTCAATGCTGTCGAAACTACGACCTTGGTAAATTTGACAATTCTTTTGTTTTCTTGTCAATCACAGAGGCGGACAATGTACGCTTCGGTTGGTCAGGTTGAAGCTCCACCAAATTCAACATTGTCTATTACTTTTTGGGATGCTGTAGCAGCATCTCAACGTTAACTGCTACTGGTGGGGGCACTTTCAATTTTAAGGAAACCTCCAGTTTTATTCTTGTCGTCAGGTGAGTAGTTTTTTTTTCTTTTGTAATTATTATCTGGTCTTTATTTTTTTTTGTCTCTAGGGGTGGCTAATCGGGCCTTTATGGCCGAGCCGTTACATTGGCCGGCCACAAAGAGGGAAAAGATTAAACCCGTATGTATGTATGTAAATGATTTTATAATTTTTTATTGAATATTGGAGTGCATTTTTTTCAAAAACAGACTTGTTACGCCGGCGCGGACTTAAGGAATAACGTATGATGGTAGTAATTTATTAAGCTTTTTTGTTTGAGGTGGCACAAGGCCCTATGAATGGAGCACCGATAGTCTAACTTGCTAACTGGTACACCATCCGAGGTATCCAGAATGAATAAATCAATGCTAATTTATAAAGATTTTGCTTTGATGTGGCACAAGAACGTGTAGATGGGACATCCAATGACTCAAACTCACCCATGAAGGTTTGCTAGTCTAGCTTGCCAACCAGCACACAATCCGATGTGTCCAGATTGATTAAATGAATAGTAATTTGCTTAGATATAGCACAAGTCAGGATGAATGGGGCACTCAATGAGACTCAGACGAGAAGGTTGGCTAGTCTAGCTTGCTAACAATTATACCACTCTATGTACCCAGATTAAATAGTTATTTATCTGATATATCACCGCGTTAGAATATGGCACAAGGCTGTTTTATAGTAGGTGACATCAAACAGGTCGAAAACCATGCAAGGCAGAGACATTTCTTGACCAAGTTGGTATCCCTCTAATAGGGCCCCTCAGGCACCAAGCAATTAAGCTAGTCATACAAGAAGTTAAAAGCCTGCGGGGACGGCCCTCTGAGGACAATATGTCATATCTTCTCTGCTGAGGAGCAAAAAGAACAATTATGTATTAAGGTATGGCATCTAACGGTGTCATAATGATACAAGGCTATTTTATTGTGGGTAATCATAAAGATCAAAACCCATGTAAGACAGGGAAAAAATCATTGGCTCCATCAGTATTCTCCCGATGAGCTGCCTCAAACACCATTCAATGAACTCAGTTGTGAAAGCTAGAGAAACATGGTGAGAAGTTCCCAGGGGTCAAAGTTATGACATATAGTCACAGTCAAAATGTTGCAGAGCAATAGCTTAAGCAAATATCGCAACGGAATTGAACGGCTCATAGAAAATTGAATGAATTCATAAATGAATAAAGCAGACAATCTTTGAATAGCCTGAACGACGTATACGTGGTAATTAAACATGACTAGGGAGGACTTGTGGTTCAAGTATCATGTGTGCATGTGCGAGCGGAAGCGGCTGTTTCTACTCCCGACACGACAAGCTGAAGTGAGGGGGAGACACTTGTCCTTTTTTAGGAAGTTAACGCCAAGAATTAAATAGAAAATACGTCAGTTGAACACCAACGATGAAGATGATAGGAGACAAAAGATTACGAGCCCCAAATTCTGGAGGAGCTAGCCCCAGTGGACAAGTATGTTAGAACCAAGAAAAAATTAAAGGTCTGTGTCTGATCTCTTTTTCCTGCCATGATATATTGCTTTTTTTTTTTTCGTGTGAATGCCGTCGTCTTAGTTTCTATGTTGACTTTCTTTCTCCCAGCGACTACTTGCTATCTATAAGTAAATAAAGCTTTGAGTAGTTTAACATAGTTTTCGCGTTCTTCATTTTTTTTTACCACAACGGGGTCAAAAGATCTTTTTAGTACCGCAATGGTACAATATGAGGTTTGGTTTGGTTTCTTCTTTTAATGGCATATAAGCCTTTGTAGGTTGCCTAATGCCAAAGCTATTCTCCTAGAAGAACAGAAGTGGTATTATTTAACCCATAGCTGAGAGGATAAGGGGGTTTATACCTTTCCCAAGGGTATTTGCCCGAAAGTGAACGTAATAGCGTGACTGGAGTACGAACTCGCTTACTTCGATTCCGCAGTCCATCACTTTAACCATTACACCACGAGGACACCCCCTGACAATATGAGATGATGATTCACTGGAATATATAAATCAAATGTATTAACTCTTCTCAGGTCTCTGTTTTTGATATTATATAAATTCTCTCTATTTTTCTATCTAAAACTGACTTATTTGTAATTTATGATATATTACAATAATTTCTCGTCAAAAATTTCATTAAATGTATTGAAATTTATAAAAAATGGAGTCTTTATTATTTAAATAACTACTTATAAGAGACAATCTTAACTTTTTCCCTCTTACTTGCTCATGAAGAACTGCGAAGATTTGCCGAATTGATCAATTTTAATTATTAAACTTTAGCATTTAATCTGTACAAATCAAAAATTAAAAAAAAAAATTATTGAACTTTTCTTCATTAACGTGTATGCGCCATTTTAATGTTCGATGACACTCTTCTGAGTTTTAAGTTGACTCATATATAAACAACTTTCTGTTTCATCGTGTCCGGAGTGAAAGGGTCGTGTAACACATACGCGTATATGCATACGTGTGTGTCGTTTTTGTGAATACATACATTTGGGTGGTAGAACTCCTGTGGGTTATCTAAGATGCATTTTAAGAAAAAAACTCATAGCACAGATGTACCACGTTGTTGGCTCATGTTTCATCTTTTTCTTTTGTAGCAAAGCAACTATTAGAAATTCAGTTAAAATAGCAAATGTTCTCTTAAAGTAGGGAAATATCATTTAAGTAGAAAATAATTATAAAAAGTTATTTCTATTAATTTTATTACTGACATATACGAGGAACTTTCAATAATTATTTTTTTAGGAGGGTATAAAAAATTTACTTCTAACAAGGAGTTAAACCGATCACGTGTGGCAATTGATTTGGCCTGAGTGGAAAGGAGAAAAGTAATTCCAGACAAGACGACATCAAAAAGCTATCTCCGACTGTCAAGAACTGCTATTGGACCTTCAGTACTAACTCGGGGACCAGTATATTAAGGCAGGAAAAATAGCCAGCAGAAGGGTTTCGTCACTCGCTTCTTGAATAGCTGATAGTATTTCAAACAGGCAAGAAGCTTCCGAAGAAATAAAACTAAAACCAAATAAAAGTCGCTTACCTAAATTCTTCGAAGTTGAATAACTGAAAGAAAATTCAACCCGAAAATTCTGCTAAGATAACTTTACAGAAGATTCAATTGAAATTAAAAGAAAATTAAAACGACTCAATTAAAATCAACTGAAAGATAAAGTTCAGCCCGTGAACTCTGCTAAAAAAACTTTCGGAAGACTCAAATGAAAACTGAAACATTTCGACAAAACTAAAAAGAAAAGAAAAACGTTCAAATTCAAAGAACTTTGTTTTCCGAATACTCTCTCAGATAAGTTATGGCAAATTACACTAGAATTTGCAACACTTTATATTTTCTATCCCTTTCTTCTTGTTTCTTTTGTATAAAATTCCTCTTATAAAAAAAAAAAACTTCGGGTTATTGTTGTGAATCAGTGTCTGAAGTAGAAAGCTGCGGAACTTACCGTTAAAAATTACACACTAAAGGCCCCTAAAAACATACCCAGTTAAATACCAAATTTGACTTCAGTGTCATTCTCTTCATATCAAAATTTATTTTAAATTTTTTAAAATTAAAATGTTATTCTCTCTAAATTCTTTTATAGGGGTGGAGGAATGTAAAATACACATCTATTTATTTTTCTAAAAATAGATTCTGCATAGTGTGGAATTTGTTTATGAAAGAAATTAATTTAGTCCCGTAGAAATATTTTTTAAACTATTCAAAATAACAGTAAAACATTGCTATCGGCTCGAAGAGTTTTCTCATCAAATTTGTACTGCCCAAGAAATGTGATCTATGTGAAATTTACTGAAAAATATGTTATATATACGGAGAAGCAGGCTTAGTCATGAAATATCTACTTATGGGAAAAACTTAGTCTGACATTACGAGAATTGACAAAATATTCCATGGAGTAAAGCCACATCGACTCTACGGTAAAGAATAAGTTCTGGACGAAACAGTCTGTAAAGTTGTTTGTTTGGCACATCAACCTTTATAATTTATTCAACACAAAATCCACTTTTATATAAATAATCAGTTCTATTTCAAACAATTCAGTTTAGTATGAGTACAGTTTAATCGTAAAATCATTTCTATTTCAAACTATTCAGTTTAGTGAAACAATTCTAATTCAAACAATTCAGTTTTGTATAAGTATACTTTGGTCCACACATAGTTAAATGTCAAAACAGTTCTATTTCAAGAAATTCAATTAAGCATAAGTAAGCAGTTCAGTTCTATTTGACCAATACATAAGACCTTGTCAACAGTTAGCATTTCGGGCCCGAGTAGACCTGGGAGGGATGGTAATAAAGGGGTACTACTCATTCCCCAAAGTTGCAACATTACTGGTTCCTCATGATCGGATTTTTTAGTGTCATATTCAGGATACTCGATGGGGGTGTCTTAACGCTCTGCAGATGTGCAGCGAACTGGGCAAAGTCAGTAAGGATCATGCTGACAGACTACAGGCACATAAAAGGACACATCATTATTTGTTTCATAAAACAGTGGTTCCTTTTGCCACACACACACACACATATATATATATATATATATATATATATATATATATGTATGTGTGTGTGTGTGTGTGTGTGTTCCTCGTAACCTTTTTGTATAAATTTCTTGAAAATGGCATGGCCTCTATAAGTTAATAACTCTTAGAAAAGGTTGAAAAATATAATGTAAAAACATTTTACGCTTATGAAATAAAAGTACCAAAATATTTTATGCAATGTTGCAAGTAAACCTTTTGTCTTATTCTGGTGAAGATAGAGATAAGGATTTGGTGTGATGCCATCTATAGGAAGTGATTCTGGGTTCAGTTGTTGTATTTGCTGATTAGCAGGTTTCCTGTTAAGTTTTGCATCTGTGTTAACTACAATTTCACCTGTCTTGTCGGCTAGGGCTGTTTAATACAGATTGCATTTCTGCAGAAAGGTTATACACCCCTCACCAACAAGTATCCTTGATATAATACTAGAACAACAGATGCTGAGGCTCCACTCCTGGAGATTTGAGGAATATCGTTTGGTTTAGTTGGAGTTTTTGGCATATCAACAGTTATAAGTTATTTAATGCTAAATCTTGTTTATGAATATATATTAAATATCTATAATTTATAAAAAACATTTTGAAGGCAAGATTTTTAAAGTGAGCCTGTGATCAGTTTTTTCCCACACTGTTAATTGCCCAGGCGGCTGGGGCTGTAGAATACACAAACTGCACCTCCCACCAAACGTGATGGTGTGGTTCCAGTGATGCTGGAGCTTTGGGGAATGTGGAATAACCCTTCATTGTTATCGCTCCAAGGTCAACTCTGGCCCCAGAGTGGTAGCACCTGATAGGGTACTATCTATGGGTCAAATAGAACTGTTTTGATATTTAACTGTGTGGACAAAAACTATAGTTACGTTAAACTAAATTGGAACTGTTTGACTAAACTGAACAGCTTGAAATAATATTTTTGACAATTAAACTGTCTACTTACATTTAAAATGCGTACTTATGCTAAACTGAATTGTTTGAAATGGAACTGTTTTTGACATCGAAATTGTTCTTAGGTTAAACTGAATCTTTTGAAATAGAACTGTTTTGACTTTTAACTGTCTGTAAACAAAATCTATACTTATACTAAACTGTGTTGGTTGAATTAGAACTATTTGACTAAACTTATTAGCTTTAAATAATTAAACTGCATAATCTTGCTAAACTGAATTGTTTGACATAGAACTGATTATTTGTATAAGAATTGATCTGGCATTAAATTACCTACAAAGGTCGATATGCCATAAAACTAACCAACCCACTCAGTGAAAAGGTTTATAGTATTTCTATCAGGCACGAATAATTCTATTTGATATTAATCATTTTTGGCAAACATTTAAATGGATATACATATGATTTTTGAGTGAACAGTTTGTAGGGACGTTCAGTTTTAACTGAGTGAGAACAAATTTGTTAATACTAAAGTATTGCTATTGTTTCTATACAGTTAAATAGTTTTAATCATTGCAATCTAACGCTAATAGATCAATTCTGTAGAGATAATTTGTTTGTACACAGAAGTGGTTTAGCCCAATCGTGTTAGTTATTTACTATTCGATTTAGATGTGCAACGAGCTAAACATTTGAAAGATTGAAAAACTTTTAAATAAAAATCTCCATTGATTCGTTTCTTGATTTTATTAATTTTGAATGTTCGAAATTATTTTCAACTTATTGTTTAATATATCCCTGAAATAAAACAGTTTATCTGAAAATATATTTTGGAATACTAAGTGACATTTGAGCTCAATTCTCTCTTACAAACACACACACACACACACACACACACACACACACACACACACACATATATATATATATATATATATATATATATATATATATATATATATATATATATGCGTGTACGTGTGTTTTTCTATGTATATCAGAGTAGCTCGCTACATTTATAAATAAAAAAGTTTCAATATCAGCGATAAAGCAAATATATCTATATTAGTATTGCGTAACGATAGTCATCTGTACTTGAGGAAACTTAGTCTCTCGCCAGGTTAAAAGCGCAATTCGAGTAACCGGAAGTCGAACTGTTTTAGACCATCTTTTTCCGATGCAGGTATCATTGGCGACCGAGAATATTTGGTAAAAGGGGCAAAGTTACTGCACTTACCAAATATGTATTTTTTTTTTTTTTTCGGCTGAAAAATGCGGTAAGGCATTTTTGGAACGAGCGTAAACATGTACTATTACAAGTATCCTTCTTTTTCCAAGTTCTTCATCTAAATATTAAAGCAACATAAAACCCTATTTGTTCGGTATTTACATAAGTATACTTATAAATAAGGTGATTATACAATACATGATATATTAATCCTTAATTTCTTATAAAGTATCAACAGTAAACAAGGTATTCCTTTCAGGAGTCAATGTAATCTCACTTGGTTCACCAACAGCAAGTTTGTTGTTCATGTAGAAATCCAATATTCTTGTTTTATAGTGTTATTTCAGCTCATTGTTTATACATAGTCATTCACTGACAGTTACTTGCCAATTCAGCTGGGGCTGTAGAATACGTCGACTGCAAATTTGCAAAGGGGTAAGACCCCCAAACGAGTGACCTGATATGACACTAAACAATCAAATGGTGAGGTTCCTGTGATGCTGGGGTTTGGGGGAATGTAGAGCACTCCTTCATTACCATTGCTCCCAGGTCCAATTTGGCCCAGAATGGTAGCACCTGATAGGGCACTATCTATGAGTTGAATAGAACTAAGCTGAATTGGCTAAATGAGAACTGTTTGAATAAACCGAATAGCTTGATATAGAAATGTTTTTGACAATTAAATTGTGTACTCATGCTAAACTGAATTTTTGAAATAGAACTGAATATTTGTATAAAAATTGATTTCACACAAAATAACCTAAAAAGGTTGATATGCCATAAATCCAAACAACCGACGAACAGTTTCATTGTATCACGACTCTTCAGTGTGGCTAGAGCTTCGAGTTACTTCAAGCCGGGATAGAAATCCGGGTGACTTTACGTCAGTCGGTCCTCTTACCGCAAAGCCATCGTCATTCTCAGCGTAAGTGAAGGAGTTTTATGCGTATATATTTCTTCATATACGTCATATGTTACCCAGAGTGCTCAGTTCTTGCGAAGAGTTTGACCTTTCTGTGAATGTTACAGCCAGCACATTTCCCCCACTTAAATGCTCCTCCCGTGGGTTGAGTACTTATATATATATATATATATATATATAAAGAGAGAGAGAGAGAGAGAGAGAGAGAGAGAGAGAGAGAGATTATTTCTTGCATTTTATATATATATATATATATATATATATATATATTATGTCAACTGGGTTTCGATCCCAGCTTCGGAAATCTAGCCCGTCAAGCCACACTGATGAGTTCTGATAGAAAGAAACAGATCTGTCGATGGATGGCAATATATATATATGTATATATATATATATATATATATATATATATATATAAGGTGCAAAAAATAATCTTTTCCGTTGTAGGCCGAAAAAGAGAAAAAGTAAATATTTTAAAATGAATTCGTTCGCTAAGAAATTTGTATTTCTTAAGAATTATGTCTTTCTTTTATACATGTATATTTCCAGCTGGTTGCTTTCGTTAGAGAACATTTATGGCATAAGGTCATGTGAATGGATATCCCAATCAGGCTCGAGCTCACTCGTGTAGGTTCGTTAGTGGAGTGTTTTGTTTTTTTTGTTTTTTTCATGTTTTGTAAGGGTTTATATAGAATTCACTGTTTTAGGTTAGATTTCTTTTCCTTTTTTTTCATTTTCTCAGAGTTTGGCTATTGTTCTGTCCCTAACTCTAATTAGTATTTGGTATGGTATAAGATATTTCGTTGTATTACTCTCGGTCGTTTTCTGTGTGTTTAGTTGATATGTTATATAGTTTATGTCATTTCTTTGTGTGTGTTAAAGTGGTTTATATTTTGATTTGATTTGCTTACTTTTAGATTCATTAGAGCTGCGCAAACATGATGTGATATTTGATAACCAGATGTTGCCGGTGGATATATTCCCCAATTTGATATTTGCCGATTAGAAGACAAACTACCAAAATATTTTCAAACTAGATATGTAAATTGTGGAAATTCTATACTGAATATTGCTATATCGATACACCTTGGACGTTAAAGATGAAATGTGCAGTCCATTACAACTAGAAAAGTGTGGAATATTCAAAATTAAATGTCTATCAACGAATTAATATAAAGGTTTTCAAGAAATTAAGAGGGTTAGGGTAGAGTCTATTTGGCAAATCAACATATGGAACAGTGTTTGTCGATCCTTATAAATGGCTTTGATGTAAAGAAACACGAATACCGTTTCACACATTTTTATTAAAAGAATCTATAAATCAGAATTACCACAAAGAGGATCTTAATGAATAACTAATGAAGTATGGCTACCAACTTCGAGAATTGCTTCCATGTTTTATTTTAAACGCAAAAAAGTTAGAAAAATTATAAAATAAAAATTTCTACTTTCCATTTACCTTTACGGCAACCAATGCAAAACAAAAAAACAAAAACAAAAGAAAATGCGTGAACAATGAAGAATTGCAGCTTTCTAAGCCCTTTTGCAAAGGAACTTATATTCCTCAAATAATGTTCCGTAGAAGATATTCGCTGTATCACAGAAGAAACAAACATTATGTTTGATAACTGAGGAAAGATAATTCAAAGGAATTATGAGACTGTTAGAGTATTTTTCATCAATGAAATTCTTGATTGCAGTAAAATTCTGTCAATGATAGTACTTCATGAGATTTCTCGAATTGGTTTTGGTCACGAATATAAAAAAAAAATGTTGACATGAACTAAAGAACAAATAATTCAAATATTTGGTTATTATTTAACGTTTACAAAAAATGATGGTAAAATACCAGAAGTCGTTTTTAGTACAGCATGATAGAGTTGAAAAACAGTAGTTAAAGATAAAACAGCAATAGTTAAACAAGTAAAAGATCATATTAGAGAAATTATTCTTGAATATGAGTCAAAGCTAAACAAACCATCTTCGCCTCTGATTAATGATTCTTCAGCTGATCCAAGAAATGACGATACCACTGTGACCAATGAAATTTTCACTTTTTAAAGAAAGTTTAAATATCACCGACGCACGAATTCTCTCTCATATAAATTCATGTTTCCGATTTAATTTTTCTTGTGACAGATGGCAAAGTGATTACGTTGAAATGATTTCTTTTGGGTGTAGATCTACACAATATAACAGGACTGAAATTGCCAATAACTATTATTTCGCATGTCAGATATTGAATTGAATATAGCTTAAGCAGAAGTCGCTCAAAAGTTGTTTTTTTCTAAAACAGAATTTGTGAACAAACACAGTCAGCGGGAACATCTACATCGGATTTCTTGTAGAATTATAATTTCGAACATATACTTGAATTCTCAACCGGTTACGGAATCATAAAATCAACCAACATTGTAAAATTCTCCGATCCATTTGGATATACAATAATATATATTCTTTGAGAGAGCATATCCTGAACTAGACGGAAAACATTTGTTCTTTTACCACTGGTAAGGTCGACCCTATCCACTAAGACTGGATAAAAAGGGGACCAGTCATAATCTCCACACAAGTAATTTTTCTAATCACTAAAAAATACAAGAAGAAAATCAATATTTCTGATATTGGTATTTTTATCTACTAGCTATGTTTTTGGTTGAACGATAAATATACCAAAAAAACTTTGACGCAGTTGAAAACATCATTGATCTACTTACCGTCAATCAATTCGCTCATAATTTGAGTTTTCAACTATTTACGAAATATTTGAGCTGACACACAAAAGCAAGTTTTAAAGAAAAATATGAAGTCTTCTAACATTACCTTTTGTAAATGCTTACAAATTTCTTATGGTATTATTCAGAAACATTCATTTTTATCAACCTCAGTGACCTTCATTATATCAAATAAGTTTTCGGCATTCTGAGAAAATTAATTAATGAACCAGGCTCTGAAGATGCTACTGTTCAGGCTTATGTTCAGCTGAAAGCACGAATGTTGTAGTCACTGGATCACACAACAATATCTGTCTTTTTTAATATGCATTTGACTGAAACTATTCATGGTCTTCTTTTTGAAAGGTTTCTAACAAGTGTCGATGATATTTCAATTATTTCTAAAAATAGAATGCAAGGTGATAGTTTGGAGATAATGTAGAGCTCGCCAATAATGAAAGAAAAGAATAACTTTTTTTTAAAGATATGGTCAGTTTCTTGCTAAAATGCATCATGGTAATTTGGGGAAAGCTAATAAATTTTGGTTAGTAATTTTTCTTGATATGATGCCTAAACAGATTATAATTAACGCAAGTTCCAAACGTAACAATTTCTTAATAAGACGATCAGATATGAAAAATGTGCTTCCTAATGTGTTTACTTTAACCAAGTAAAATAATGCAAGATATGATTAATTGTATATAAACCCACAAGACAATTTAGTTCTATCACATCCTGGATTTCGTAAATTGATTTAATCGTAAAGTATCTCTGTCCAAGGAGAGGATGTATATTCCGACAGAATTGCAACTGATTAGCACTGGGAACAACTCATCGATCGTGATGCAAAAGTATCTAAAAGCATCTAGATTTTTGTATTAAATGCCAATACAATAATAAAATGCAACTCAAACAAGAATAGAGAAGCATTGTAAAATATGACAGATGTTAAAAGACTTGATAGTGTTTACAGACTGATTCGTCAATTAGAAGTTATAAAATCTGAGAAAATCGCGCGGAAGATTCCCAAAGTTCTCTCACAAGAGTACTTGAATCTTTTTAATGCTAATAATGATATAACACGATTTTACAACCTGAGTTCTATATATTCAGTTGACTCTGCCTTGGCTGTAAAAACGTCAGATGAAAAGTTTAGTAGTATCCAGAACAGAATCCACTTTTCCGCAGAGAAAATTCATGATCCAGATAAGTGAAACTTAAACAATTCAAGAAAGCAGGAAAGACAGTACTTGTGAAAACAGGAAGCAAATTGTTGAAGTAAAGAAAAACATCCCTACTCCATGATACCAAGACAACGAATTCATTTTGATAGTGAAATGATCAATCCATTAAATTTTATTCGGCTAAGTTTAGTCAACCCGAATCGTTCTCACAAAAGGCAAATTCATGAACATATCCTTCTGTAATATATATATATATATATATATATATATATATATACTGTCGGATTTTAATCCATATCTACTTTCATACTCTCCTTTCGGAAAAACAAATACCAAATACAATCATTCGCTACATTTAACATGGATGACTTCAAAATGATCCGTGTATGTGAAAATTTACTTTTCGTTGCGTATTTCTCAATAAACGGGAGGTTTTATCTCATTTCTTTGGGAAATCCCACATTTTAAAATATGTTTCCACATGCCAAACACGTTCTTATGACTTTTGAATTATGAATGCTATGTGCACATTTGTATATCTTTTCATTGTATATTTCTCATTTGCTCCTGTCATCTCAGCAAGCATTCATCGCTAAGTGAACTATTGTGATATCTAAGTCATGATGATGGTTACTAAAACCGAAACGTTAACGTCGACTTTAAATGATAATAAATTCAACTATTTGGATTATGTTTTTTTCGGCTACCCTCATATATATATATATATATATATATATATATATATATATATATATATAGTATTATTCGGTCCAGTTAAACCAGAGTTGGGAGTAATTCCTTCAGGACAAGAAAATCATTCAAGAGCAGAACATTTAAATTTTCCTGGTAAAAATTTTACAGAGCAATACTTTCTTTAAAGAAAAAACCAAAGACCGGTTATTTTAGGATTATAAATTTATTTCCATCCAGTTTTTCGTTTCTGGTGTGACATTAATATTAATATAAACATTAATATTTCCCTTACAAAAATTCATTACGTTGACATAGCACATAAAAGTTATTTACCGAACTTAACAAGAAAAGAAAATAAATAAAATAAAATGAATAAAAAAGTTAAATTACCGTAATTATAACTGACGGAAGAATTTTGAAAATAAAATAAAGATGTAAATAAAAAAACGGAAATTCAATAAAACGAATAATTCAACTCTTTTCCTCCACCCCCCCATGTCTATTCTGTTTTATTTATCCATTAGATCTTAAGAAGTCCTGTTATATATTTCTTCGCGTTTTTGGTTCACACCAGAAACGAAAAACAGGATGGAAATAAATTTATAATCCTAAAAAAACCGGTCTTTGGTTTTTTTTCTTTAAAGAATATATATACATATATATATATATATATATATATATGGTATCCCAAAATAGTAAGGGTCTACTTATCAAGTTGATTTGATAGCCTTGATAAGGACTCTCTCTAGAGACTTTGATTCTTACTGTAGCTTGAGCTCTATCTATTCATCTTGTTACCGGTTGGTGACAATCGAATAGACATGGATATAATACGTAGGAGAATGAATCTTTAAAAGACCAAGAACGATACAAAATGCAAAGTGCTGATCATTCTTCTCATTATAAATACTGCGTAATTTTAACGAGTTTCTGAAAAACAAGATTAATTCAAATAGAACATGCATTTCTAATGAATGAGAAAATTGTACAATAAAAGCTGAAATTTCAAAGAATTATTTTTTAAATGGATTGAAATTGTTTAGGCGAAACGCAGGATACTGATGGTGTTATCAATGACATAAGTTGTAACCAAGAGGAAGCTGACATAAAATGGATGCTTCTGGCTAAACATACAAGAAAAATAGATCAAAGTAGATCGGTGCAAGTGGCGTATACTTCAGGCAATGTTGACTTGAATGTACTTTTCATAACCATGTTTAAAGAGGACAACACTGATATCGCTATAGATTATGGCTGTGGAAAATTAAAAAGAATATTTTTCAGCAGAACTTAATTGATATGAGTGATGAACAGAAATCTGCACTGATTGGCTTCAATGTTTTCACAGGTAACGATTACGTGTCATCTAATTTTTTTTGTAAATTAAAACATTTCGTTGTAAAATCATTTTTAAAAAATCTATTAGAACATTTATACAGTTAGGATTCACCAGGGTAGATCAAAATTATGATTTATTATACCAACTACAGAATGAGGTTTACTACTTATTTAGCTAAGAAAAAAGACATCAAGGAAGTCGGATACTTTAGTCATTAAAAATGTATTCTGGTAGAACCCGGTGGTATAGTGGCTAAAATCCTGAACTGTGGTACAGTAGTAAGCGAGTTCGAACTCCAATCACGCCAATGCGTTTACTTTTGGACTAATATTCTTTTGAAAGGTACAAACTCCCATATATTCACTTCTTTAGGTTAAATAGTATCAGTAGTGTTCTACAATTTTTTTTCATTAAATAACCTACGGAGGTTAATATGCTACCGAAAAAACTATAGTTTTCGAAAAGAAATGTAGGCTTTGAATCTTATCGTTACTTCCACCGTATTGTCAATCATTGCATTTACAGTGAAGGCGTGCAAATGATATTACTAAATTATGACAATCGTGCATGGAAACTAAAATCAAATATACTGAAATTTCTAATCACGGATGACCAAAGGATTCCGAATTTTTTTCGATGGAAGCAACATTTCTCGAACTAATTGACAATCTTATAAGATAAGAATGAGAACTGTAAAGATGACTTCGATTAAGCAGATTCTGACGAGAATAAGATTAAACGATTTATAAATATTCAATAACTAAACTTGTATGATAAAAGATATTTTTCGAAATAAAAATCCACTCAACATTAAATTAACGAAGCAAAAATAAAAATGCAGTGGCATTTTTTTTTTCTTTTTTGATACGCAATTTAAAATTTCTCAATAAATAAAAAAGTTGGTAGCTATTCGCTCTTCTTATGTTATATTTTTAACACTTGACAATTTTTTCAACCCAGGTGCAATAATTTCTTTTTCTAATTTTATTAACGCTGAGGATTTGGCTGTTTATCAAAAGTTTTCTCGTCCGCAATGATATCAGCATGGGAAAAATAAGTCTAAAAAATGTCGGTTTCTGGTTACTCTTTGTGTGTTTTTAAACATGGACTATTTGCTATCATTGGACACCTTATATAATCCGTAGCGGCTCGAGGTCATCAGTGTTGTTGGGCTAATTAAAATCGGTAAAAAATATACTATTGGTATGATTTAGATGATAAAATGTTTCTTTACTCTAACAGAAATATATGATTAAAAAAATCTCTACGCATGATAAGAAAAAAACAAGAATTTCTGGTATTCTGATATCAACTGTGATAATTCTGTAAAAATAAACTTAAGATTGAAAAATTTCTATTCATGTAAAAAAAAAAGAATGAGGACCAAATCTTTGATTTGGTTTGGCATATCAACCATAGTAGGTTATTTAATGCCAAATCCATTTTTATATATGTATAAACAGTTCTATTTCAAACAATTCGGTTTGTCAAAGCAGTTCTATTTGAAACCATTCAGTGCACAGTTTAAATGTCAAAAACAATTCTATTTATAAGAATTCTGTTTAGCATAAGTACACAGTTCGATTTGACCCATGGATAGGATCCTATCAGGTTCTACCGCCCCGGGCAAGAGTGGCCCTGGGAGCGATGGCAATAAAGAGGTTCTCCTGATTTCCAAATCTCTAGCATTACTTCAGCCTTATCATCAGGTTGTTTAGAACACTCATTATGGATAAAATCTTTGAAATGTTTATTCATTGCTCCCTTTCTATTTTTTAAAATTATGTTTATGTATCTCTTTGTCGGAATTTTTAGGGTTTTTTTTGTGTATATTTGCGATCATTACAGTTGACCGTTATCCTCAATACTTATCTCGTCACTTTCCCCACCGAAAATCTCAGACAACGAGTTAAAGCAGTCATTTTATTCTATTTTTTGCTGACTTTTGTCTAGCTAGATTTCTTAAAGTACACACCCGACTGAAGTTAAGTCGGGCTAAATTTTATTTTCCCTTTTTTTTTCAGTTGATATATCCCACTATAAAAACCTTTTACTGTACAGAATAAATAATTTAAAATTAACATTTGAAAACAATAATTTGAAAAAAAGTTGTTTTCTTAAATAGAGCATAAAAGATATAAGAGATATTTAAAAGATTATTTATAAAATGAAATCAATAAATATATAACCAAATATATATTTCTTCAGCTTAATATCATTTAGATCTACCCAGCCCACATAAGTGCGTTAATTTGATTTCATTTTTTTTCTCTGACTTGCTTCTTTTTTTTGTTCTTTATTTCTTTCTTTGTTATAAACAATATGAACAAAATGTATTTTAATTTCAGCTAATGTTTTTGAGGTGCGGGGTTAAAAATATTGGATCGGGCTGAAGTCATGTATGAAAACGACTCATTACAAATATTTTTGCAGCTTTGAAGTAGATATAATTGAATATTTATTCACTCAGGCTGAGCCCGATCATCGGAGTCGCAATTGTTATGCAAGAAAAATATTTGGGGAATAAAAAGTGTTCTATGTTGCTATGGCAGAGTAGTTATACAATCTATACAATCTAAAAGATTCGAATAATGAATTCTTAAAGTCCCTCACTTGGTTTCATATTGATCACCAGATATATCACTGCCCTAACAGTGGTGTATAGAATACATTGAATGTATCCTCGATTGAAGGGTAAATCATACCCACCCCCCAAAAAGTTATATCATGGTTACGACATCTGATGATGAAGCTCCAATTTTGGATATATGGGTAGTGTGATCTATACTTTTATAGCCATTGGTCCCAGATCCCCCGGCTCAAAGTGGTTATACCTGTAAGGAAGATATCTATCGATCGAAATTATTCATATATGTTTGGAATACTTGATCTTATATAAATTAGGATAATTTATTTTTAAAATAGTTATTGCAGCTACGAAGGTTTCCTGGGGATTATCCATACCTGAAACCATATAACTGTGCAAACAAATTACTATATTTATTTAGAAATAATTAAAATATGAATATCTGTATTTAATAGGAATACTTGAAATCATACAGCAGTCTGAAAACTAGATACCCAATAATCGTGTGTTAGAGATAGTATAATTGTGTGCAAAAAAAAAATCCTTCAGAACCACTACACAAAAAATGTAACTCTGACTCAAGGATGAAGGCATTTCCCAAATCCTACCACCCTACCTGTAGAAGACTCTCCAACATGGTCACCTGTTGGCTGTGGGTGGCGAGCGGTAATAAAGGACAGGATCCTCATTGTTGACCAGTCCTTGACCCGGAACCCGTGAGGTCAAGTGACTTAAAACACATCACTTTGCCTCTGAATAGGCTAGACGAGCAGTCGAACTGGCCCAATCCGAACAGTCGGTAGGTTGCGTCAAGGAACTGATATTCTCAGTCCAGACCGTATTTTTGATCTGCACTCATGGCAAACTCCCACCTCTGATGGGTGCTAGAAGGTGGCGGCGATGACCACTAGCATTGAGAGAATTAGACTTTGAATACTGCTAAATGATACAGCAATAAGTAACGTCTACTGCAACCTAAAATTGGCAGGGGGCTTGAAACCCTACTCTCACCTCTAGTATACTGGTAGTGTATCTCTGTCTCAAACAAAGCTAATAGGTTTCCCCCTTGGCAAATTCCCAACTTAAGTTGGACTCATCGGTGTGGCACAGGGCCAGAGAAAAGCAAACATAGCATTTTCCAATATAAAAACCGAAACAATCTTTCCGAGTATGATTCGGAGAATTAGGCGGCAGACTTCCCTAAATTCGTTGTCATTGAATCTTTAGAAGAGAACACCCCAGTTAAATTCTCTCCTTTCTTAAAAGAAAAGACGATATCAACCAGTGCCGCCCTGAGGAAATGTCAAAAAGACCAGGAACAGCAATTTGCTTGTGAAGAGTGACATACTGAAAATTTTCTCAAAATAAAGACTTTCCTCATCATAAAATGTAAGAGAAATTAGACACCCCGAGAGGAGTCATTTGAAGTCAAAAGCAGTGTTTAGCAACTGCGAAGGAAATAAATGCAGCCATGAGAAAACAAGTAGTCAAATTTTTAAATAATGACTATCAGAAAGGGTGAAGAATAAATTCAGACTAATACCTGCATTCTAATTTTCAACAAGCCCAAAATCCCTGGAGAATCAGGTATTGCCTCAGGAAGGTGGAATAATTCCTTCTAGCATCCATGAGGTTCTTTAAAAGTCAAAAATGTGGCCACCACAGGTAAGATTGCGGACGACGTCAGGCGTATGCCAAGTGCGTCAGCACTGACCCAAACCACTCGGAGGATGATGGCTCAAATGAAATTAAATAGCCAAACTGTCAACAAAACCACCCCGCTTTCTCAAGGTCTTGTATCATTTATAAAAGAGAAAGAAATACTACAGATGAAGCACAAAAGAAATAAGACATTTTTGGAAGCAAGGAGAATAGTAGGATCCTATATGGAAGAGAACACTTATTCTTCTGTTGTACAGAGGATAAACCAAACTAGACAAATCAATCAAGTGGACAAATATACAGCTTTCGAGGAGAAGCTGATCCAGTTGAAACCAAATGACTGGCAAAAGTTTCAGGTTCAGCTGGAAACCTACTCTTGGCCGAAATACATCAAACAGAAGCACACAAATAAAAGCAGCCAAAACGAATAAAGAAATCCAATTAAATAACCCAAGGAAAAGCATACACAAAATCTACTGCTTTAAAAAATGAATCCTCTCAGAATGTAAAACTCTCTCTAAAAAAGCTGTCATAGATCTCTTATCCGTCCACCAAAAGCCGTCAAAGACAGACTAAACAACCTTACTCCTTAAAAGCCAAAACCACTTATACAAAAACGAGAAGCTCCCACAGACCAATCTGGAAAATATACATATGAACATCAAAGTAAACAAAAGACTGAGAAGCACATTCAAATTGCCCTCAACTAAACTCGAAAGAAACTTTTCAACATTAAGAACAAAATCATCAAAAAGAATTAACTAAATCCACAAATAAATCTTATTGTATTGAAAGTAAAACTAACAACATATTTGCCAATCTCAATCTAGAAATGAAATGGTAGCACCTGATAAGGCCCTATCTATGAGTTAAATAAAACAAATATGCGTACTTATGCTAAACTGAATCGTTTGACTAAAATGAATGTTTTGAAATAGAAATGTTTTTGGCAATTAAACTATGTACTTACATTAAAACTTCGTACTCATGCTAAACTGAATTATTTTAAACGAGACTGTTTTTTGACACTGATGTTGTACTTAAGCTTAACTGAATTGTTTAATATAGAACTGTTTTGACGTTTAACTGTGTGTAAATAAAATCTATACTTATAGTAAACCGAATTGATTTAATTAGAACTGTTTGACTAAACAAATACCTTGAAATAGAAATGTTTTAACTATTAAACTGTGCACTCATGCTAAACTGAATTGTTTGAAATAGAGCTAATTATTTGTAGAATGATGGATTTGGAAGTAAATAACCTACAAAGAATGATATGCCGTAAACTCAACCAACCAATCACTCTAGAAGATATAACATAACTAAATAGCGAAAAATACAATTCGGGAAACCATCTAACCGTGTGCAAACCATATCTATTCAATACATAGATATTCATAAATTGAAATTACCATTCATTAACCTAAAAAACTTGAAAAGCCATAAATACCAACCATTCAACTGTGCAAATAAAATCATTGCTGTTGGATAGAATACATGAAACTATTTAACTGTGTGCAAGCAAATGAGTTCTAGCTCGTTTGAAATGTTACCAACAAACTATTCGTTTGTAATTCTATATATTTATAAAGAGGATTTAGCATTAAATAACCTACAGAGGTTGATATGTTATAAAACTCAACCGAATCAAACCTTGAGCCTTTAGGAATGTAGAATACCCCTTGATTGCCATTACTCCAAGTTATACCATAATCCGGAGGAGGGATACGTCTTAAGGTCTCATCTATGGCCCACATAAAACTCCGTGATCATTTGATTGATTAAAAAATGATATTGTTAAACTGAAAGCAATAGTTAAAACAATTTAAATGTGAGTAAGCCAGAACGAAATATCACACATCTAAATCTGAGTTAAATGTTAGATGTATCCAACTTTCCACTTATTTCTATAAGTGCTTTTATATGATTAGATACGATTTGGCATTAAACAGCCTAAATGGGTCGATATGCTATAAAACCTAACCAACTAATTTTACTTCTAGGTATAAAATAATCTCAGACTGATTAACACACCTTTTAAATTAATCTATCAGTTAATTAATTATATATAAAATCTCAATAAATAAAACAAAGCGCTTAATCTACCAAGAAAACCTTTGGGACTAACTTTGTCTTTAGTTTAGAATCAAAATACACACAGCAGGTTTCTAAAATGTTTTAAGGGTGAAGTTTGGGTTTGTAAGACAAACAAATTGTTGGCTCTCGACGGAAAGTCAAACCATAAAATCAGTTCATTAGGACCTGACCTCAGTTAATTAAAATCTGCCTTTATAAGCAGAGCTGACGTTTTAATATCTTGATACTCGATATAACGTGTGATTATTTAGATAGCCTAATATTAATGTTCAATATGTTTCATGTGTTTGTCAGGCAATCGATGAAAAGAAGAAAACAACTTTTTTTTAATTAAATGCAAGTCAGTATTGTTATAAGGGACAGATTTTCATTTAACGCCCTAAATTCTTATCCAATCTGTTGACTAAGATTAGAGGGAAAAGTAATTTAAATACCGGGCCATTGGCCTAATGAGTAGAGTGTTCGCCTATGGTTCGGGAGACCGGGGTTCAATCCCAAGTAAAAGACTAAAAAATCATCGTATTTGATGCCGCTTTGCTTAACACTCAGCATCATAAAGTAAGGATCAAGTGTAATGGAGCAATCCAGGGAATGGAGAAGCGCTCTCCCTTACACCTCGGTGTAGTAACTATTGAAAAGGAAGCCTTCGGGTCACCTTCGACTAAGGTCGCCAACTATATCAGATTTAGACTGTTTAAAAAATAAACATAGAATGAATAAAGTTTATATTTTATGATTAAATAAAGCATCCCTTTCTTTGTTTTTTTTTTGTCTAGATGCTTGAATTTGATTTGACTGGTTTTATTTTCTGACATGAAGTAGCTGGTAGGTTTCATACTAACAGAAATAATATTCCACCACTTTGCCGATATTGAGTAGAGAGTTGGCTTACTATAAGACTTCTTGTTTTATCAAGGAAAAAGAAAACTCATAACAGATGGATTCATTCTTTTTCCAAAGTACCTTCGTCTCCCTTCAGATTCGAACTCAAATCGCTGTTTTTATATCCTACAATACAAAGAGTCTTTCTTAGCTCTACTTTGTTTTATATATAGATAGTAGGTGATATAATTTTCAGTTTTTAGTCACCTTGTAACGTAGTAACAAAAATACCAATGTACCACCTGTTTATGTATGCGTGTATAAATGCGTGCGTTAACCCGCAAGCAGGATATACTGTAAAATGATATAAGGGTTGAGTAAAATAATAATAACCCTAATCCATAATTATAAATTCGGGACCTGTTTTCATACCGATTTTTGGAGGAAAATTGAAATTGAAAGCTAAAATAATTCTTACTACATAATCCCTTTGAGTTCTGTTATTAGTAATCCCATGCATCTTTATAAACTAAAATGAAGAATTTGCCGTGAAAGTAAGTCGTCTCTATATCGTTTCAGTTTTAATAAGACATCATCAGGACTTTAAAAAATATGATACCGTGTGTTGTTAGATCAACAACTGATGTTAAATAAAATACAAAAAAAAGGGAGGAAATTATATATACAGAGAAAGGAAGACATAAGACCGTTCAATCAATAAATCATCGTTCATATTTCATATCTATTGATTGAACGGTCCTATGCTCTTCCTTTCTTTGTATATATAATTTTCCTTCACTGTTTGTGTATTTTATTGAACATTCATCGTTGATCTAACAACAGTCGGTATCATCTTTTCTAAAGTCCTGATGATGGTGTATTAAAACCGAAATGTTATTGCGTCGACTTTCTTTCACAATAAATTCTTCATTTTCGGTTACTTTATCAATCTTTCTCCATATTGTAGGCTTCTTTTCCATTATTTACTTCCATATCGATTTCTGCAAACGATTATTTTATGTAATTCAACTAATGTTCAAATAAGAAAAAAAGGATAATATATCGACCCTTACTGTTCTGAGTCAGAGTTGTCAACCTGAAAAATAAAAATAAAAAAGCAGTAGATTATTCTTGACTGACTTCAGATTTTTTTCATTTTTTTTTTTTAGGACGCATCAGTTTCTATTTCGTCATTTTGATGGGTTTTGATATTGAGTTATTCTCATGAGAGATATCACGAAATTCAGTATCAATCCACTCACATACTCCTTCACCTCAATTTGATATCCACTTTATCTCATGCCATGTCTTTTGGCAATTTGATATCCACTTCCATCTCATGCCATGTCTTTTTCATTGCCTTTTTATCATCTTCCTGCATTTACTTAATATGATCTCATTTTTTTGTAAATGCAATAGAGATAGTTGACTTTCTCTGAGATCTTTTAAGTTTTCTTTTGATATGATTAGTCACCATACATTGATAAAATGCTTTGTTTCTCATAGATTCTCAAGGTTTAACCATGATTTTTTCTGCTATAAATGATGTCTGTCATTTTAATCCTCCATAAAAATACATATCTTATTTTCGAATTCTTCTTTCATTTTTACTTTATTTACTCTTCCTGTTTTCACATCCATAATTATTGATGGATTGTTTCGAGCGAGTTTCAGTTTTTAACCCTAATGTTGAGGGATGAAAATAGTGTTATGACAACTACGACTATAACCAATAATAATAATAATAATAACAGATGTATAAAAATTCTATAATCTCTTATTGTTATATATATATATATATATATATATGAACTGGTAGACAAATTTACCTACCTAGGAAGCAGCGTCTCATCAACCGAAATGACATCGACACACGGCTAACGAAGGCAGGGACAGCTATCAACAGGCTTTCGATCGTATGGAAAACAGACCTGACCGATAAAATGAAACGCATTTTCTTCCAGGCAGTGGTCGTATCGATACTACAGTATGGATGCACTACTTGGACCCTAACAAAACGGCTAGAGAAGAAGCTAGACGGCAATTACACAAGAATGTTGCGAGCAATATTGAACAAGTCCTGGCGGCAACACCCCACAAGGCACCAACTATACGGCCACCTGCCTCCCATCACGAAAACTATCAAAGTTAGACAAACCAGACATGCAGGACACTTCTGGAGAAGCAGGGACAAGCTCATAAGTGATGTACTCTATGGATCCCCTCATATGGCCAAGCAAAAGCAGGACGACCAGCTCGATCATAGATACAGCAGCTATGGGAGGATACGGGATGTTGCCCTGAAGACTTGCCAGAGGCGATGAATAATAGGGAGAAGTGGCGAGAGAGGGTCAGGGATATCCGTGCTAGCGACACGACATGATGATGATGATGATGATTATATATATGAAGCCTGTGATGCGTAAATTGTCGCTATTTCAGATGATTAATATCACAATTGCGCTTAGTTTGTTAGATGACTGTCTGCTGGGAAAAAAAGGCAGTTGGGCACAGTATATTCGGAAAGCAGTGCAATGACGCTATTCAGCTCTCCAGAGACGGCATAGTTAATTCTTGACATTCGAACAGAAAGCTCAGATGAGTAGATTCTGAAGTAAGTGAGTTACAATCTGAAGACGGTGCAGCTGACACGAAAAGCGCAGGATGAGTCCATAAGTGATTACGAATATACAGCAGCTTGAAAGTCTGACTATAATTGTCCTGATAAGAAAGCAACGGACTTCGTTGGTTAGAGCTAGGTTATGATTGACAACTATCCCAGCAAATCAATCACATCTATAGCAAGACATATGGCAGTGTCCAAGTTTGTTTTTTTTAATGAGGTAGGTTGTGAGTGAAGATACTCGATATTTCTCATACAAGCTGAGAAAGGGTCTCTTTTTATCACAGGCCATAAAAGACAAAGAGAAAGAGCAATCAGCAAAGATTTAAAACAAACTCAAGAATCCCCTCCAACTGAATATGCTTTGGTTTTTCTCAGATGAGATCAAATTATGTCAGGATCAGATTGTGAACTCACAGAACAACCACTGGCGTGTACTATTCTTTCTTGATGTACCGGGGGAAATGAAGGTCAAATTCCCTGTCAACATCATGTTGTTTGTGTTTTATAGCCGTGATAAAGAAAGAAACCACACTTGGTTATGAAAATATCTCACACTTTATTCTTGAGAAGGGTCAAAGATTCTGTGGTATGTGTGAGACAAACGGAGACAAACGGAGACGGCCATATTGACCCATAACTTTTTCTTAGCCGTTCAGTTGAATGTTGCCCCAGCGAGGCGCCCAGCTACTCGCTGGGACTCTACTTGACTAATCGAATCTCTTCTGGCCGCAAGCTGAGACTGAATCAAGACTAAGACTGTATCTCATGTGGGCATTTGCCTATATCATTTCATAACCTCCACACATATCCGCTAATTTATGTGACTGCGTTCGCTTATTTACACGGGTTTATTCTCTGCAGAGAAACCTCTGATTGACAGCTCGGTCAAGAGTAAATATGCAACATTCACGAGTGATTTTATTCCTCCATTGGCCTTGTGGATAGAGCGTTCGTCAATCGCCCCGAAACCGGGGTTTCAATCCCAGGTATAGTCATACTTATGGGATACACATTTTTTCTAGTCTTAAAATAAGCAATAAAAACATACATAAGAACATTCTAGAAATTTAGGATCAAACCCGTATTTGCATTTAAATTACATTTTTATATTTTTCAACCAATCAGCTAAAAACATAGAACATTCTAGAAAATTAGGATCGGAAGTGAACTAACAGAAAATATTTAGGCTCGAAAATAAAATAGTAAAATACAAATCTGATTGGTCAATAAATGTCTACGCGCCAAAATTTTAGGACGATTCTTTGATCCACCTGTAGGATATAAATAACACAGAGTTAAGGAGCCAGACACACAAGACACAAGCTTACACACAAACGAAGACACAGATGAAGACAAGCCACTAAGCCAGTAAAGCAGTAGCCGATACATTCCGACAAATTCCTTTCCTTCCTCAACTAAAGTTAATGAACTCTCTTCAAATGTCCGAGAATTATATTCAAAAGAAAATCTGACAGACTTCTTTCATCAACGCGACATGCTGTCGCCACAGTCATAAAACCCGCTAAAAACTTAATGTAAGTAAGAACGACTTATTTACGGACTCTGTTAACATGAACATACACACATCTTTCAACAAATTTATTCTCTTCTTGTCAAACTTTATTTTCCAAAAGGCCATTTACACATCATGTATTTTATTAGTTTTCATATAATCTGTTATATGCTTATTAAATTGTTTGTTGTTTAATGTTCGTTTTGTTCTATTCCATTTCCTTTGCGTGATTGTAAAGTTTTGTGTTGTATTTGTGGTGGGAATAATTTAGAGAGCAATCTACTGAAATAACCAAATTTCATACTCCCCCAACATACTAAACAAACCAAAAATCGTACTTGATACCTCCTAGCTTAACGCTCAGCATCATAAGGTACAGATCTAGGGTAAAGTGGAGCAATCCAGAGAGAGGAGTAGCTCTCTCCCCTACACCTCATTGTAATAGCTAATGAAAAGGAAACCTTCGGGTCGCCCTCGACTAAGGTCGCTAACTTTATTTACTTTTATTTTACACACATTCATCTTCCTACTTGGCTTCAGGTACAACTCTGAGTCATACATTAAAAAATATTTTTTTAAATATTCTAAAGGATCCCTTTTTCTCAGTGGATTCTATTTTTTTAACAGCGGTCTATGATATGAGTACTTAACCTACAAAACCTCGGAGGATTCTAACCAGCATATCCTAGTCATCTCCAATCTCTTGGTTATTTTATAATTACAAAAACTACGATCTGTGTCAGTACACTTCTCTTTCTCCACGCACGATTATGATTCAGTTGCTAGTCGAACAAGATATTGATGGTAACAATTTCATTTTCTTATAATAATAAAGTTTTACTTTTTGTTACTTGAAATTTACATCCATTATAAGAATTTTTGTTATAAGTATAATTCTCAATTCGGTAAACTTGAATATTGTTATTGATTTTATCATTAGTTATACAGGTCAGTATTTGGTTTCCTTTCATTTTTGAATCAGGTTAATTGATATTGATGCAGCTTCATTACATCGAGTTCTATGGCGGATCGTCCAGGAGAACAAATATCATTAATTCCCCTAAACACTGCAATCATTTTGGCGTTCTTCAGCAGAACTGTATTTTGTACAATTAAACATGTATTAAGATATACATCTCTGATCATCTTCTTCCAATTATAATCTATTAACTTTGCTCACGATTGTTAAAGGGCTTTATAACAGATAAAGTGACAATTGATCTAATGAAAACTCTTATTTTAATCCAACCGGTTGGTGTAGCATTGAATATACTGACTGTATGCCAAAGTGAGGGTAAAGACTCCCTCCAAAATGGGGTGTCCCCGGTAAGATGCTAAAATGCATCAGACAGTGAGTCTCTTTTACTGAAAACTTTGCCATTACTCTCTGGTCGATACTGTCTGATGATAGCCCAAGATCGACTATATTGTGTAATCATATATACATATATATATATACATATAAAATAATTAAAAGTAAATTTGGCGACGTTAGTCGAGGGTGACCCTAACGCTCCCTTTTCGATAGTTACTATACAAAAGTGTAGGGGAGAGCGCTACTCCTTTCCCTGGATTGCCCAAATTTACCCTTGATCCGCACTTTATAATTCTGACTGTTAAGCAAGGAGGCATCAAGTACCATTTTTTGAGTCTTAGGTATGACTCGAACTGGGATTGAACCCAGGACTCCCGGGCCATTGGCGAACACTCTAACCATCATGCCAATTATATATATAGTCATCCACAGACAGATCTGTTTTGTTCTATCAGAACTCATCAGTGTGTCTAGACAGTATCTTCCCGTAGCTGGGATCTAAACCCGGTTGACTCAAACGTCAACCCAAGCTTCTAACCATTCAGCCACGAGGAGTTATTAGCTGCGAAGTAAATTTTAAACGGTTATGTATCTTGTGATTCATTACTATTGTTTACATACATTACTATTGTTTACATACATCCGTTCAACGGTAGCCGAGACCTCAATTCAAACGAAGAGGCTTGCAATAGTTGCTAATGGCAACACGATTACTTCTTCCCCAAAGAACTCAAACCCACGGGGTTAGGGGAGTATATATATATATATATATATATATATATATATATATATATATATATATATATACCTTTGCAGGAGCTGTATGTAACATAATGTTTATTTATAAATTGGAGTTTAACAGGTTTGAATTTAGAGTTTTCTTTCCATTAGACCGGTTGCCATATCAAGGTGAAAAAGCATAAGGTGCATTACTATTTATTCATAGAGGGAGGGAAATAGTTGGAGTCATACCTTTCGGAGATTATTAGTGCAACGTAAACAGTAAACAGCGTCGTCCAGGTTTTTGAGCTCTGGTCGCTGACTTCATTTCCTATGACAAATACCATTACTCCACGAATTCTTCCTTAGATATATTGAAAATATCTATGATGTATTAAAATGAATGCAAAATAGTAGCATTAAAAATTGCATGATGCATCTATGTTTACGTTGGCAATATTACAAAGAGGATTACTAGAAAAAATATGGGGGGGTCTCCTCGTAGTGTAATGGTTAAAGCGATGGACTGCAGAATCGTAGTCAGCGAGTTCGTACTCCAGTCGTGCTATTACGTTCACTTTCAGCCAAATACCCTTGGGAAAGGTAGGAACCCCCTTATCCTCCCAGCTATGGGTTAAATAGTACCACTACTGTTCTTCTAGGAGAATGGCTTTGGCATTAAATAACCTAAAAAGAGTTGATATGCTATTAAACAAAGAAGAAAGTAGAAAATATATTGACTTATTGTCATTTGATCCTCAGCAAATGTCCTCTGTGTACCTCTACTTGTAGATTTTAAATATTGATACTAATAATTGTAACATTGCTATGATCATTATTGATTTTATGCTGAATACATCCCAGTAGGGAAATTCAGTCATTGACACTTAATTAGATAAAGAATAGTTTTAAAAATATTGATAAAAAAAAAGGTATTTCATTAATTGAGGAGAACGAGAGGTGATGTATTCTGAGTCATGTTTACGAATATCCCTCCCCAATTTAATGCCATATTCTTTCCCTTCTCATCAATCCAAGACATTAAACGGAATCAGGAACAAAAAAGGATCATTTGAGAGTTAGTTTTTAAGTTTTAATAGGACACAGGGGCAATTACAGGAATCAATGTCAGTTTCCAATAAAAATAAAGGAAAATGAAACGAACGTTTTGATGTTTTTTCTTTTATGTTTAAAAAGAATCAATAATTAACTGTGTGTCCAAAACTCAGTGATGTCCCTCTTTAGATCTTTATGCATTTGGGGGGGGGAATGTTCCCTGTTACCTTATTCATTTTAAACCTCACATATTGACATTTACATCAGAATCAGGAGTTAACACACACACACACACACACACACACACATATTTATATATATATATATAAGGCTAATCATGCAAGGTTTTCCTAAATAAAATATGATTTATTTGCACATTCAGTTTTCTCTTGCATATTTGAACCCTTATATAATGTGTTATATATATATTTTTAATGCTTAATATTCGATATTGCTTTATGAGATTGATTGATTGGGGTTAACGGCATGTCAACCCGCGGTGGTTTATTTTATGCATATAGATTTGAGAATCGCATATATATACGTTCATATTATAATCATTTGTAGATATGTTTCTGTCGAGTTACTGTACACACAGTTATTTGATATAAAAGGTCCCAATCTAATAAAACTAACAAGTACACAGTTGTATCATTTCAAGTATCTAATTCAATTTAATAACAATAACCAATTGTTTTCAAACAGATATATGATTTCAATTAACTAATAATATGGTTCCTTTGTAAAAGAAAAGTATGGCTACAAATAACTATCCTTAATAAAACTATTTTGCACATATTTATATGATATCACGGATTCCTATCAAATGAAAAAAAATGCATACATATATATTTGACCTCTATATAATCTCACATGAGGTGCCCGTGGTGTAATGGTTACCGTCTTAGGAAATTAACACGGCGACACGAGTTCAAATCCTGGACGAGACTGATTGCATTTCACTTATCACTAATACCCTTGGCAAAGGTAAGAATCCAATTATTCTCCCTCCAGGATTTATGGTAAATAGTACGGCAGACGAGGTTCTTCAGCCTTGGTGAGGCAACTAGTCTAGGAGAAGGAAAACTGTGATTTCAAACCTGTTAAACTTCGCTTAAAATTTGACCTTGTCACATCCTGCCCGAGCGGAGGGGTTGGTAAATATGATATGGTACCCTCACATTCAGGATTTGAGTAATTGCAATGATGACGTTCGCCACACTCAACATTAGCAGCAGTTTAGTATCATATCCAGAATACTCCTTTAATTTTAAGGGGTGTCTTACATTTCATTGTATACACCTTATTCTTTTTCTTATGTTTATCTATCTAACCGGATCACTGGTCTTCTATCTGGGACGTCTTTAGGTGGTCTTGGGTTAATCTTGGTCTCCGTATTCACTTCTGTTACCATAAATGGACACAAAGACTTTGATTTTGACGAATACTATATATTGTTATTACCTATGTTAATCTTTACATAATGCTATCAAAGTTTTTAGTTTGGTTTGTTTTATAACATATCTATAATTTCAGGTTATTTAATGCCACATTTTCTTATATATATATATATATATATATATATATATATATATATATATATATATATATAATTAGATATATTAGATATATATGATTTGCAAACACATTTTGTTAACATTTTTAAACGAGCCTAAGTTCATATTTTGCACACAATTAAAAGGTTGCAAGTATTGCTATGTTTTGCTAACAATTCATATAAACATCAGTTATTTGTTTATTCACAGGAAAATGGTCAAATACTTATTTTTCAAATAATTCAACCTATTATAGGTCAACGAAGTTAAATGTGTTCAAGTATTGCTATATACGATCACTGACAATTCAATCAAATATCAATAATTTGTTTAAACACAGGTAAATTGTCAAAAAATTCTATTTCAATCAATTCATTACAGGATTAGACATTTGTTTGCACACATTTTAAATGTCAAACAGCTCTATTTAACCTGTTGATAGGACCCAATCAGGTGCTATCACTCCGGGCTAGAATGGGCGTGAGAGTGATAGCAATGAAAAGGGTATTCCGCATTTCCCAAAGCTCTAACATTACTGGAGACTCGTCATCTGATGTTTAGTGTCATAAATAGAACACTCGTTGGTGGGTTCTTAATGCTATACAGAGATTCAGTCGATTCACACCTGCCCACTGAACTTGGAAGGTTTTTAGAGTTATCTATATCCTGGTCACATCGTGTTTTAAGTCATTAATTTGTCTTCTGAAGTGTTCATGTGTTTATTCTTTACTCATGTTTATTTCCTCTAATATAATTCCTGTTTTCTTGATTGTTCTTTTGTTATATTTGGCTTTTGCTGTTAGTCTCTCTCTTTGCTCAAGCTGTCAATCAATCACTTCATGCCACATGGGGGATTCCTCGTGACGTAGTCACTAAAGTGATGGACTGCAAGATCATAGCGAGTTCACACTCCGCCTGCGCTATAATGTTGACTTATTTATAATGCTCCAAGTAAAGGTATGAAAACCCTAATCCCTTTTATGTGTTAAATTGTACCACTGCTGTCCTTCTACAAGGGTGGATTTTACATTAAATAAGCCATAAAAGTTGATAAACCATTTAACAAAGAGCCTGAAACCTAAAGCAGCGTCATCACTGCTAACGATTTCTCTTCTTCCTAACATTCTTTTAACTTATAATCTTTCAACTACATCCTTCTGTTGTAAGATCTTTTGAAGTTCATATAATTTCTTTAGTCTATTTTTCTAAGCTCCACTCTTGTACTGTTTTAAAAGGATCTGGAGTAACTTACTAAGGCAGACAAACAAGGTATTTCATCCTTCAATTAAGTTAATTTATTCCATAGAATTTAATTTCCATTAACGTCCTTGTCCTTCTAACTTATAAACTTTTCACCTTTTCTTCTATGGTCCAGTAAGCTGGGGCTGCAGAATAGACTGATAGCATTTCTGCTGAGGGGGTAAGACCCCAAACCAACGACTGTCCTGGATATGATACTGAGCAATCTGATGGTGAGGCTTCAGCAATGCTGGAACTTTGGGGAATGTGGAGTACCCATCATTGCCATCGCTCCCAGGTCCACTCTTGCCTATGAGTTGTTGCACCTAATAGGGTACTACTTAGGGGTCAAATAGAACTGTTTGACACTTAATCTGTGTATATATGCTAAACTGAATAGTTTGAAATAGAACTGATTTACATTTAATTGTGAATAAACAAAAACTGTGTACTTATGCTAAACTAAATTGTTTGAAATCGAATTATTTTGATCATTTAACTGCGTAAACAAATGACTGAAGTTTAACTGAATTGTTAGTGATACACTGAAATAATTCGAACCATATACATTTTTTGATCATTTAACTGTCTGTAAACAAATGACTGATGATTAATTGAATTGTTTATTATTTATACTAATACTTGGACCCATTTAACTGTGTGCACACGAATGAATAACGTTGAATAGGATTATTAATGTTGAATAGCAATACTTGTAACTGTAACATACTCATATGCATGCAGAAACATAGTCAACACAATAATGACGAACGAAACATAGTTCTTTAGAAAAATATACCTCTCACTCTTTATTCGAAATGGTACGAAAAGGTTACGAAAGGTTTATGTGTGAGAGGTGAGTTGGAGACTGAACAAAGACTACAACATATTGACCCCCAGCTCTTCTGGCTATAGCAGCACTTCTTTCTCATCTCGCGGGGCTGCTCAACCGGGGGCTTTGAGGGCCCAGCCTCTGCTGGGACCTGGTTCACACTGCTTCAAACTGCAACAAATGACTCCAAACTCTGTCTCCAAACTAACTCGAATTTCCTGTGGCACCGGGTTATATAATTGACGACCACCTGCTTCAGTGAGCGTCGCATCTGCACTCAATTCAACCCGTCCACGGTCAAGGTTATCCCCTGATATCTTCGACCGGATGCACCGGTTATTTACTCTGGTTCATTTCTCATGTGACAGTTTGGCAGGGTCGGAGGTCAATATGTTACATAACTATTTTATTGTGTGCAAACAAATGATTAATAGTTAATAGAATTAATAGTTAATAGAAATAATTAATAATTAATAGTTAATAGAAATAAACGAAATCATTCAACTGTGAGAAAAAATGAGCTCAGGTTCGTTTAAATATGTTGTCTACAAAATGTATTTAGAAATCATGCATCTAATATATATGTATTGAAATGATTTGACATTAAATACCCTATATTGGTTGATATGCCACAAAACAAAACAAAACCTAACCAAACCTTTTCTTCCATTTTTGTTTGTTTAATAGTATTTTCATATATTTGTCATGTTCTTTTTCTCAAAGTAAATTAATGTTTCCTGATTGAATAATTTTATTATTTTGGCTGTTTCTTTTTTTTTCATTTATTCATTTCAAACTTCATACCTTTCTAAATACCATATTTCATTCTTATGTTTAGTAAATATTTTAACAATTTGTATAAAGGTTGTCTTTTTTTAAAATCTCGACAAAATTTTGACATCATTCATGAAGACTATATATTTTTGTTTTTTTCCCGCAATTTTCAAATCTTTCTCCCCCTATGTATTAAATAATCTACCTGCTTTGTCTCTACAACAAAGAACAGTAAGGATTAGTAGTTTTTTTCGAGGATGATTTGGGTTATCTTAACTTCCAATTGGCTTTTCCCTCTGTTACTTTGATTCTCTCATTTTTTTCCCTAGTTCTCTTGATGAAGTTTGTGTCTAAAGAGATTTAAACAAAATTAAAACTTACTATTTCCCATGTTTGTGGAACCATGCTTTGCCTTCATTTAGACTATTAATTCCATGACTTGATTTTTAGTTCATTTTTATCCTTTTTTAGAATAAGTAAACCGTAGTACGCCCTCCTACATTCTATTCATAACATAATTGCTTTATACTCCATGTTTTTATTTTATTTATAATGTGGAACCAAGAATTGTGTTTTTGTGATTTCTCCATTTCATGGCTTCATTTTAACTCCATAGTTAAACCTTCCCACCACCAAATATATTGATGTCTCTAATTCCTTTTTGACAGTTCCCTTCTTCATAAAATGTCACCGTTTTTTTGGGGAGTGATCCTTTTTTTAACAGGCATTTTATCGGCTAGTAGTGTTTCGGTATGTTTACTTTTTTATATGATTCTATTTCAGGACTGTATTTCTTTTCGTCCCAACTTCCGGAATATTTGCATCTATTAAGTTTTTGGGCAGTTGTTTCATCACAATTTGACATGAATCAACTTGAAAACTTTCAACCAGAATCTAGGGATCCAATCGTAGCTATGTGACTCCCAACTTGCAATTTTTAAGGGTTTTTCTTAGAGATCCAATATATGTTTCAGCGTCTTTCTTCTTTGTAATTTGTTCTTCGTGTTGATTAATTAATCAGCATTTATATTCCTACAATTTGCTGCAAAATTGTTTTAGTTACATTTAGTTCCTTAAACGTCTTCTTACTTTCTTTGGTTACTTGTTGGTAAAACTTGCTGTCATTATTTTGGAAGGGCTTGTTTTTCTTGAATTGGTATATCCTGTTTTTTTTTTTTTGTATTTTCCTAGTCTACTTTTTAACCTAATATTTTTTTGCTTATTTATTTTAATTGACTTGTTTGTCTTCTCTGCTACTGTTGTCTTGTATTTGCTCTTTCATTTCATTTCGTCGTTTACTTTCCTCAGTATTTTTCCGTGTCTTCACGGCATTTTTATCATTCGTTTCCGCTATTGCATTTCACTCACAGCTCTTGTTTATCATCTGCAGTTTACCCATGATGCAATTTCTAGGAGAGCGAGGTACAGTATATATTGAGGTTGATAACTGAGAATAAACCATCGGATTGCCCAGTCGCCTATGGATGTAGAATACATTCACTTTAACTCTGCATAGGGGAAAGACCCCGCAAATGAGTGTCCTGGATATGACACTAGATAATTTGATAGTATGGTTCCAGAAAGGCTGGAGTTTTGCGGAAGACAGAGTACCTCTTCATTGCCATCGCTCCCAGGTCCACTCTTGCTGAGCTGTAGCATATGATAGGGTCCAATCGATGGGTCAAATAGAGCTAAACTGTGTATTCATGCTAAACTGATTTGCTTGAAATAGGACTGTTTAGACGTTTAAACTGCGTACTTATTTTAAAGTGAATTGTTTGAAATGGAATTGTTTCGATATTTAATTGTGTATGAACAACAAATCTACTCTTATACTAAACTGAAATGTTTGAAATAGAAGTGTTTAACTAAACTGAATGGCTTGAAATAGAAATGTTTTGACAATTAAACTGTGTATTTATGCAAAACTTAAGTGTTTGAAATAGAACTTTTTATTTGTATGAAATGGATTCGGCATTAAATAACCTACCAAGGTTGATATACCTTAAAAGCCGAAGAAGCAAACAAATAAACCATCGGAAAGACTCCACCTGGGTTTCACTTTGACAGAAAAAAATTGTTATTCATAACAACTGTTTTATGATAAGAGGCCAAAGTACGTCGGAAGTGTAGACCACGCCTATAAGTGATTCCCTACACCATCTCACGATCTTTCGATGCCCTATTTTCTGTTATCGTTCTTACAGAGAAGTACTTTTAAAATCATACATCATCTGGCTTGATTTTTCTTAAAGAACACTGATGCTTCCTGATTGGGAAATTATAATTTTTTTTCTGCTTTTACTTTTTTTTCTCGTCATCTATTACCAGCATTGCACTTTTCTCAATATCTTAAATTTTATCTGAAGCATGGTCCACCGTTATCATTATTAATTTTTCTGATTATTTTCTTTTGTCTCTTATTTCTGACTTTTGTATATTTTATTTAATTTTATTTTTGCAAAGCTATCATTTTATTATTTCTTAGCGAGGAATAGCTGTCAATTCGTTATGTTTATCAAACCGGCTTTTTCAAAGAATTCTCTTCTGAATTCACAAAATATGCCCAGGTGTTGTTTTTTTTTTAAATTATTGATTTATTTTTAACACCTGGCTGTGCTTGGTCTTGTTTAATGTTTTCAATTACCTGCCCACTCTTTGTTTTGAAACATTATTTTATGCCGAGACTGATGCTTGCACTCTGTGACATTAATGATTAAACTTGCCAGAATATGTTGGGTTTATTAGACTTTTTTATTGTTATTTTTATTTCCGCTGCTGGTCAATTTTTGTAATGTTTGTTTTCCAATCATGTAGTATTTATACTATTTTATGTAGTGTTTTTGAATGTTATTTTTTTCTGCTAATATTTTTTAGTGTTTATACGTTTTCCAATTCATTAACCGATTGAGTCCTAAGATAGTTTGTTCTTCTGTTGCATATATATTTTTTATTGGTTTCTCCAGTCTCATAACCTAACAAGCGTTTCTCGTTATTTATATTCAAATATATGAGCAGAAAATTAAAAATAATTTTCTTTTGATATATCAGACCTTCATGGTAGAACACTAGATAGCACTTAACAACTAGCGATAAGAATATTTTCATCAATTCCAATATATATATATATATATATATATATATATATATATATATATATATATATATATATATATATATATAAAAAGAAAAATTGATAACAAAATAATCCAAGAAGAAGGAGAGATTTATTGAGAAGCAAAGTCGACACTATAGCGTTTCGGTTCTAATGAACGATCATCAGGACTGTGAGGGATGATATTAGTGATGTTAAATCAATGATGGATGTGTAAAAAGTGCAAAATAAAAATAAAAAAAAACAAGGAAAAACTGTTTATCAAGAAAAAGTTGGCAGTTTATGACAATAAAAAGTCGGCCGGTTGATAATACAAATTTTCCCTAGGTTTTTTATTTTCCTCTTTTTACACATCACTAATATCATCCCTTATAGTCCTGATGATGGTTCATGAGAACTGAAACACTATAGTGTCGACTTTGCTTCTCAATAAATCTCTCCTTCTACTTTGATTACGTTGTTATCAATTTTCCTTTATATATTGTCGGATTACAATCTATTATTTACTTCCATATATATATATATATATAGGCTCCAAATTGTTATCTAGACAAGTTCAGTTTAATGCCACAGACTGCCTTTTTTATGATCGTCAAGGGAAGACGTTCAAGTCCTCTTACTATTCTTCGAATTTCCGGGTCGAGATAGTGGAGAAAAAACCGTATATTTTAAAGCATAATAAAGAGACTAACTCAAACCCCCAGACATGAAAATAAAATTCTAATTAGCAATACAAAAATCATGTATAAAAAAATAATAAAAACCGTTTACAAATCATCGAAGCCATAACTACATTTTTTTTAAAACATTATGAATAAGATAGCATTCACCACATTAATATATTCAACAACTAAACCACCCATTCTAATAGAATGAACCAACCTCATCAATAATTTACTCCGAATAAATGTAGAGCTCAGAATTTTCTAAACAATATTCAATTTAACACAACCCCTAAAGATGACAAGCGAAATGGTCAAAAGCGCTTGGGCTAATATAGTATTTTTTCTCCACCGAGTCTAAAATACAAAGTAAGAAGACTTGAATGTCTTCACTTGAAGATCATAAAAAAACCGGCAGTTCGAGATTTTTAACAATATATATATATATATATATATATATATATGGTCAGGCAAAATGATCTGACACATTTGTAGGTTAAATAAAAGACAAATAAAGTAAAGAAACAAAAAAGTGTTTTTATTTTCGAAAAGTACATTTAATGCTGTTCTGTTTCATTAGGTTTTGAAAATTAAATCTGTCAAATAGGATTCGTTATTGGCTACACACTGTCGAAGGCGTTCACGATGGTTGTCTATAACTCGGCGGGTCATTTCATGTGGAATGGCTGTAATTTCTTAATGAATTGCATCTTTAAGTTGTTCAATAGATTGAGAGCGATTACTGTATACATTTGACTTTAGGTATCCCCAGAGAAAAGTATCGCACGGATTTAAATCAGGTGAACGGGCGGGCCAACCGATGTCACCACGCAAGGAGATCAAATGACCAGGGAACATCTCCCTCAAAATCCCCATTGCACGTCGAGAAGTGTATTAAATGAAAAAAAAATGGCATTATATGTACTTTTCGAAATAAAAACGCTTTTTTTGTTTCTTTACTTTATTTGTCTTTTATTAAACCTACAAATGTGTCAGATCATTTTGCCTGACCCTTTATATATATGAACATAAACAAGGGAGCTATATTGTCTGCAAAATATTAAACATGAGAATAACTTTTACTTAATTATTTTTTTGATGAAACTTTGTGTTTTTATATGGTTTCTGTGAAGGTATATTACTGATTCTAATAATTATTGATAATAAACCAGTCGAATCTTTGTTTGTCCAGTCAGCTGGGGCTGTAGAATACACCGACTTAATCTCTGCCGAGGGATAAGACCCCCACCCCCACGAGTGTCCTGGATATGGTACTAAATATGATGGTAAGGCTCCAGTAATGCTGAGCTTTTGAGAATTGCCATCATTCCCAGGTTCACTCTGGCCCGAAGTGGTAGCACATGATATGGTCCTATCTATGGGTCAAATAGAACTGTATATTTATGCTAAACTGAATTGGTTGAGATGGTTTTGTTTTGACATTGAAACTGCGTACTTATGCTAAACTGAATTGTTTGAAATAGAACTGTTTATATGTATGAAAATATATTTAGCATTAAATAACCTACAATTGTTGATGTGCCATAAAACCAAACCAAATCGATCAAATCGGTGTTATTCTTGACGTTTTCTTCAAGGCAAAAAATTGGCGTAACATACACAGTACTCTTTCTTTTTTATTGGTCAAAATCAGCTTTGAAAATGCATTTTGGATGGGGAAACTAGAGAAATTTAATGATTTTCTTTGTGTGTGTGTGTGTGTGTGTGTGTGTGTGTGTGTAGAATCGTTGGAACAAAATTTAATTAGATAAGGAAAAGCTGGTTTATCATTTAAGATATTTCATAATTTAGGAATATTTTTCCTAAAATATGCCGTGTCATAGTAGAAAAACAGTCTATGAAAGCTTATTCGAATGTGAGTATAAATATTCTGTGTTTTGGGGTTGTTTCGTGCGCAGTTAAGTTTTCTAGACGTTCATGGCTTACATTCATACTCACACACACAGAGAAACAAATACCACACACACACACACACACACACACACACATATATATATATATATATATATATATATATATATTGAAGAGGCCAGTCACCATGTTTGTAAACATAACTAAGTGAAACAACAGAATGTTATGCCGCCGTTACCTTAGGGAATTTATATATATATATATATATATATATATATATATATATATATATATATATATATATATAATGTGATCGTTGATTTTAATATTTCAAAATTAAAAGAAAAAAATGTTTGATATCTAGAGTATATAAATACCCATGCACCGTGATTTAAAAAAAATAGGATATCCAAAAAGTAGATGCAAAAAAATTTACTTAACCAACACCAATCATTATGCCATATCTGATGGCAACCATTTCTGAAATAAGAACAGAATTGTTAAAAAAAATAAGGTAATTTAAAAGAAATTATCAAGAAGAAATTAATCAACGTATAAATATGTTTGATGAAAAATAGTTTCTTCATTAATCAACTGAACTGCCCTAAGAATGTACAACTTAAAAAAAACAAAACAATGAAAATCCATTGGGCAAATATACATTACATAAATATTGAATATATTCTTTTTGTTTGTTTGATTATAGATAGTTATACCGCAAAAGACAGACGCCAACCCTATTGCTGATTTAATGCTTTACCCCTTGGACCTTTATAAAATTTCATTTTTTTTTTTTTTTTTGCTAAAACCTTTTTGAGCTAATGAAACTTCTTCGTCGCTTTTCAGATGTTCACCGCAAAAATTCCACAATTTATATTTCTCATCTGATCATCTAGAAAAAAAAATGAATTAAAAAAAAAAGAAAAAATATTCTACTTGTGTTATTTTCTTATTGGGTAATTGAAATTTTCGTTTCTTTTTAGGATTTTTTTTTTTACACATAACCACTCCTTAATAGCAAAACGTACCCGTTATAGTATTCCAAAAACGTAGTTCATAGATATTTCTTGTTAACCTTACATAAAATTCAATAATTTTTATTTATTTATTTATTTGATTATTTTATTTATCTATTTATTTATCTATTTCTTTATTATTTTTGTTTGTGAATATTTTTTCCAACACGATCTGGTAAAACCAAGTTTTCTTAGAGATCAATATTTTGAAGAAATTATCTCTACATCCATAGGTAGTATTTATCAGTCTTGTCGCTCAGGGTTTCAGTTATGTCTATTTGGGGACATTGCGTCCGTTTTTAATGTGACCGGGAAAAAAATCCTGATGTGCTCTAATAAAAGAAAAAAATACGTTGGGAAAATGTCATAACTATGTTTTCTTGAGAGGAAGAAATGTCAGAATATATTAAAAAAAATTTTGTCATTTAGTTTACGTGACAGAAACGATTTGCCGGACAGAGATATATAATACACAGATGGAATTCTAATCTTGAGCTTCTCGTCAAAATTCAGTGGATCACCCTTATTTATTTTTCTTAAACTATTTCTTTTCAATCTTTGATGAATGGCGTAATGGCAAAAGCGCTGGACTGCGGTCGCAAAGTTAGTGAGTTCGTACTCCAGTCACGCTATGACATCCACTTTTGAACAAATACTCCTGCGAAAACTGTAGACCTTCTACCCCGATACTTTGTGCTGAATAGTATTACTGAAGTAATACAAAAATTGTTTCGACATTAAATAATGCATGATGGCTTATATGCCACAAAAACAAAACAAGAATACTAAATGAGGATCAGAGTCTAGTATCACAAACAAAAAGCAGAACAAGCTATGATAATTGAAAATTTGGACCTAGAAATTAAATGTCAACATATTTTTAGATGAATTGTGATATTTGTTATCACTTAAAATATTCGGACAACAGACCTCATCTTTATCGTTACTCTCAACGTTTCGGCCGAAATGTCCTTCAGCTGTTTTCAGGTATTTCATGTCGAACTCAGGAGCTCACACAGAATCTCAAACTGAATCCTTTAATAGATCCACAAGGGTAGACTGTCCCGGTAAGAACACATGGTGCCGTGGATAAGATGTTAGGTGACATCATCTTGAGGTTGCAGGTTCAATCTCAGCTGCAGGTAAAAATAAGATGGAATACTTACTAAAACTTAACACTTGTACCCAGTCATGGTCACTAGAATTGGAACCGTTTACCCATGTGGATCAAATAAATGCGTTCAGTTTAACATTCCTTGTGGGTTCCCGAGTTCGAAATGAAACTCCTAAAGAAGGCCGAAGAACATATCGACCGAAACGTTTTAAGTATAGCAATAAATATGATGTCAATGATCCGAATATTCTAAGTTATAACAATGTTTATTAAATATTTTATTGATATCCCCTTTTAAGCAAATATTGACGCATATCCAGTAAATAAGTTTCTAAAAGTTTCAAACTGTTATCAAATTAATGACTAAAATTTTCACAAATATGATAATACAAATTGTCACATAATTTTTCTCCTCATTTTAAACTATCATTTTTTTTTGTGCAAATTAACTTAGGAGACTGGCGTTGGGGCTCATCTATCTATTAGTTACAATCATAGTTGGGACTGGTGCACAGTGCGTTTGCTGGCTAAAAAAATTTTTTAAGACTGCTGAATCTGCAATTGCTACACATTAGGATTTTTGTACTCATTTCATTTTAGGTTGTTGTGATGCTGTTCCGAATTGAAAATTGATAATGTTATCGGTTGAATAGTTCAGAACCACAGGTTCATTCTTTCAAAGAAAGCTATTGGGAAGAATTGAAAAAAAAATGCTATTGGCTAAAAATTGACAGAAATGCCACTATATATGACAACCTTAAAAAAAAACATGGTTAGTCTAAACCATGATCGGAGCTGTTCGTATCCGAATATAAATAAACATAGGCTAGATGTATGAAACATTTTCAATTGTCTAAGTTTACTTCCACCTCAAAGATAACAGTTTGAAATAAGGGAGGTATTTTTGTCACACATTGTATATTTATTTCATAAAATACGGAAATGCTTTGCTTTCAATTTTTCACCTTTACCATTAATCTTTCATCTCTATCGTTTCCGGTTTAAACCATTGTATTTTGCTTTGTTTTTGTTTTTTTTTTTTTTTCTAATAAAAGCTTTATTACCAATGTGAAATTCTCATTACATATGCTTGCCTAGTTGGCTGGGGCTGTAGAATACACCGACTGCTTCTTTGAACAAGGGTGATTCCCCCACCGAACGAGTGTCCTGGATATGATACTAAACAATCTGTTGTTGAGTTTCCTGTAAGGCTGAAGCTTTGGATGTGGATTACCCCTTTATTGCTATCGCTCCCAGGTCCACTCTGGCCCAGAGTGATAGCAAGTGATTGGGCTCTATCTATGGTTTAAAAAGAACTAAACTGCATACTAATGCTAAATTGAAGTGTTTGAATTAGAACTATTTGTCTAAACTGAATAGATTGAAATAGAAATGTATTTGATAATTAAACTATGTAATTGCATTTAAACTGCGTACTTATGCTAAACTAAATTGTTTGAAATAGAACTGCTTTTGACATTAAAACGCTACTTACACTAAACTGCATTGTCTAATATATAACTGTTTTAACATTCAAATATGTGTAAACAATATCTATACTTATACTAAATTGAAGTAGGATAATTTGACTAAACTGAATAGCTTGAAATAGAAATGTTTTTGACAATCAAAATGTGTACTCATGATAAACTGAATTGTTTGAAATAGAACGGATAATTTATTTAAAAATGGATTTGGCATTAAATAGTCTACAAAGGTTTATGCCATAAAAAACAAACAACCAACCATAATTACATATACGTACATGCAACTGGAAGTCAATAGAAATTATCACGTCCTAGCATACTTTTTAAATATTGTAATGAGAATCCTATACTCCTTGCTAAATGAAAACATTAATTGTATCATAGACGAGTGCTACAGGGTGTAGCAATGGAGGCGAGCTTAGAATAACAGTTATCGCCGTTGGGAATGGAATCGGTGACACGCGTTCAAATCTTGGATTAGGTTGTTTGCGTTTTACTTTTCTCTAATACATCTAACAGCTCTCCTGCCTGCTAAGTGTATATAATAATGGAGACTAGATTATTAGGGATTAGCACGGCAACTAGTCTAGGAGAAAGAAAACTCTGAATTCAAACCAATTGTACTCTGCTTAATACTCTACCTTGTTCACACGGTGTCTAAAATAGTTTGTATCCTTTTTTTTTTTTCGTAACTGATTTATTTCCAATTTACCCTAAACTTTTGATCTTTTTCTGCATTCTTGCTCCAAGTCTACATTAAGAAGGTATAATAAGAAGCAAAGATTTACATGTTCAAGACGTTCATGTCTACGAATAAAACATTATGCATATCTTACCAGTACTGCTAGTCTGTATATTGTTGATAACATTTCACGTGTCGAAAATTTGGTAGTTTTGTGATTTGGCTCTGAAACTTGATCTTGTGAGGTCAGAGCTACATAAAATCGTCAAGAATTTTGTTTATAAGACAGTCATTTTGTTGGCTCCGAGGTTTGGTTTCTTTGTTTAATGGCATATCAACCTTTGTAGGTTATTTAATGCCAAAGCTATTCTCCTAGAAGAACAGTAGTGGTACTATTTAACCCATAGCTGGGAGGAAAGGGGGTTGATACTTTTCCCGAAAGTAACTGGAGTGCGAACTCGCTTACTACGATTCCGCAGTCCATCACTTTAACCATTACACCCCTCTGTTGGCTTCGAAAACAATTGACTAAAAAAATAATTAGCCTAATGCCAGATTCTTATAGAAGAGTATTCGTTCACCAATGGAACAAATATAGTAATCTTGATTGTTTATTAGCCGAAAAAATAACATACTAATACCAGTAATAGTGAATTTTTTGTATAATTTTAAACATTTATTCAAGCTAAATTACTTCTCGAAAATACTTAGGTTTCTTTTTTTTTAATTTCCCATGATTCTCTTTTCAGTTTGGTCTTTTATATCTTTCACGATAAATACAAAATACAATAAATAGATATAAATAAATTAATATGAATACAAAATATTATAGTAAATTGGTAAAAAGTGGCTTTGTAAAGGTTCCTATTATGTCTCGGAAGAAAATACTATCCAATATTTTGATTTTCATCTGGGCTGCTAGACAAATTTACGACCAAGTAAGAAATATGATTCTATTTTAGTTAACAGACAGTTCACTGATTTTAATAAGATAAAGCTGCTATAGGAAAAGCCAAAAAGGATGGGGAATTGGATAAAAATTAAACTTCTATAGAAATGGACTGCGAATTGCAGCCTTCTTTCATTCTCAAAAATAATCTTTATGATTATTAATTTTTTTATAAGTATCTTATTTTATTTATTTTTATGTTCGTTTCTTTTTATCGCAACTCACCGTCGTTATTGATGCGATGGCGAGGAATCGATTCTTTCGGAAACTATAATAAAGATTGTGTACTAGGCGAAACAAGAATGTTCGTCTCTTTAAGGAAAATCTAAATATCGGTACCAGCGGTTTCACTGTTTAACTGGGAGAACCATTGGTACTGCTGAAAGTTAAATTATACCCTACATTGTTTCCGATCTGTCAGCTCTATGTAGTGATTTGGTAAGCTTTGCTTAGTCTAACACGAAAATATTAGGTTATTTACAGTGCTCGCTGTTTCAAAGTAGTCCCCACTGAGTGAGCTTATTGTTGCCTAATTTCACTTATCTGATGGGAGCCGGTGCTTTTGAGGTGAACTGAACTTAAAGCACTAATATGTTTACTAAGTTTACCATAGCTATGACAAAATGTCTGAAGTAATCAACAGCTACCCTATCTCACAATTACACTACACAAGACACTCTAATCCACTCCGGGTATTGTCCCCGAGGTGTTATAGTTAAAGCGATGTACTGCGGAATCGTAGTAAGCGAGTTCGAACTCCAGAAAAATACCCTTGGGAAAGGTATGAACTCCCTTTTCCTCTCAGCAATGGGTTAAATAGTACCACTACTGTTCTTCTTGATGGATAGATTTGGCATTAAAAAGGTTGATATGTCATGAAACAACAAACTAATCTGCTCCAAGTTTATAGCTATCATTATAAGAATCGTTCCAAAACTTGTAAGAAACACCAAGATTTTAGATTTTTTGCACACATTTCACCTTTGTATGGACTTTTCCCATAAAGAGATTAAGACAGAAAACAATTTTTACGAAAAAAGATAGTATAATTTCACACGAAAAACGTTCAGCCAGGATCATTCATTTTGGATATGGTTTAAAACTTCCTTAATGTCATATTTTTACATTTTGATTTTTATAGATGATGCATTGTGAATTTTTATGTAACTCTTTGCAAGTTTCTCACAATAGTAGTTTACAATATTTTATTGACCAAGTCAGCTGGGACTGTAGAATACACCGACTGCTTCTCTGCAGAGGGGTAAGACTCCCCCAACGAGTGTACTGTATATGACACTAGATCATCTGATGGTGAGGCTCCAGTGATGTTGAAGCTTTGGGGAATGCGGAGTACCCCTTCATTGCCATCTATGGGTCAAAGAGGATGTTGGGCATTTAAAATGTGTATTTTACAATTAAATTTAATGCAAACAAATGACTAATTCTAAAATAGAAATAGAACTGTTTACTATATAACTGTATGTAAACATATAGCTGATATTTAATTTAATTGTTTGTGATAAATAACAATACTTAGAACCATTTAACTTTTTGTTTCATGGTAAACTGAATTGTTTGAAAAAGAACTGTTTGATCCTTTAACTCTGTGTAAACAAATGACATGTTTAATTGAATTGTTAGAGTTAAATCGCAACACTTGAAAACATTAAATAGTGAGCAAACAAAGAATTAATAGTTAAAAAAATTATTTGTCTTCGATAGAAATAAGTGAATTATTTCAACAGAGTGCAGAAAAATGAGCTCAGTATCGTTAACAAATGTTATCTACAAAATGTGTTTAGAAATCACACACACACACACACACACACACATATATATATATATATATATATATATATATATATATATATATATATATATATATATATATATATTGTGTGTGTGTGTGTGTATAAATGTTTGGACATGGAATAGCCTAAAACATTTAATGTGTCATAAAACCAAACCAAACCAAACCATTATTTTCAGACTGACAACAAATTTCGACAGTTCTCCTGGACTATTCTATTCTAGTCGGTACCAGTTGCATTATGGTGTAGATGGTCTCAATTCTTCCTCCGATTGCTTGTTCTTTCTTTCTCTTTTGTAGGTTCTTGGTGATCAGAAATATAGTGGCCTCTTCTCATCACCAGTTACTCTAGTGCCCAGTTGTCTGACCGAAAAATAAAAACGGTCAGTCACGAGAACTCTCACTCTCGGTGAGAGACAGTTAAAGACGACCTTTTTTTATTAACGGGTCAATCAGTTGGTTGCAGGGAGAGAGACAAGAAATGAACAAATAATGCCTGCAATACTACTGATTGTTAAAAGGGCTATAACTATGATTAGTATTACTGTTACTTTCATATTCCAAATTTTCTTTAGTTCCCTTGTAAAGTCTAGGTATTTGTCACGGTTTTCACTTTTCTTTATCTTAACACTCTGATCCACTAGAACGACAAAATATACTAGATAAAATGTTTTTGTCTTCTAGTTTATTAAAACTAGTATTCTAAAATTGGGTGGTCAGTTTTTATATGATAATCTTTGATAGTTTTGTGTTTTATTTTCTTTGATAAATGGTCCATACACAAACCAGAAACACTCATCGTCGTAAAATGTTCATAACTATTCCTGGTGAATCAGAATTCCTACCCATTCATATCTACTCTTGCACTCTTTGCTATTTTCCTGCATTTACTCATTATATGGCTTATGATTTTTTTTACTAGTCTACACCTGCTATTTCCTAGCGTCTTATCTACTCTTGCTTTTTCATAATTACTGCTAATTATTTTTTTATGGTTGCTATTAATAATGTCTGTTTCTCTCTTTAAGTTGAAACAACAGAGCTAAGTTCAGGTCATCTGGTGAGTGATCTTTATAGTCTGTATTCTGAAACGTCCCTAAAGTTGATTTCTTTACTATTTTTGTTTTCTCGATTTAGAAATTTCTATTTTCCTGTCTGTCCTTGTGATCTCTTTGTTTTTGCTATTATTGGTTGTTGTTATTACTTTGCGGCTCTTGCTTATAGATTATTCTAGTCCCTGAGTAACCGTATCTCTACATTATTATTGCAAGTTTTTTTTTTTTTTTGCACCAGATTTAGCTGAGTGTCTTCAACTGGTTTCTGAGGGACAGCAAGTCTCTTTAGGTCTCCATAATTCTTCTCTATATATGGCTGATCCAAACAATTCTGTCCGATTTTCAACTCTTCCAGGATCCTTTACATGCCTTTCAGGACAGTTCAAAGTGCATCAAATACACTTGGTATCGCCGTTACTCCCACGTTCCACAGCTTTTTTAGTTCTCTGGTGATGTACTTGTATTATCACTTGTTTTTGTTTTCTTTGAATTTCTCTCTGTGGTCTGCCGAGACGGCAATTATTATTTTGCTCTTCTTACAGTTTTTCACACCACGGTTGATGGCTTCTCACTGAACTTTGACAACAAGTCTCTTCAAGTGTCCAGGACTGATCTCAGTAATCTGGCAGATCTTAATAATGCTGTAGTCTGGATGGTTTCCACTTGCCTTTGATTTCTAAGTCTTCTAGTCCTTTTATCAGTTCTTTAGGGGTTGTTCCAAGGGCACCAATTATATTTGATATCTCCATAATCTTCGTGCTTTTGTGAGTTCCATTGTAAGGGCTAGGTATTTATCTCTCTTGTGTGTTTCTTTCAATGTCATTGTGTCTGCTGGGATGGCAAAGCCCACTACTCGGTAGTTTCCTTCGCCTTTTTTTTTTGAAAATCACTTGGTCTAATCGTCAGGCTGAGATTAGTTGATCTGTTTGTGTCTCAAAATCAAAGAGAATTTTATGTGTCTTATTCTCCAGGACGGATTCTTATTTATGCATGTATCTCTGGGTCGTCTGGTCAAACTCAAAATCAAATTCGAGTCTGTATAGTTTCAAATCTTCCTCGCCCTGTCGGCTGGGGCTGTAGAATACGCTGACTGCACCTCTGTAGAGGGGTAAACCTCCTCCCAATAAGGCTAATGTTTGGTCGAGGGTGGCGACCCGTAACGCTTGAGGACGGGATCCTGGTGGCGGAGAAGTCCATGACCTGGCAACTAAAGAGGTCATCTTACTTGCAACATTCCTTGAGGCCCGATCCGATCAATCGGCTGTTCATGTCAACCCATTTTCTGATTTTTTAAAACGTCTGAAATAGAGGGCGATGGCTGCAGCGTCAAACGTGCTGAGGAAAGACCTATACTCCTTTCCGTCCCTGGGTAAGTAATTATTTTGGGAATGAAAACCCAGGGACAAAATTAAAACTGTCTACCATCAGCATGAGTATACTGGCTATGTTTTCATGATGTTACTAGGCGAATGGGTTTCCCCCTAGGCACATCCTGTGTGGGGCTCCGATGTGGTGGGGAGCATAGCCAATGAAACTCACGAACCTTCTTTATGGCACTTGAAAATATAACCCAAGCAGAACCCCTCGAAAATCTCAAACGACCTTAGAGTCAGACAACTTCGACGATGAAAAAATACAGCCTGAACGTCCGTTGCCCAAATTTATAATATTAGAATCGGTTGAAGATACGCCATGAACAAACCTATTCCCATTTCTTATTCAGAAAATTATATATACAAATATCAGTCCAAAAACAGTTAAGAATTTAAGAAATGGCACAATAAAGATCGAAAATGAAAAAAACACACAAACTTTTTTTTGAATATCAAAACGTTTTAAAACTTGAAAATTAAAACATACCCCCATAAAACCCTAAACTCCTCTAAAAAAGTTATAAGAAACAAAGAACTTGCCCAGTGTTCAAGGGAAGAAATATTAGCTGAACTAAAAAAAAAACAAGGCGTAACTGATATGAAAATACTTACCATCAAAAAAGAAAACCAAACAATAAAAACACTTATATATTAACCTTTAACTCACCTACAATTGCCAAAAGAAATAAAAATCGGCCACATTAATGAAAAAACTGAACAAGACATCCCAAACCCACTCCGATGTTTTAAATGTCAAAAGTTTGGCCACCATGGAAATGAATGCAATGGACACACTATATGTAGTAAATGTGGAGAAAACCAAACCTAACCATAACACCATCGACTGCAATCTCAATAACAGATGTGTTAACTGCAGTGAAGACCATCCATCCTATAAGAGATCATGCCTAGGCTGGAAAAATAAAAATAAATCTTAACTATTAAACACATCAGAAACATTCCCGATCTAGAAGCTTAAAATATAGTTGAAGGCTACATAAAAAACAAAACCTATACCCAAATCTCCCACAACAACCCAAGATCAGAGAGTAAAAAGGGAGAAAACTACCAAGAACTAATCTCCAAACTACTCCGATTAGGACCTCAAGACTGGCCAATATTCATACAACAAATAAACTCCATACTCTTACAACTCTCCTCCAACCGTTTACCATGACAGAACTGAAAAACTCTTTAAAATACCATAATACAACTGGACTAGATGAGATACCCTATGAATTCTTAAAACAACTACCTAAAATTTCCCTCCAATATTTACTCCAAATCTTCAACATTTGGCACGGTGGGAACATTCCTATAAAACCAATACCAAATTCTGCAAAACATGCTACAAATCCAACAAATAGCTTTAACTAGTTTTATCAGTAAAACACTTGAACGAATGATTAACAACAGACTAATATGGTTTATTGAGAAAAATAAGTTAATCACAAACCTTCAGACAGGCTTTTACCGAAAGAGAACACATGATAGCCATATTTTTTGATATAGAAAAGGCCTATGACACCACGTGGAAATATGACATAATCAAAGACTTAAAAAATATGGAATTGAAGGATCAACTTCCAATTGCTGAACAACACAAATTTCTAGGAATTATTTTTGACAAAAAATTAACGTTCAAACCCCACATCAAATACTTAAGATCAATGTGTAATAAAACAATCCATCTCCTTCGAGTAATAGCACACACAGACCGGGGTGCCGATGAAAACACTCAACTAAAACTCTACCAAATATTAATACGATCCAAACATGACTATGGCACATTCATCTATGTAGTAGCCAGAAAATCCTATTTAAAACAATTAAATACTATACATCATCTTACAAAACCTCTCTTATATAAAGCTTAGTCACCGAGGCGAATGAACCGCTCCTATCAATTAGAAGACAAAACCTTTCCTTACAATATCATATCAAAGTGTCCTCATCTCCTTTAAACCCTGTTCACAATGTCCTCTACTGCCAACAAAACAAAAATTTCATGAAACAAAAATAAACCCCATCAAACCTAATCTCCGAATAGAAAATCTTGTCAACAAAACACAAATAGATTAAACACAAATACTTTAATCTACTACCTCAAAAACCCCTATCTTGGTTATTGAAACAACCCAAAATATTACTAAATCTAACAAAATATCATAAAGAAAATACACCTTACTATCTTCTATGAAGAATTCCTTCACCTTAAAAATAATCGCCCCAACCATATCCGTATTTATAGAAAAAGTTCCAAAAATTGAAGCAAAGTATCATGTGCTCTCATCCAACTTAATACCAAGATAACAAAATGTCTTCCGAGCAGCACTTCTATCTAAAGTGCAGAAGCTAAAGCCATAGATCTAGCACTCAACATTATAATACAAACAGAATCCACCAAATTCATCATTTTTTCTGACTCTTTATCAGTCCTAACATCCTAAAAAACCAAAACCTGAATAATCTCCTTACCATGCAACTTTTGAATAGACTAGAAATCCTATCAAAAACCAAAGAGATCCCAAGCTACATAAGAATCAAAGGGATTGACCGAGCTGACTCAGCAGCCAAGACAGCCAAGAAGATGCCCGTAGACAAAAGCTTTAAGATTCCATATCCTGACTTAAAAATATAAATTGAAAAAAAAAATTACCCAAAACAAATGGCAATTAAGATGGAACAACACCCCACACAACAAACACCAGACTATAAAAGCTGAAATAGGAGAATGGAAGGAAAGATACAGAAAATCCCACTGGGAAGAGATTATCCTATCTCGTCTACGTATTGGGCACACAGACATCACCCACTTATATCTACTCAAGCAAGAACAAACACCATGGTGTGTCGGGTATCACACTTCATTTTCAGTAAAACATCTATTGATAGATTTCATCGACCTAACACTAAAAAGACAATATTTCTACACAGTAAACAATATGAAAGAACTATTTGAACATGTCAAAGTATACAAAATACTTGCATTTCTAAAAGCAGTAGGTCTATGTAAAAGAATTTAAACCTTCACTATTCCATTTATGTACATGATGCAAACACTAGACAAACAAATCAACAGAAATAGGCAATAAATTATATGAAAAAGTGTTGATATACCATAAAACAAAACGTTCAATCAATCATATCTTCCTCTAAAGTCCAGTTCCTCTCGTATTATTTCCAAGCCTTTGGGGATCGTTCCCAGCGCACCAACGACAATTAGTATCACTGTCACTCTCATGTTTAAGAGTTTTTTGTTCTCTGGCAAGGTCCAAGTATTTATACATTTTTTTACTTTCTTTTATTTTATATAGTGGCCTGCTTGGACGGCAAAATTCATTTTAGCACAGATTTTTTTTTCTTAATCAGCACTAGGTCTGGTCTTCTTGACGAGATTAAAGGATCCATTTGTATCTCAAAAAGAATATTATTTTCTATGACAGATTTGTGGATATACTCTTTGGTTGAATGGTCAAATTTTAAACACATGCACAATCTCCAGTTAATCACCTTCCTTACCGAGTCATGCAGCTCTCGTGACCTTTTGGTGCCTGTTTTCTGCATTCGCATATTATGTGATTAACCATTTCACCTCTTTCTCTAAATAACCCACTCTAGATATTTTGATGCGTGTGATCAATTTTTGCTCCAATGTAATTTAAACTTATGACTTTATTTTGAGCTACGATTTAAATAGATTCACTTTCTTGCAGTTGCTTATATTAGGTTTATTAGTGCTATTATTTCTTGCAAGCTTTTCACTCAAGCGTTAACTTTTGCTCTTTTACTGTGTCTGAGCGACATCAAGTCTCTTCAAGTATCCAGGACATTTCTCTGGACATTTTCTCCTGCGATTTATGAAGCTTGTATCAACCTGTGCATTTCCTACGTATGGGATTGAGTGGCATTATCGTTATTACAAATTGTAATGGTAATAGTGCATCTCCCTGGAAGATACCTCATGAGACTTTCCCCCTGCTGCCTGTTTCGCATGGTATTTTCGATAGATTTTATGATTTCGCCGGATATCTGGTTCATTTTGAGACAGTCTAACTTTGCAGGACTATGTCATATGCTAATTTGTCGTCAATCCATGCTATAGCTAGATTTTTCCGTCTCGTTTTGCTGTCCTTGGGGATTTGTAGATCAATGTAAAGTAGCTGTCCAGTACCTCTGGTCCACTTCTAGAATCCTTTCTGTTCTTCGGGGAACAGTCTGCGTCTTATTAGCGAATGGTAAACCTCATGCCTTATTCATGCCGCAAGTATTTTCCACACCATTGTTAAGCACGTTATTGGCTTGCAGTTGTTAGGGGTGGTTCCTTTTTAGGGGTCTTTTTGGATCAGGGGAGTCTTTCCTTTTGTAATCTATTTGCGTATATCTGTTTCTTGTAGGGATCTGTTCGTTTCGATAGCTAGTCCATCATGTATATAAGCGAATTTTTAAAATCAGTATCCATGTATGCCACGTCCATTTCAGTTGGGCACTTTTTGAGTGCTGCTTTGAGTGAGTTGTGTATTTTTGCTTTTGCGGCTTCTTCGATTCCTTCTCTTTTCCAGTGTTGCTTATCCATAAGAGAACACATAAACCGGTAAAAAAAAGATGTCTTCCCTCATCTGTGGGTATCGAAATTATCAGTGGGTAGCAGTAGCTTCCTGACTGAGCTATTGAACTATGAAATTTCTTCCGTCCAACATCGGGTGGATCTCACCGTTGAACCAACATAGAATTCATCCTCCTTACTGCTTCCTTTATCTTCTTGTGATATCAATTCAGTGAAATTTTCCCCCTTTTGATTACTGGTTTTTCAGATAAGTCTAGTTATTCACTATTTTTCTAATTTTTATGTATTAGATATAAAGATTCATAGCATTCCTCTCCCTCCGGTTTTTTACAGTGTGTATATATATATATATATATATATATATATAGTATAATATCGTCACACCACCGAACACTTTTCGTGCCTATACTTAGCTCCATTTACAGACAACGACAGGATATAATACGTAGAGCAAACTCAAAATTTTCCAGATTATTAAGGCAAAAACAAAATTATGAACTAATTATATGCATACATTTTTCAAGGTGCTGGACATCGCTTTCCGTCGTTTTTCTTTTGTTTTTTGATACTTGCTGTTATATGTTGGCTGTGGACACCGTTTTACTCGCAAATTTTCACACCAGCTCTATGTAGATTTTTTTCCTCTCTAAAATCCGATCAACAGTAAGTCTTCACGGATATATTCAAGCTGATTTAAACAGGGCTTTTGGTTGGCTAGACTCGATGCTTCTTCCGACATCCAGTTATATTATTTCGCTCACTGCGTCTTTTTCGCATCAGTCTAAGCTAATGGTCTCTTGCTGAAGTCTGAGAGACATCAAGTGTCCTCACGTCTCTTGCACAGTGGGTTGGAGCTGTAGAATGCTATACTTCTATGCAGAGGAGTATGACCCCCTAAATGAGTGTCTTGGATATGACGCAAAACAATTTGATGGTTAGGGTCCAGTAATGCTGGTACTTTAGGGAATACCGAGTGCTCCTTCACTGACATTGCTCCCAAGTCTTTCTGGCCCAGAGTCGTAGCACCTGATTGAGCCCTATCTATGTGTCAGATAGAACTAAACTGTGGTATTATGCTAAACTGAATTGTTTGAAGTAGAACTGCTTTGACACTTAAATAGTGTACTTATGCTAAACTGAATTGTTTGAAATAGAACTGTTTATGTATAAAAATTTATTTTGCGTTAATGACCTACAAAGGTTGATGTACCATAAAACCAATCCAAACCTCTGGTCTTCAAGACCCTCTTCCGTGTTCTAACTAATTTTAAAATGATGTAGTCTGTATGGTTTTGATTCTACTGATTTTCAGTTCTTTCAGATTTTTTTCACGCTCTTTAAACTTTCCGAACTCGCCTCTATTAGTGGTATCAGCTTTTTTGTAGCCCTCGTCCAAGATCCGAGTATTTGATAATCTCTTGGCTTTCATTCATTTTCATTCTGTCAAGATACGCCCGGATTTGTATTTTTTATACCAGTTTGCTGCACCTCTTTTATGATGTGATTGTCCGTTTTCTCTCTGTTTCAACTTAACCATTTCTTTTTCAGGTACTTATAATTTTTTTTTCTTCAACATGATCAATTCTTACAAAAATATTATGTGCTATTATTAGAAGGAAATCGTTTTCTTTTCTGAGGTTTATTCTTCTTCGTCATGCCCAGGTCATCTCGTGTTAAGTCTCCCAAATTTATCGCTTGAAGTATCCATTCAATTATTTTTCTTCCCTTTTTTGTTTTCTATATTTTGATGCTTTACTGTTTCTCCTTGCGTTGACATTCTTATTACTGGCTGCTGCAATTAGTTGAAAAGTCATGAGCATCGTCATCAATTTCTTTATCCTTTGGTCCATCTGCTTCTGTTCTTCCTTCGTATATTTTAAGAATGCTCCAGGTTCTCTTACAAGGGGGTCGGCCAAGGTATTTATTCAGATGATGAGGTTTCTGCTGCAGAGCTTCGTTAGAGAATTCTTTTTGCTGTAGAAGTAATCTTTTCTTTATTTTTCTTTCATCTCTGTTTGGTAGGGTCCATTTCCAGTATTTTCAGCTATTTTCTGTTTCTCTTTCTCCACCCGTTCTCAAGCTTTTCTAATTTGATATTGTTGTTGTTATTACAATTACTACTACTACTACTACTACTGCTACTAAATTTTAAGTTTATTTTCGCCTTCTAATAATCCTTCACAGGATCTTCACCGAAAACTTAGGAAGAGGGAAGTTAATTATTATATGTATGTTATATATTTGTTTTTTCTTGTGTCTTTTTTTCTGTCACATTAATAGTACTCTCTTAAGAAGACGAGCAATTGTATTATGTGTATTTTTTGTTGTACATTTACCTGTTATCTTGAAATGTTTATGCCTCCCTTCCTTGAACATTACCAGGGTTCGCACTATTATTCGCTTTGTGGTACTTGTAAAAGCACCACATTTTTTTTTTCACTTTCTACGTCCAAGGCTTTGTATATACTTATAATTTTACTCCTTGCGATTTTTTAACAGCAGCGTTGGCTGGTTCGTTTCACTGGAGTATGGTTGATAGCAAGTCCCTTCAGGTCCCAGGAACTCTTCTAAGTATTCGGGCCAGTCTCAATAATGCTGTAGTTTGGATGGTCCCGATTCTTTATGAGAAATGAAAAAATAACCTTAAGTTTTAACTAAGTTAAAGTCTGTATCATACTTCTCGAAGTTAGACCTTGAGCTAGTTTCAGGTTTTCCTGTATCACCTTTTATGGTTAATATTTACTGTCTTATTTTTAGAATTTATCTCCGAAGAGGCTGGTCATATCTTACAAAATTTAAGGCTTCTGATGATCTTCTGCTTGATTTGAGGGCGGTAACTACTTGCTTAGCGCTTTTATTATAATTAACTGGAATTTTCGCACTTTTTCAATTTTAGTTTTTTTATTGTAATTCAACTAGATCGTCAGTTCCACGCATTAGAGACAATGATTATAATTTTCTCTGTTTAACTTCACCTCTACTAAGTTCTTAAATGGCATCATAGTCTTTACTCTTCTTACCTGTATTAATAGTATAATTTAATCTACCACAAGACTAATAATTGGGTCCCTCATTTAAGATCCTATTCTGAAGGCTAGGGAAATGTGCCTTAGTACTCAAGTAATCCACCCCTCTAAAATACTACTATTTCTTTCTTGATATCCTTAAGCCTTTTGAATATAGCATCTTATCCTAGATAATTCTTCGCGTTTTGATTACGTAGGAAGTCCAACAGATTATTGACTTCTGAATAGTGAGTTCGATCCCCACTAGGTTTCCTATAATTTTAGCATGGGGTAAAATATAAACTTAGTTTTATAACGCCTCGTTGCAAAGTGTAATAATAAGTGGGTTTGATTTGCAAATCACTGTTAGTGAGTTCGAGTCTAATTTCTAGCCTAGTGCCAAACTAACCGATACATAAAAATTATCTTTATTGTGCGCCGCAGGGTGTAATATCATGTCGGCAAGTATTAGAATAATATGACAGTATTTTTTTGTAAAGGGTTCCAACACACAAAATCGTGTGTCGTTGGTATGAAATTAAACGAGATATGCTAGCAAGAATCAAGTTATAGTGATCTGAATAGTGTGGAGTATCCCTTCAGTGATATTACTTTCAGGTCTATTATAACTCGGAGGGATTGTACCTGTCAAGGTTACATGTATGTGTCAGGTATATATTTGCTAAAACATATTCGTATTCAATAAGACTATCAGCAAAATAAAACAAAAAATAAAATTCTTACAAAAAAATCTGCAAAAAATGATGAGCTTCCTTAATCTGTTGCCTAAAAAATAACACAAGGCGGATTTAAAATTCAATAAAATCAATCGTGTGGTGTAATCGATAGCAAACGAGGTGCGCAAATGGTGTATTTGATTAAACAGTGTTGTCCTAGTTGTCTGGGGATATAGAATACGTTGACAGAATCTCTGAAGAGAGTTAAGACCCCCACCTCCCAACAAATGTCCTGGATATAACTCTAAGTAATCTGATGTTGAGGCTCCAGTAATGCTGGAGCATTGGGGAATGCCGAGTACATCTTCATTGGCATCTTCATTGGCATCCCTCCCAGGTCCTCTATGGCCCAGAGTGTTTGCACATGATAGGGTCCTCTATGGGTGGAATAGAAATAAACTGTACTTATGCTAAAATGAATTGTTTGGCATGGAACTGTTTTTTGACATTTAAACAGTGTAATTATGCTAAACTAAATTGTTTGAAATAGGACTGTTCATATGTATGAAAATGTATTTGGCATTGAATAATCTACAATGGTTGATATGCCATGAAACCAAACTAAACCAAACAAATGAGGCCTTGCATCACATGAATCAAACTCAATACCTAATACACACACACACACACACACACACACACACACACATATATATATATATATATATATATATATATATGAAAAAAAACCTAAAGTGCCTCATTCAGTTACATTTCCGGACTTAGTCGAACGAGAGAAAAGTAAATATTTTAAAATGAATAAGAAAATCTTTCTCTCTTTCTCGCTCTCTCTCTCTCTCTCTCCTATATATATATATATATATATAATCAGGCATTCTATTTACTTTTCTCTTCTCTATAAAATATTTCCATCCATATCACTACATGCCTCGTTCTCACCTCCTCAATAACCTGTTTCCGCTGAATATTTTTCTGTTGTTAAATATTTTTTATACTTTTTGCTTACTGTCACTATTTCAAGTTTTCATCTTCCTACACATTGCCATCTATGAATTATCTCCCTTCGTTCCCACTTACCCAGAATTCTTCACTTCATCCGGTTTCTTCTTCCCACCCCTTGATTTGTCCAAATAAATGTTAATATTTCTTGTCAATTATTTGATACCAACTTGACTTCCCGCCTCTTCGACGGAAATTCGTGACCGGAATTAATTGATTTTCACTAATTTCTTTTAATCGATGACCTTAAAACATCGAAGGCATCAGGGCTGAATGATTTTATGCAAATGGGAAGCGTGTATTGGCGACCGAAATTCGGTTCAAAATGTTTTTTGACTAATTTTGAATGCAGTGCAGTTTTATTAGAGAAAAAAAAAAGGAGAAAAGAAACCACAATGTCGAGAAAGAGATAGGAAGGAAAAAATAATTACAAGGAGGTGGCAATAATGTGTTTTGGTTATTAAGTTGATTATGATAGTGAAGACGATATAGCAATAATCACAAATAAAATTGTTATATTTTCTTATTGAGAAATAATTGAAATTCTATAAATCAAGCAAAAAATAAAGTGCACGCGTGTGTGTATGTGTGTAAAGATAGGTTTAATTGAACGCCAGGTTGATATGTTTCACTTAAAGGATAGCTTCATTATTGAGATGAATCTAGCGTTACAGTGAGATATGATTTTGAATTTGTTTTTTCTCATCCTTATCTCCATTATACATATGGGGAGAGAGAGAGCATTTATAAGCAAATAGACAAATAATACACTCGCGTTTGCTTAAATGCACTATTTGTGTGCGTATATATATATATATATATATATATATATATATATATGTGTGTGTGTGTGTGTGTGTGTGTGTGTGTATGTATGTGTGTGTGTGTTTGTGTGTGTGTCCGAGAAAAACGAAGAACATATCCAATATCATATTCACTATAACAACAAAAGCATTGCAAAAATGAAGATATCCTTTTAACGAAACATGTTAACCTGGCTTTTTCTACCAGCTATTTTCACACACACACACACACACACACACACACACACACATACATATATATATATATATATATATATATATATATGAGATGAGAAAATCATTCGAAAATCTTGCTTAATTATATATGTATTAGAATGAAGATATGGATTACAACAAAGTTCATGCTTGTAGAATAATATTTATGGCCAAACGGTGACGATCTTAAGAAATAAAAATCTATGATCATTGAAGGAATTCAAAACTACATCAACATCAAATCAGTAATGGAAAAGCAAAAAAACAAATTGATGAAATGTCTCCAAAAACATGGACCATTTTGAGTCACTATGAAATTAACAAACCTACCCTGAAAAAACAATTGACATTTAATTATCTATATAAACAAAAAAAAAAGTTCGTAAACTACTATTAACTTGAAACGCTTATCTCCAAAGCCTAATAAAAAAACATCATTTGCCAGGTGTCTTTATCATATATATATATATATATATATATATATATATATATATATATATATATATATATATTCAAGCAAGTCTTGTTTAAGACAATGGAACACGTTTTTTTAAGATTCCTTGTTATTTTTCTTGCGTCTGGATCTAGATAGTAAAGGAATAGTCCCATATCTTCCTCCCAAGCGCTTTTAACCATACTTTTTGTCATCATCAAACCTAGTGTAGTTTTATGTTAACTATTGAATTTTTACTGTTTTAATTATTTGTAACGTTTTATTTTCAAGTTGTAGGTTGGAACGTTTTCAGTGTTTTGTTTTAAAATGTTCGGTTGGAAAAAGGCTTACTTGAACTTATTAGATGCATTTCATTTCAGGCAGCAATTCAAAAATAGATTTAAAAAACTGGTTCAAACAAAAAGTTGAAGTGTTTTTGCCAGAAGTTCGAAGCCTTCCCAACTATGATCTCATTTAAAAATGTCATATGTATCCAACATTATTTACTTTTTTGAAGATGTTTGCTGTCTATTTTAAAAGCATCTGCAGCTTTAAATATAAAAACCAGTAACTCAATGTTGATCTTTTTTTCATAGTGTTATATTTTGACCTTCGAGCCGGCCAAAAAATGCTATTCCAAGGTGATACACCGGAAGGAAGTAACACATTCCAATGGCCAGTAATCGAAAGAGATCGCGTGGGCCGATTAAGGCTTATGATATGGGACAAGGTGAAGGTCCCATTGTGCCACTACAGTGATGCACCGGAAGAGAGTAACCTCTGAACTGCATGACAGTTATTTCCGCTTGATGACGATTAAACATTCGATTTCAAAGATCAAGTGGGCGATCGTGTGGGCGTTGAATTATTATATAATTTAGTTGAGTTGGTTTCCAAAGCAGTTGCCAGCAGAATTCCAGACAGCTAGAGACCAGATGTGGTAGGGAAGGCCACACCCGACCGAGGGGGCTCTCGGAAACCCTCGATAGAGTGAGCCCTTGGCCTCCGGTTGAACAACAGGAGAACAAGAAAGACACAACGTGACGGTCATAACAGTGGGGTCAAAATATGAAGTTTATGTTCGGTCTTCAGCACCCTCTCACATGCAAACCATTGAACAAACCTTTCGAACCCTTACAAATAAAGTGAGAGGTATATATTTTGTTAAAGAAGTCTTCCTGCGTTTTCCTTCCTATTCGTGCGTCTGTCTTTGATATTGTGTCGTTGTGATGCTGAATGATGATGTAGATGACTATATAACAATAGGAAACTGGCTTATTTTCTGCTGTTTCTTAAGTGCATCTTCTAAGCCGTTAAATCCAGTATCACGAAATAAAGCAAGTTTTGGAATTCAGATTACTGTGTGGAAAATGCTTTTGTACAAGTTGTATAGCACCTTCATTCTTGTTAGATATATGCAAAGGTGTATAATATGGCGCCAGCAAGTCAGATGACATAAGAAATTGTGGATCATGTCAAATAATTCAACGACTTCAAATACCTTGAGACTTGAAAACGCAGATCTTCGTAAGAATTTAAAGTCTGAAAACACGTGTCTGGAAAGCGTATCATAAGCTGCAAGTTATATGGGGATATCTGAGCAGAGAAATAAAAGTTAGCCTATTTATCGCTATAGTTTTGAAAATTAGTCTTATATGGAAACACCATATTTCCTAGGCAAAGGAATGGGAACTTTTCTAGCTGGAATATACCCCAAACTTTAACATATGGCGATGCAAGTCTCTTATAGAGACCAGGTGACAAATCAAGAACTACCGATGCCTACCAAAAGTATCAGTTATATGAAATACCTCAAATTACAGGACACTTTAAGTCCAGAACTTTAAAAATTAATTATAAGGCCTCTAAAGATAACAAAGGAAGAGAGCGGGCAACAACAAATTACCAAGATATAGTGTGTATACAAAAAGTGTGTACTTATTTCAGATAATGTTTATATATTCTGTTTTAAATGTTATTAATTTTGGTAATAAATACTACCGAATAGTAGTCGGTTCATTTGATAAAACCCTATGAAAAATGATAAAACCCTGTGATATTTAATTAAAAAACTTAGTTTAAAAGATAATATCATGAATATATATATATATTGTCATCCAGGGAGACACTGTTTCGTTATTTGGGAAATCTTCAATGTGGCTAGACAAGAGAGATGCTTCAAGCTGGGATTGAAATCCAACTAACTTTACGTCAGCCCGATAACATACCTTACAGCTATCAGAAGACCCAACGTAAGCAAGGGAATTTAACGTATATCTATTAATTTCCTTTCCTTCACATTTTACGCTGTCGGATACCCAAGTGCTCAATTCGTTACCAGACACCTCTTTTAAAGGTCAATATATATATATATATATACTCGTGTAGATATGTATGTAGGTGTATATATGTATGTGTGTGTATGTATTTATATACTAAAAAAGAAAACGTTGTTGATATATGAATGTCAACTGTTATAGGATCAGTGAAACGTTTGAAAAACGGACACGATAAGGAAAAAGAAAATCGAAATCACTATATTTAAAAAGATAAGAATTTAGAAAAAAAATCACTGAACGTAACATTGTAAATGAGTGGTCGTGAGGTGCGAATAGATAAGTTATCCAAAAAAAAGCATCCGAAAGTGAGACATGGTGACCATATCACACACACACACACACACACACTGCACTCCGCTTGAATAAAAAGAAAATTGATTATAGATTAAACTTCACTTTGGATACTTAATGTTCAACAAGAAAGAGTAAACTCTTAGTAAGGAAAAAAATAAATTTAACTAAGAACAAAATGTTTAACAATGCATGTGCACGTACACATAGAGGGGCTGTGGTGTTATGATTATCGTCGAAGAAAATGGACACGTCAACTAAAGTTCAAATCCTTGTCTAGACTGTTTGCATTTTCACTTAACGCTAATACTTTGTGGAAGGTATGAATTTAATGATCTGCCTCCAGCAATGGGTAAATATCAGGGAAGACTGGGTTCCTTAGCCTTGGTTAGCCAACTAGTCTAGGAGAAGGAAAACTGTGTATTCAAACAATTTAAGCTTCACTTAAAAATTAAACTTGTCTCATCGTGCTTTCGCGGATTAGTTTGTAAATACACATGGAAGTAAATAATTAAAACGAATCCGAAAATGTGGAGAAAAACTGAAATCGAAAGAGAAAAAATGTTATAAAAGAAAGTCGATGTAATAACGTTTCGGTTTCAATAAAACATCAACAGATATAAGAAAAGTTGTTATCAAGTAACGTTAGATCACCGATAGATGTTCAATGTAATTCAGAACGAGTAAGGAGATTATATTAAAACTAATTCCATTTATTAATGATTCACCTACCATTCTCTCCAACTTACTATCGTTTTTCTACCTTTTAATCTATAGATATGTCAGTTCATATACGATTGACCTTCAATGATTTAACCATAATTAGTTTTTACGTATGATATGTCAGTATGTTTCCACTTTCTTTTCCCTTTTTCTTCTCTTTCTTAACACTCAATTATTTTTCTTTCCTCATCTGTCTTCTCTTTTCTTTCTGTTCTTTCCTTTCTCTTCTTCTCTCTCTCTTCCTATTTTTATCTTTCTCTTCTTGCTTCTTCTTTTCATTCTTCCTCTCTTTTCTTTTTTTCTTTCTTCTTATCCTTTATGGTTCCATTTATTTTACATCATTGCCTTTCACAGTCCAATTATTTTTAGAATATGAACGCAGATTTATAGATTAAACTGTTAGCGCCCCCTTTCTCTGTATATGTAATCACTTCCCTTGTTTTGTATACGATTAAATATTCATCAGTGATTTGAAGTCCTGATGGTGGTTTATCGAAACCGAAACGTTAAAACGTCGACCTTTCATAATAAAGTCTTCATCCTGGATTACTTTGTTTTTTAATTTTCCCATATATATATATATATATATATATAGAGAGAGAGAGAGATAGAGAGAGAGAGAAACACCTCCTACGTTTTAAAATGTCACCTGGGTGATGTTAGTGAACTTAGACAAGAAGTATTGCTACCTCCTACTAAATAGTTTAGCACTTTTTTTTTTTTTTTTTTTTTTAGATATGATCAGTTTTGACTATAGCTTGATCCGGTGCACGCCGTGTGTTAGCTGTTGAAACATTTTCTAAAATTGTCGAATCTGTAATTACAACACAGAGAGCAATGTTTCATATTCATTTCATTTTTATCTTGGAATGACGCTGTTCCGGATAGAAAATCCATACGGATGTAAGTTAAAAATTTCAGAACCACGGGTTCATTGATTTAAATTTAAAAAATTACTAGAAGAATTAGAGGATTCTATTTAACAAAAAGGGACGGAAATACAGTCATACAAGACGCTTGGTCTTTTATCAACATTTTAAAAAATTTCTGATCAAAGCCATGATATTGTCCAGTCAGCTGAGGCTGTAGAATACACCCACTGATTTTCTGCTGAGGGGTAAGACCCCACCCCGAAAGAGGGCCCTGGATATGACACTAAACAATCTGATGGTGAGGTTCCAGTGATGCTGGGACTTTGGGGAATGCTGAGAACACCATTATTCCCATTGCTCCTAGGTCCTCTCTGGCCCGAAATGGTAGCACTTGATTGGGCCCTAACTATGGGTTAAATAGAACTAAACTGCAAACTTATGCTAAACTGAATCTTTTAAAAGGGAATTGTTTTTGAGATTGAAATTGTCTTTTGCTTAACTGAATTGTTTAATATAAAACTGTTTTGACATTTAACTGTGTGCAAAAAGTTTATTCTTATACTAAACTGAATTGGTTGGATTAGAACTGTTTGAATAAATTGAATGTTTTGAAGTGGAGATATCTTTGACAGTTAATCTGTGTACTCATGCTAAACTCAATTTTTTGAAATAGAAGTATTTGCATGAAAATGGTTTTGACATTAAATAACCTACAAAAGATGATATGCTATAAAACTCAACCAACCAATTTATGTAATATAATCGCGGAGGGATTTCGTTTTGTATATCTTGCCTTTAGGTTTAGTTAGGATGAGAACCTTTCGCTTAGTGCATGGGTTAGTTAGGTACAACATTAACGCAGGTGTTCACGCGCGCACGGAAAGGATGTGTCATTCAGGGATGTCAAAATAAGAATCCCAGATAGGAATTGAGACCAGGGGATGTGAGTGACGTCACGCACTGGAAGCGTGGGCTGAGGATTTGGGGATTTGAGAAAAAGCAGAGACTTGAGTTCCTGCCTCCGAACGAGAGAGTCGAGATTCAGAACTGGGCGAGACCAGACGAATTTGAGCGCTACGGGGTCCGCGCGTTGGTTGGGTTGAGAGCTGACGATGTAAAAGCAGTCAGCATAGAAAGATTGTGTCTCTCTCTCTCCTCAAGTCGAATAACCTTTAACTCAAAGGTAATAAAGTTGCGTACCTGAGCCAATTTCGTGAATGTCGTGTATTTCGGATTCCCTATGTCTATTTCACACATCCGTATATTATGGGTATGTTACATTCATACTAAACTGAATTAGCTGAATTAGAACTGTTTGAATAAGCTAAATAGCTTGAAATAGGAATGTTTTTGACAAATTGTACTCATGCTAAACTGAATTGTTTGAAATAGAACTGATTATTGGTATAAAAATGGATTTGGAATTAAATAACCTACAAAGATTGATATGCCATAAAACCCAAACAACCAAATCCGTGACAGAAAACGATCGATACATTGTAAGACATGAGTTAGATGTTGCTACCATTGCCAACTGGCAAAGTTCACTTTCACAACATAGGCAGCAATTTACATTATATGTGGTATTTCTTTCGCAAACATTTAATTACAAATAAAGACTTAATAGTAACGTAGAAAAAAAAACGCATTGTACAGAAAAAAAAATGGGGATATCTGAATGGGAATATATATATATATATATATATGTGTGTGTGCGTGTGTATATATATATATATATGTGCGTGTGTGTGTGTATATATATATGTGTGTGTGTGTATATATATATATATGTGTGTGTGTGTGTGTGTGCGTATATATATATATATGTGTGTGTGTGCGTAGGAAAGGTAAAACAGAATAAAGATATGTTTTATGTTTATCTATTTCCCAACGCGTTTCGACTTTATTTTTTCTTTTTTTTTCTTTTTTTTTCTTTTTCTGAACGCAAAAGTATTTTATCAAAATTATTTGAGAATGAGAAGTAATTAAGATTTTCATTCAATAGAAAGTCTTTATTAAGGCTTGTAGATATTGCTATGTGAAAAAACGGTGCGATACTGGTTGATATGTTCAAAGTACGTCATGTCATTCGATGGAATTTTTTTTTTTTTTTTTGAAAAGTAAATCGCATTTTGTGATTTGAGAAACAGTTTTGTGACGCTTAATTGTTTGAGTTTTTTTTTTGTGAAAGGGAGCTGATCTTTGGTGTGAAATTTTGATTCTTAACTATTCAAGTTAGACGAACCAGATATGCAGGACACTGCTGGAGAAGCAGGGACGAACTCATAAGTGATGTACTCTTATGGACCTCCACACATGACCGTGCAAAAGCAGGACGACCAGCACGAACATACATTCAGCAGCTATGTGAGGATACGGGATGTTGTCCTGAAGACCTGCCTGGGGCGATGAACGATAGGGAGGAGTGGCGAGAGAGGGTCAGGGATACCTGTGCTACCAGCGCGACATGATGATGATGATTGATTGAGATATTTTGAAAAAAACTTGTCTTTTTAGTATTCAGCTGTGGTATGTTATGAAATATGCTTCAATTATTCTTTGTTTTTTTTTTGTTTGTTTGGGTTTTTTTTGTTATGGTTTGGTTTGGTTTCTTTGTTTAATGGCATATAAACCTTCGAAGGTTATTTAATGCCAAAGCCATTCTTCAAGAAGAACAGTAGTGGTACTATTTAACCGATAGCTGGGAGGATAAGGGGGTTCATACCTTTCCCAAGGGTATTTACCGGAGAGTGAATGTAATAGCGCGACTGTATGTATATATGCATATATAATATAAACAAGTCCTGTCTGGTGGGAGTCAGACACTAATAACTGACCCATTTTTTTATGATGATTTGGTTTGTTTTCTTTGTTTAATGGCATATCAACCTTTGAAGGTTATTTAATGCCAAAGCCATTCTCCTAGAAGAACAGTAGTGGTACTATTTAACCGATAGCTGGGAGGATAAGGGGGTTCATACCTTTCCCAAGGGTATTTACCGGAGAGTGAATGTAATAGCGCGACTGGAGTACGAACTCGCTACCTACAATTCCGTAGACCATCGCTTTAACCATTACACCACGAGGACACCCCCTTTTTGTTATGAATGAAAGCAAATATGGTAGAATTTTGAAAATCGAAAGCTGTTAGATAAATATGTGAAAGTAAAAAGTTTGTTGAGTTACCTGTTTTAAAGTCTTTTTATGTTCATAGATTCTTTTGTTTAAATTTCTACTGGTTTCTCCAATGTAAAATCAATAACATCATGTATTTTTCTGTTTATTCCTTTTTACATATGCGTAATCCCTCAGCTAATAGTCATCATACTCATCCAAAAAAGATGATGAAATAAAATAACCTTTCAGCAGCAACCAGGTTCCTTTAATTTACTCAAAAATAGTCAAAGGGAATTAACTACTCGAGAAATTAAAAAAAAAAAAGATTGTGAATTGATATCAAAAGTTTCAAGAATCTTCTCTACGTACCCCACACCGTAAAATAATCATAGTACTTAGTAAAATAAATGCTACTGCCAATAAAAAATCATCCAAAATCAATATCTTTGTTCTTATTTAGAGTAGCCTCGGTGGCCTCCAGTCAGGATAAGTTTAATTTATCTTTATGTCTATATTTAAACACAAGTTCGTCACGTTCATTAAGCAGTTGTCTGCAATCTTTGAAATTAATCACACTATTTTTTCATCGAAACACAAGTTTCATAATCCATTTTTTGGACACCTCATCTGGTCCCTCACTGTTCCTATTTAATTCGTATAGTAACCTCAGTTTTAGTTGTTTAATATACTATACATTTTCCCATTAAGGTGCCTATCCAGGAAGTTTTGGAAGTATTTACTTCTGCTGATGTTGGTAAATTTACAGAATGGCAGGTAAAACTAGATTACTTTTGTATTTCTATTTCTTCGTCTGCTATTTGAGTGATTATTATTGGTGTCACCTACCTTGACGAGTCCGCGGGTCCCACTACAACTACATCTTTAATTATAGCAATAGTTAATTGGATTCACATACTTCAGTCTACCATGGAATTCGCTGTTTTTGATGTATTCATCATATATCAGGGGGTGTCCTCGTGGTGTAATGGTTAAAGCGATGGTCTACGGAATTGTAGGTAGCGAGTTCGTACTCCAGTCGCGCTATTACATTCACTCTCCGGTAAATACCCTTGGGAAAGGTATGAACCCCCTTATCCTCCCAGCTATCGGTTAAATAGTACCACTACTGTTCTTCTAGGAGAATGGCTTTGGCATTAAATAACCTTCAAAGGTTGATATGCCATTAAACAAAGAAAACAAACCAAATCATCATAAAAAAATGGGTCAGTTATTAGTGTCTGACTCCCACCAGACAGGACTTGTTTATATTATATATGCATATATACATACAGTCGCGCTATTACATTCACTCTCCGGTAAATACCCTTGGGAAAGGTATGAACCCCCTTATCCTCCCAGCTATCGGTTAAATAGTACCACTACTGTTCTTCTAGGAGAATGGCTTTGGCATTAAATAACCTTCAAAGGTTGATATGCCATTAAACAAAGAAAACAAACCAAATCATCATAAAAAAATGGGTCAGTTATTAGTGTCTGACTCCCACCAGACAGGACTTGTTTATATTATATATGCATATATACATACATTTTATATATATATATATATATATATATATATATATATATATATATATATATATATATAATAAATTGATGCATTGATAAAAATAACAAAAGTTTTAATAAAATAACAGTCGTAAGTAACCAACTCAAGTGTTTTATGAAAAGGTCGGGGCGTTATTTTCATGTATACGAAATCAGCATGAACACTAATTCAGTAGCTCTTAATTCTTAAAAAATTTATCTGTGCTTATCAAAATTGCCGTTACATCAATTGTTATTGCAAAGAAAGAGAGCGTAACACGAGGTGAACGTGCCAGGTTTACGATTCATTGTTTTTAATGAAAACTCCATGGATCTCTTCTCAGAGAACTGAAGACAATTTAAATGTCAAACTAGTTATTATCAAGGAATGGATTCATCTGGAAACAAGTAATTCAAACCTTATCTGCTTTTTATTAAATATTGTATTGTGACCCAGGTAAGTAAGAACACGCATTTGTCAGGCTGGAACGCGACATGATTTTATCTAGAATGCGCCAAATTTTGACTTTTCGAATTCTTTTTAAACGCATTGTGAGCATTCCTATGAAGGATTCTACTCGGATACGTTAAAAGAGCGAAAATACGGTGCCCGTTGACCTAGCAGCAAATGACAGCTAGATTCTTAGAAGTGGTTTGGATCTTCGATTTTAGGTCTGTAACAAGTAACAGACCTGTGGACTGGCGTAATATCGGTGACCAAAATAAATATTTTAAGCTATCTAACGTTGTTTAATAACAATTAAATTTGTATCCAATATATCTTCAGCCACAGCCCTAGTCCCACCAATTGATAATCGCCATTGTCAAATAGTTCGGTACTACGAGGTCAGATATTAGACATCTAGTGCACAACATCAGAAAAACGTAGTCGCTTGTGGCTGTAAAATACGTTGACTGCATCTCTGCAGAAGAGTAAGAACATCTTCAATGAGTGTCGTGGAATGACACTAAACTATTTGATGATGTGTCTACAGTTCTGGAGCTCTAGAGAATGTCTAGTATCCTTTCATCTCCATTAATTACATGTCCATTCTGACCCAGCCAGATCGTACCTGTTAGCATCCCATTTACGGTTTCAATATAACTGTTTTACCATTTAACTCAATGTAGTAAAATTGACTGATTTTAAATTGAATTATTAGTGTTGGATAGTAATTTTTCAAATCATTGAAGTGTGTGCAAAAGAAGAATTTATGCTGAATAGAATTATTCGTATTGGATAGGAATACTTGAAACCATTTAACTGTCTGGAAATCTTTGCTTGTTTGAAATGTTACCCACGAACTATTCCTTCACAAATCATACATGTATGAACACTATTTGGCATTAAATAACCTACACAGGTTGATATACCATAGAACCCAAACAGTAAGTGTTATATATTTTAGGAATATCTTTAATTATTAAAGTTAATGATTTATTGATAAAGTGTGTGTTAGTTAACTACTTTGAATTTGTCTTTTTAGTTGCAAGATCAAATTGAAAGTTTGGACAGAGTAACTTGGTTGCGTTTGATGAAAGCTATCAAAATATGATACTGACAGTTGTTTTTTTTTTTTTTAAATCAGCTACGAGTGACATATAAAATTAAAATTTGGATAAGATGTTTGCTGATGTTTGTTTGTCAGAAGTGACCCCTTAGCATTTCAAAAGCTCAGAGAATTTCATGCGTCATTCTCTAGTTTGAGTATATACCATTTGTTAGTATGGTTAAATTCTAAATTCTTGGATAATTCCCAGTGAATCACTTTTCCTACTCTGTCATGCATTGTCTTGTATTCTTTTCGCTGCATTTGCTTAGTATGTGATTTAGCGTTCCTCTGTCTCCACAATTACTATTCTGTTGCTTATAAGGCATTTTAGCTTCAGGATAATTGGTAACTCTCTCGATGGGTTCAAGGAACGAGTTTGCGAAACTGCCCTGCATATTTTGAGTGGGTTACTATTTAGCAATTCCTATAACAACTCAGGAATACTGCTCACTTTATTACTGTCTGACAACTTGGTTAGGTCTGAAATCTGGAAGATGTGAAGTGGTTTTCTCGAGGCGCTGAAAGAACTCCTATATCGTATACCAACCTAAATGAAGAAGTGGTTTCACTAGCGACGAAATCTGAATCATTTCTTGTTCACTGCTTCTGATTGAATGGCAATTTTCAAAATTTCCCAACTCTCACTTGTGACCGTTTCTCACATCCACTACGTGTTTCTTTGACTGACGCGTTGTTGTCGGGCACACAGCCGGGCAGCTGGTTCACTTGCGAAGGGATGTGGCCAGCACATTACTTAGTTCCCCTTTATCAAGATATCATGAACAATTGCGTATGAGTTAGCGTCGGCCGAGAAGCCTACCAACTATCTCTCCATGGGAAAACTATATGAAGGTTGTCATAATTTGCGTAATAGAAAACATGAACAAGAACCAATAGATCTGGTCTTATAGTTGGTTCTGAAACTTTATCCAGGCGGTTTTGAAGGCTGAGAGTAATTTTACTGAATAACATTTATTCTACTGTACTAAGATGAACCAGTATACGATTTCGTTTGAAAATACACTGAAATTCAGTCTGAATAACTTGGGTGTTTTATGTGATAATTTAATTCTTGGCGCACTCTTTACATAACATTTTTAGTAAATGTTATCAGTTTTATAACTAACCCCCACATAAAAAATAAACTATTCTAATTCAATTGTTATTTTATCATTTCTATCTGTCTAATATCGTTTTTTTAACAAAAGAGTAATCAATCTTTTTTTTCAAAGAAATATGTATAGTTTTGATTCAGCTGCCGAGGCTCATTGTAAATTCAAGATCTTGCTTTTGGTTAGTTTTAGTATCTGACAAAATTTCCATTTTTTACTAATAATTTTTACATGTTGAACTTACTAAGAATCACATTCGAAATTGAATAGCTAATTGTGTTCACTGTATGAAAAAACATAGTATTTTGCAGCTGAAGATATCTTCAAGCCAAAGGATTTATTATTTCCTGTGTGTTTGTTATACTTTTCCCTATTTCATTTTATTTGTCATCGAAAAGAGCCAGTGTATTTTATTAGGTAAAGAGATTATTGTAAATTGAATTTTGCGTTTCAGAAGTACAGATTTTCAAAGGTTAAAATCTGATTACAAGTATCTAGTGTTCATTACAATAAAGGGTTTTATGATACAACTGAAATGAACACCATGTTACACTTAATAAATAAAAATCCATTTTTAATTTTGTATGGAATAATCTTTATTGAATGAACGATGCGTAACTTGCAACTTAGGTAAACATGTGACACACAAATACACACACACACACACATACATATATATATATATTTATATATATATATATATATATATATATATATATATATATATGTTTGATTAATTAGGAACGAAAATTTGTGTCAACCTATTTTATCTTTGATCTTTTCAAGGATTCGGATGTGCCGTTTGACATCTAGATAGTATAAATTCAGGAAAGCGCCGTATTTTTCTGAAGTACGTTCGGTCCCAATTTCGATGGAACAACTAATAAAATAACAAACAAAATGACACGTCCTATAAATTTATATTAAGTATAGGAGGAAGAACAAATCGTAGGAGAATTCATGGGATTTTACAAGAGGTAAGTGGGAGTGTGGGTCGGAAAAATGTTTAAGGCATTTTAAAATAGAAAAATTGTTTTGTTTAAAAGAAAGATCTTTAGATGTTGAACGACGCTCGTGTTATATATATGTGTGTGTGTGTGTGTGTGTGTGTGTGTGTGTGTGTGTGTGTGTGTGTGTGTGTGTGAGAGAGAGAGTGTGTGCGTGTATGTGTATCTGTTAGTGTGTCAATGTTGTTTAATTTTACTGTAAACATGATGCTTGTTACACTGGATCATTTTGTACTAAATCTGTTTCATTTTCCATGAAAGATTAATTTTCTCTGTCATTGATTAATAAAACCTTTTTCTTATACGGTCATGACATTTTCATCTTCGACCAACTTCATATATGTCTGTGAGAGTGTGGTTTAATTTAACAGTGAACATCATGTATGTTGGACAGGATCCTTATAAGCTATTTATGTTTTATTTTCAGGGTGTATTTTCTCTGTTATTGATTAACAAAACATTTTGCTTATACGATCATAACATTTCCATCCTCGAACAATTTTCTGTTTAATTCTCCTTTGTGGCAGTGATGGTGATGCTATAGTCTCAAGGACTTGTCAAAGTTTGTCTATTGAGACTACACTCGGTAAGCATCAATATAACAATGGCATTCACTTTCGGCTTATAACCCTTGGAAAAATTCATGGACAATGTAGTAAATAATACCACTACTGCATTACCTGGGAAAAATGGAAATAAATAGGTACACAAAATTTCCGAGAGCTCCAGAAAACCATGTACTAAATTAGCATTAAATAACCCACGAAGGATGATATTCTATTAATCAAAGAAACCAAATCGAACTAAGATAAACAATTCATAAGTGAATAAAACACATAACTGTACCTGCTAGACATCGGAACTGTGTAAGCATTTGGTCATTTAAGTCCACATGTTAATTCAATATTTCTTATTGCAGTTTTTAAAATATCACTCAGAGTATAAATATATATATATATATATATATATATATATATACTCTTTTCTTTAAGAAAAACAACGAAACTGGTTACATAGGATTATAAATTTATTTCAATCCTGTTACGCATTTTTGAAATTTCCAAAAACTCGAAAAAAGTAACAGGACTTCTTCAGATCTTTTTGATAAAAAAAAAAAAAAAGATCTGAAGAAGTCCTCTTACTTTTTTCGTGTTTTTGGAAATCTCAAAAATGCGTAACAGGATTGAAATAAATTTATAATCCTATGTAACCAGTTTCGTTGTTTTTCTTAAAGAATTTATTGCTCTGTATTATTGGTACATTGAGCTCTTTACCAGGAAAATTTTAAATATTCATTCATGAATAACTTCTTGTCCTGATGGAATTACTCCCAACTCCGGTTTAACTGGACCAAGAATATTATATATATATATTGTTACAACTACGCTGAATTTAGAATAGGTGCCTAGGGGTAGACTTGGCCCCAGCATTCATAACACAAAAATAAGATGCACGCAAAGTAGTCAAATGAAACAGAGGTTTGTAAATACTCACCTAAATTTATTTACAGGGAATGTACTGGGGACGAGGGGGCATACAAAGGTAAAAACAACAGGTGGACAGAAGAGGTGAAAGTAAAAACATGGGCTATAACCAACATGAAATGTATTTTGGATAAAAGTTTAGAGAATTATTCAAAGTCTGGCCAGCAAAAACAAACACAACAAAACCCGAAAAAAAAGTTGAATACAGAAAGTAAAAAGGTTACCATTTAGTCCCTTTGTCCTGAGAGACGAATTCAGACAGGTCTCACTCCGTCGGTGACCAGATTCATTCTCTCTAACTGGCAGCGACCAAAATCAGTCGTCTCAAAAATCCAAGCCACAAGGCCAAAGGGGACTGGGAGACAACAACAATGAGCCGTGCGAGATACTAGTCGAAATGACTCAGATCAAAAGCTAGAAAAAATTCCAATCTTAGTTCACAGAGGAGACATGAAGTCTGCTCCCAAGGACAAGTTGAAAAGGGTGGTCCTTAGGAGGTAACAATATATATATATATATATATATATATATATATATATGGGAGGGGTTTAGGCTGCAGTCTTTCATTTAAACATGTTTGATTAAATGTTAAAGACACATTTTGTCTATTTCATTTTATTGAGTCCATTTCAAGTTTCCTGATAAATTTTCTTGGTTTTAGGTTGGAATTGGAGGATGAATTTACTATAATTCTCCCGAGCGCGTTTGGACCTTTCATCGACCAGGTAAACTCTTCCTCTCGAACTATCTTCTTTAATATACTAAAGAATATAAAACAACTACATTGTTGATACAGAAATTAAACATTTCATTGATGAAACTGAGCAACATATCATAGACAATACCTTAAACCATAAACAATCAATAAACCTTTACTATAGAAATTCATTTCTAAAAAAGAATCACGCCAACCACGTGCGGACTTGATTTGGCCAGAGTGAAAAAGTGAGAAGGAATCCCAGACAATACGGTGCCAAAAAGCTACCTCCTCTTTTGGTCGAGATCTACTATTAGGACCCTGAATACAAATTCGGGGACCGAACTGCAGGCAGGAAAAATTAGCCAGCGGATGGGTTTCATCATTCGCTTCTACCAAGTTAAACAACTGAAAGAAAATTCAACCAAGAATTTTGCTGAAAAGAACATTAAAGAAGACTCGCAATTTAATGGACTCTGAAACTAAAAAAAAAAAAAAAATAGTCAAATTCGAAGAACTTTTCCCCGTTTTTCTTGGATGGTTATCGAGATGGGAAGTTAATGGTCGTACAGCTTCGATTTATATATGTGTAATACTTTTGTAAATTAGAAATTTAAGCACAATGGCAATATGATTCAAAAAATAAATTCCAGAAACTAATCATATATTGGGAGTGATGGCTTATGTACTGGATTACCTCACCATATTAAGAGAGTTCGATCTTTATTAAGTTTTTGCATTCTTTTTCGGACTAATAGACTAAGGAAATGTATGAAACATAGAAATTTAACCAAACCTAATCATATTGTGATCGATAAACAAACCTCGACCGATACATGTAAGGCAACAATGGCGTAAAATTTATCGTAGTAAGAAATAGCGTAATGCTTATCGAAGTAAGAAATAGACATAGTCACAAGGCCAAATCCTGGACAAGTCTGTAGCATTTCATATATCAATAATACACTTCAGAAAGGTATAAATCACACTATTCTCCATCCACTTACAGTAGGTCAAACTAGGCGCTTTAACCTTGCAGCGGCAACAGGTCTTAATTCAACGCAGTTGTACTTCGCTTAAAAGGTGATTTGGTGCCGCATCCTGTTCTTTGTATAGGGCTTACGTAAATAGATATAGACGAGGTGGACTTATACATGAGGTCGACTTACACCTAAATGTAACGGCAGTTCGGTAATTATGACTGGTAAGAGTAGGAATTTGGAAATATCTTTTATAAATATAAAGAGATGTAATAATATCGACATGAGATATTTTAGAAAGTTTTCCTCGAATCTCTAAAGCTCTTGAAAGTTTTGTTAAATTGACGGCCTTCGGCAACTATTCTGCTGGTAGATTTTCAAAACAACCACATTACTTGAAGCTCCAAAACTTCGCATCGTTATGGCCGTCCGTATTATCTCTAGATTTTATGACTTCCCTCAAACTAAACAGCAAGCGAACTTTTTTTTTATTGTTCCTTTAATACAAAGTAAAACTTGTCATATTAAATGATTTTATGCCTGACAGGTTGATAAAATGTCTATGGAAGAACTAACGAATTTTGTTAAAATGTATAATTTGAGATGTTGAGATGAAATAAAAATAAAGTATTACATAAATTTAAATAAACACATGAAAAAATGCTTATCTCTTTATCAACCCATATTTTTCTCTGTCTGTTTGTCTTACTCTTTTATATATATATATATATATATATATATATATATATATATATATATATATATATATATATAAGCAACTACAAGGTACTTATATAAGTATAAGAGCTGTATATAGTAAAGAAATAAATGAATGCTATGCGTATATACAGACTGTTCACATGCATACAGAAACACACACACACACACACACACACACACACACATATATATATATATATATGTGTGTGGTTAAGGAATTCGTATATAAATTAAGCAGTACATATATATGCATTTATATGCATCAAGTGAGTGATAACCACACAAATATATATATATATATATATATATATATATATATATATATATATATATATACGCACACATATATATATGATGACTGTAACATTTTAACAGTTGATAATCACCGGTATTGCAAGTCATACATCCTGGTTTGAAATCTGGACAGTGTTAATGGGATCCACCTCAGGAAAATATATTTTTTAATCTTCATGTGTCTTTTTACTTAAGGGCAGGGGTTTGCACAATTTACCATAAACAACACAAAGTTAACCATGAGCATAAAGTAGACTTGAAAGTTTATAAGTTACTTAATGTTTTGCGTTGCTACGAAATTTGAATGGTTAACGTAACTAGCTTTGATAAAAGATGACAACGGCTGAATTTTCAATCCTCGTAGATTTGAAAATGTATCACATTTGCTAAAAGTACGTTTAAGTTCTGTAAGTTGTATTCGTCTCTTTTCAAAGTTCTGTAAGTTGTATTCGTCTCTTTTCAAAGTTCTGTAAGTTGTATTCTTCGCTTTTCTAAGTACAACCACAATTTGGCGACAATCACTCCAATCTAATGTTTTCCGTTACACTATTTGACACATATACACAGACTCCCCCCCCACATATATATTTAAAAGTAACTATTGAAAAGGAAGCCTTCTGGTCGCCCTCGACTACGGCCGCCAACTTTACTACTTATATATATATGATTAAAACCGGCATATATATATATATATATATATATATATATATATATATATATATATATATATATATATATCGGATTACGCGCAAGTTTATGAAAAAACAAAGTAAGTCTTTTCTTGCAAGAAAATATATTAGTAAGAACTTTTATATCCTCCGATATTTATATTACAAGGAAAGATATTTTGTATTCGATGTAGTAATATTGTTGAACCTTAAAATATTGCTATTGTAATCTGTGTGAGTCAATGATCTTTTTGTGTGTATGCCACTATTTAATGTAAAATTGTATTCATGAGGCTAAGATGTAAGTGTCAGGAAAGCTTAAAATCAGCAGCTACCTGATATATATTTAATCAAATTCACGTATATAAAGGGTATTTGTTTAATTTAGAATAATTATGCCATATCTGAAATCAAATATATTCGTAAAGGGACAAAAATTTAGATTTTGATTTAAGAGAAATAAATTCGAAAGTTGGATATGTTTAGAAAATAATCTACTAATCATATGATAATAATTTTTAAGCTAGTTTACCAGGTTATAGTAAACTGTCAATTAGATAAAAAGGAATTGGTTTATCGATGATTCTAATTGAGTAAAAATGTATTTTTAACAATCTAGGAAGGAAAATATTTCTTTTTTTTTAATTTTGACCATTCAAATTTTGCGAGGCTAATCAAAATATAATTGTCCGAAAGAAATTTAAAAAAAAGACCGCGTCTCATATGAAAGCAAAAAATTGTCAATGCATGCCAAAATATATAAACAAATTACAGCTTCCCGAGCCGATTTTTCCACATAAATTAAGTATTTTTTGTATGGAAATAAGTTGATTGTCTAAATGTATATATATATATATATATATATATATATATATATATAGAGAGAGAGAGAGAGAGTCTTGTAATGGTTTATGGTTAACACTAGTTTACTTTGTGAGTTAAAGGTGGACCTAACAAGAGTAACGTTAACAGATATGTTAAAAAGCTATACGTGGGTTCCATGCAGGGTCCCCGCAAAAATGATACTACAATCATAGAAGTAGCTTCACATACGGCGTTCTATATATATATATAAATATATAGAACTAGTTTATCTAATTATGTGTGAGAAATTAAGAAAAGTCTTGGTACAGATCCCATATTAAAATGAGACATATTAAAAAAATGTCGTAAGTATAAAACGGGGGATAAATCTTGCAACTTATGCATGGAGGAGAAACTCGCTTCCTACAATAATTCTGCAGAATTACTTAATCAAATGTCGGAAATACTTAATGTTTGTAGGCATAAGAAACGTTGGCTTTTTGGTAGATAAGTCCCAATTTGATTTTATCATTATTTCTACTTTTTGTTTATTCATTTATTCTTTTCGCTGGTTTTATTCCCCCTTGTGTTTTTTATCCATAAAATGTAGTTTGGTCCAACCCTCTTTTGGTCAGAAATGTCCTGATGATCCGTTTAGGTGAAAAGTTGGTAGATTTTATTCTGACTCTACATATATATATATATATATATATATATATATATATTGTCTATCTCTCCGGGTCCAGATTATTCACAAAATCATTTTGTTAAAACAACCCCTTCTTCTTGACACAAGAAGCTTTTTTCTATATCTTGACTATTGTGGAGATTTCTTCTCGGTAAACTTTCTTTAAAATTCGTTCTTCAACAGGTGAAGTAATTATTTAATAAGTAATATAAATCGTATATTTGATTGACTAATGTCAATCAAACATTTTTACTAACTTTTTTTTATTTTTTATCTTTATAAATAAGTGTTTGTTTCGCAGATAATTTTTTTGTGTATTCTTCTTGACTGCAATAATGTTGTTCGTAACTTTGTGCTGTTAGTGTAATCAAACTTCCCACCTGAAACGTGACTATTTCTTGTCTAATTATAAGAGATATATTTCCTAAAATAAGTGAACTACTTCAGAAAAGTAAATCAGATTTATTTATTGTAAGGTTATATAGTATTTATTGTTCTCATGTATACGTATTTTCATTATTCACATAATTTTAAAATAGGAGTATAAATTGCCAAAAATATATTTCTGGACGTTATTTATACGAGGATAGTTAAATAAGTTTTCAGACCTTTTTCTGATGGGCACTTTTATCGATAGTACACACATGAGACTCTAGCCCCCTTCGAAGTAATCTTCTCTGGCTGCAATTCACTTGTTGTACCGTTCCAACAATTTCTGGAATGCCCCATGGAAGTTCTCTTGTGTGAGCGTGTCAATGACCTTCGTCACAGCCTCTTTTATCTCCTCAATTGTCTCAAAACGACAGCTTTTGAGCTTAGGGAATAATCAAAAGTCACGGGGAGCAAGGTCTGGACTATAGGGACGGTGAAGAACTGTCTTGATGCCCATCTCGGTGAAATAGTCTGTGACAAGGATGGAGTTGTAGATTCGTGCATTGTCCTGGGGAAAATACCACAGACCCGATTTCAAGAGTGTGGGCCTCTTCCGACGGAATCTCTTCCTGAATTCCCTTAAAACCTCAACGTAGTAATCCTAACCCTGACCTTAACCCTTTGACCAATCAACTCTGGTGTATTGATTTCTTTATTCCTCCCACACCTCTCATCATCCATCACAGACTCCCTGCCTTCCTTAACTCTCTTATACCACTTAAAAACTGATGCTCAATTCATGCAAGATGCTCTAAAAGCAGTCTGAAGTATTCCATACGTTTCTGTGGCATTTTTACCAAGTTTAAAACAGCATTTTATTGCATATCGTTCTTCTAAAGTGTCCGCACGTCCAAATTGCAATTTTGAAATTCACCAGCTGTGACAATCGGGCTTTATTAGGGTGTATTCCAATTCCTGCTGTAGCTGTTAATTTTAAGCTGAAATCATAAAAATTGGTCAGTCATCTTATAATATGTGTAGCAATAACATAGTGAATTGTCAAGAGTCTACGACAAAAAATGTCTGGAAACTTAATGAAAGCACCACGTAGTGTAAATCTCAAATAAATATGCTAGCATTCCATGAAGTTTTTTATGTGTACAGTTAATATATATATATATATATATATATATATATACGTAGAGGAGGTAAAAGGAATAAAAATATGTTTGATGTATCGTTTATTTGCCAACAGGTTTCAACTTTTTTTGAATGCAAAAGTGTTTTATCGAAATTATTTTAGTCTGAGCAATATTTATGATAGATAATTTTTAATTCAATTAGAAGACTTCATCAGGGCTTATAGATTAATACTAGTTGATATGTTAAAATTGCGTCATATCATGTGATGGATTTTTTCTTAAAGTAAAAGGCGTTTTCTTTGAGAAAAGGATTTGTGACGTTTTATTCATTTGAAAGTTTTGAGAAATGGAGCAAATCTTGAGTATGAATTTCGAATTCTTCTAATATTATGTTTTCCTATTGATGAGGAAATTTTGAAAAAACCTTGTCGTTGTTGTATTGTGGTGTGGTGTTTTATGGAACATGCTTCAATTATTATTCTTTTATTTTTGGTGGAATTTTGAAAGTCAAAAGTGTGGTAAGTTAAAATGTTATGAGATACTAAATAGTTTGTTGTTTTTTAAAGTCTTTTTTTATGTTCATAGATTCGTTTGTTTGAATTTCTGTTTGTTTCTCTTACGTAAAATTTATTACAATTTTAGCAGCAGATTTGTTAAACACTTGTGTTGGTCAGGGAATCTGAGTTTTTGGAGTTCTTTAAAATTGGTTTTATTATTTTTGTTGTGTGGATAGGGGTAATTATGGCTAAGTGATTTAGTTTTTTTTTCAATTTGGGTAGTAGTGGGAATTTGGGTAAAATTATTTGTCTCTTTGTAGGGTTGATATTTGAGTAAGGTTTATCTTTATTCATATTGTGGGATGTCTTATTAGGCGCCCCATTCATTTGGCCTTGTGCCAGATCGAAGCAAATAGCTTTGTAAATTACAATTGTGGGATGTATGTTTATGGATCATTATGGATTTTGATTCGACACAGTGAATAAAAGAATCGGGATATCGTAGTTTAGAAAAAATTTTTAAATCTGTTCAAATTCTTCGTTTTGATATTTAGGGAAGCAGATTCTAAGGGTTCTCAGAAAAAATACTATGAGAATTCCGCTTTTAGTTCAATGATTGAGGTTTAAACAAAAATGTATGCAGAAATTTTTGTTGTTTGTCTTGTGGTACACTTTGAATTCTAATTTATTGTTGTTTTTGTAAGATGTCCAAGAAAGGTTAGGAAATATTTTTCTCAAATTCGTATGTGAAATTAATGCTTGGTCCAGCTTGGTTTCCTTTTTGTAAGATTTGTGGAATATTATGATCTTTGGGATAAATGATCAAAATGTGGATGTATCAAAAGTATTAAATACTATTAGGTAAGATGAGTTTGAATGGTTGGGTTAAAAAATTCTAGGTAAACGCGAGCTAGAACGGCACTTATGGGCACCTCTGGTGGTGTAACGGTTAGCAAGCTAGAACACCACTTATGGGCACATCTGGTAATGTAACAGCAAGCTAAAACGCCACTTATGGGCACCTCTGGTGGTGAAACGGTTAGAAAGCTAGAATGCCACTTATGGGCACCTCTGGTGGTGTAACGGTTAGCAAACCTACACGAGTGCGTTCGAGTCTCATTGGGTGCCCCATTAATTCGGCCTTGTGCCACATCAAAGTTAAGAGCTTTGTAAATTATTAGAATGGCACTTAAATGGAATCCCATGGGTGGGGGCAAATATTTGTTGGCAGGAAGTATTGTTATATTTGAAGAATCATTGGTTGGTGCATAATTCAATTATTTTGATGAATTTAGAGACAGATAATGGGAGAGAATTTTGGATTTTTTTCCTCGTGGATTTTTACTTGGAGTAGTGGGTCGAGTATTCGTCAATGGTCTGGGAGACTTGGGTTCAATCCCAGGTTGCGTCATACCAAAGACTTTTAAAATGGTACTTGATACCTACTTGCTTAACACTCAACAATATGAGGTACGTATCAAGAGTAAAGTAGAGCAATCCAGGGAAAGGATTTGCGCCTACCCCTACAACTTGGTGAAGTAGCCATTGAAAAGGGAGCTTTCTGGTCGCCCTCGACAACGATTGCCAGCTTTACTTTTACTTGTATATTAATATTGAATGTTAAAACTAGCTATGAGTTTTATTTTTCAACATTTGTGTTTCTTATTTTGTTGAGGTCGTCAGAATTTTTTTAAATATAAAGGGTTACTTTGGCCTAGATTGTCTATCTTCCACCGAGTCTCTGATCTTATCTATCTGAGACTCGGTGGAAGATAGACAATCTAGAATAGCCTGGCAAACAATAAACGAAGTGAGCAAAAGAAAGAACACAGCCAAAGCAAAACTTAAAGCAGCAAACCAACAAGAAAGAATAAAGCTGTGGAAACAGCACTTCGAAAACTTACTTGGAAACCCACCAAAAATAACGCATGAACCAATCGCCAGAATAATTAGCAAACAATTAGACATTAAACTAGGACCGTTCACACAAGAAGAACTCGACTCGGTTCTCAAAAAAATTAAAAACAGGAAAGCTGCAGGGCTGGACGAAATTCCCCCGGAAGTATGGAAGACCAGACAATTCGACGACATACTGCTCCGACACTGCAACGCAGTATACAATCAAAATCCGATAGATAGATGGATGAAGGGATGCATACTCCCCTTCCCTAAAAAGGGGGACCTCGGATTAGCCAAAAACTACCGAGGCATAACACTTACATCCATAGCTGCCAAAATCTACAATGCCCTACTACGAAACCGAATAGAACCCAAAATCGACATCATATTAGAAAAAACCAAAATGACTTCCGAAGAAATAGATCCACGACCTCACAAATATTAACCATCCGCAGAATCCTTGAAGGTGTACGGGCAAAGAACCTACAAGCGACATTAATATTTGTCGACTTTACCAAGGCTTTCGACTCCATTCACAGAGGAAAGATGGAACAAATCCTACTAGCGTACGGCATAACTAAAGAAACCGTAGCGGCAATAACAATTCTCTATAGAAACACTAAAGTAAAAGTACGATAACCGGATGGAGACACAGAATACTTTGACATTGTAGCAGGAGTACTACAAGGGGACACGCTGGCCCCGTACCTCTTTATCATTTGTCTAGACTACGTACTTAGAACATCGATTGACAAAATCAAAGAGAATGGCTTCGAACTGACGAAGAAAAGAAGCAGAAGATACCCCACAACAACAATTACCGACGCCGACTACGCCGATGACATAGCGATACTGGCAAATACACCTGACCAAGCCGAAACTCTTCTGCATAGTTTGGAACGAGCAGCAGCAAGCATAGGCCTCTATGTTAATGCACACAAAACGGAATATATGTGCTATAACCAAACGGGGGACATCTCCACTCTAGAAGGAACCCCACTTAAACTAGTAGACAAATTCACGTACCTAGGAAGCAGGGTCGAATATAACCGAAAAGGACATCGAAACGAGGCTAACGAAAGCATGGACAGCTATCAATAGGCTATCGATTATATGGAAATCAGACCTAACCGATAAAATGAAACGCAGCTTCTTCCAGGCAGCGGTCACATCGATACTGCTATATGGATGCACTACATGGACGCTAAAAAAACGGCTGGAGAAGAAACTGGATGGCAATTACACAAGAATGCTGCGTGCAATCCTGAACAAGTCCTGGCAGCAGCACCCCACAAGACACCAACTGTACAGCCACCTGCCCCCTATCACGAAAACTATTCAAGTTAGACGAACCAGACATGCAGGACACTGCTGGAGAAGCAGAGATGAACTCATAAGAGATGTACTCTTATGGATCCCCACACATGGCCGCGCAAAAGCAGGACGACCAGCTCGAACGTACATTCAGCAGCTATGTGAGGATACAGGATGTTGTCCTGAAGACCTACCTAGGGCGATGAACGATAGGGAGGAGTGGCGAGAGAGGGTCAGGGATATCCGTGCTACCAGCGCGATATGATGATGATGACTTTGGCCTAATAGAGGTGTTAAAATTTTATTTATATGCTTTACAAAGTTATAGTGGACGGTATTTATACTAGTGATTATTGGGCGTAGAGGGATGTTGTTCTTGTGTGTTTTAACGAATCTGTGTAGATTGTAGGGATAGTTGGGTGGTAATTTAATAATGTGGACCATAGTTTATATTCGTTTGAGATGATTTTTTAAGGATTTGTTGAAGATTTCAATGTTTTATTGATTTTTTTCAGAGAGGTAGGAGTGAAATTAGAATGCTAATTGGAAGAGAAATTTATTGATGTTTTCCATTTCTATTGCCCTTAGGAAGAATGAATATGAATTTTGCCTAATTTTTAGAAAATACTGTCTTTTTAACTGCTCTGTAGTCCATACGTTTTCTTGTTGTTTTCATTTTCGGCCTGTATGTCTTTTTTTAAATAAGTTATCATGTCAATTAATTTGGCATGCAAAAAGTGAACCCTATTTAAATTAAATTTGAAAACCTAATCTTATTCGTTAAAGTGAAAATCGAAAGAAAAACCGAAAAGAAGGAATAAGTGTTAGTTATTTTAGCTCTTAAAGCTTAGCATCAATATAATTATTGTGTTGTTATTTCACGTGGACATACCACCTGTTTTATAAGACATACTGAGATCTGAACACAGACATAAAATATATACCTACCTTCAAAGAGAGACACTGATAACACTGTAATTGAAGCAGTAGGAGAGATTTATTGAAAAACAAATTTATGTCACAAGAAAAAGTTGGCCGTTTAATCAGTAAAACAACGTTTGATATATATAGATTTTCATGTATAGATTTTCTCTAGGTTTTTTGTATTCTTGTATTTTTAAACATCCACTGTTGATTTATCATCACTAATATCATCCCTCATAATTCTGATGATGTTTCTTTAGAACCGAAACGTTATAGGGTCAACGTTTTTCTCAATAAATATTTCCTTTTACTTGGATTACCTTGTTATCAGATTTTCTCTATATTGTTGGATTCTACTTCATTATATACTTCTATACCTACCTTTCTTGAGCTTATTTCCTCTTTTTTAGCCCCTCTCTCTATCTCTCTTTCTCCCTCTCTCTTATTCACTCTCTCACTCTCAAACTATCTCGTTCACTCTCTCTCAGTCATTGAATAACCCACAGTTTGTCTCTCACTTACTCTGCAATTCACCCTTCTCTCCAATTTATTCTGTCTCTTTCTCTCTGATTCACACTCTCACTCACTCACTCAATACCTGCCTGCCTCACTCTTTCTCTCATTCCTTCAATTTTTGTCGAGATATGTATCATTCCATTTCAGGTTATCCATCGATCTCTCTCAAACACTCTCACTTTCACCCATTCTCTTTCACTCTCTCTCATTCACTCATTCTCATTTATTCAAACTCCCTCTCTCTTACACACACGCTCTCTCTCCCTCTCTTACACACACACATACTCTCTCTCTCTCTCTCTCTAATTATCTCAATAACTCTATCTTACTCGAGTTATTTATCAATATTTTCCAGTCTATCTATTTGTCTATCTATCTCGCTGACTCTTACTCTCTCTCGCTCTCTCTCATTCACCAACTTTACTCATTCAATCTCTTAAGACCACACATACACACACACACACACACCCATACACACACTTTCTCTCTCTCTCTATGTATATATATATATATATATATATATATATTTTAGTCGAGTTATGTATTATTGCTTTCCAGGATATATATATATATGTATATCTTTTGAAATCGAAAGAATTACAAATGAAGCAAGAATAATTTCTTCGTCGTATGCAGATGTTAATGCTATGACAATAGATTTATCAATAACCCACTTTTTCTTTTTGTTTTGAAGTGTTGCCTGATGACAGCGACTGACTAACATACGAAATTCATTCGAAATAGAATTGTATCATTGAATTTCTCCATAAGGAAAAAATTACTTTCACCTAACCGAATTGAGGTTTACCTAAAGTTTTTAGAATCTAAAAAGTAGAGTTCCTTAGTGGGGGGTATATTTCCTGTAAAGGTGTATGTCGACAAAAAAAATGGGTGTTTTGTGTAAGACATTATTAATTGAGTGATTGCAAGTTTCTCCAGGTTTCGAGGACGCTCGTCAGTTTTCTAGCTAATTTTATTCAGTATTGTAGACTAGTTGGTCTTCCTTCTTTCTGTAGTTCCCTGTCCGCTGGGGCTGTATAATACTCCAACAGCTTCTCTGCAGAGGGGTAATACCCCACCAATAAGTGACCTGGATATGACACTAAAACAATCTGATGATGAGGTTCCAGTAATGCTGAAGCTTTGGGTAATGCGGGGTACTCCTTTATTGTCATTGCTCCCAGGTCCACTCTGGCGCGCAGTGGTAGCATCTGAATGAGTCAGATAGAATTAAACTGCATACTTAAACTAAAATGAATTGTTTGAAATTGAACTGTTTCGATATTCATCTGACTAAACATATATCTATACTTATATTAAATTGAACTGTTTGGGGAGGTGCCCGTGGTGTAATTGTTATCGTCGTAGGAAAGGGACACGGCGATACGAGTTCAAATCCTGGACGAGACTGATTGCATTTCACATAGCACTAATACCCTTGGAAAAGGTATGAATCCAATTATTATTCCTCCAGCTAGGGGTAAATAGTAGGGCAGACTTGGTTCTTCAGCCTTGGTGAGGTAACTAGTCTAGGAGAAGGAAAACTCTGAATTCAAACCTGTTAAAACTCTGCTTAAAAGTTGACCTTGTGTCATATCCTGCCCGAGCGGAGGGGTTGGTAAATAAGATTAAATTGAATTGTTTGAAATCGTATTGTTTATCTGTATAAAAATGGATTCGGTATTAAATAACCAAAAAAGGTTGATATGCCAGAGAACCTAGACAAACCAACATATAAACATTCTTTCTGTAATATTCAATTCCATTGATCTCTTTTCCAGCCCTTTGATAAATATCCCCAGTGATCCAGATACAATAGGTCTTGCCATACTCCACAGCTTTTTTTTTTATACATATCTACCATAATCTAGTTATTTGTCAAGCTTTTTTTTTTTGCTTTTTATTTTCACTCTATGATCCACTGAAATTGCAAAATCCTCAAAGCGATAAATTCTTGCTAATCAAAAAAATGAAGGTCTCCCTGCTGGTATTTCGCCACAGAGAATTTTATGCGTCTTATTTTCTAGCACAGGTTCTGGTTGGGTTTATTTTCAGGGTGATCAAATTTTACTCTCTTGCATAATTCCCAAAGAAGAGTTTTTCCAACAAGTCATATTTATTGTGTTTTTTTTTAATGCTAGTTTGCTGTATTTGCTCTTTTTTGGGGGGATAAGCGATTTCAACTGTCACCATATAACGTACTCTCACTATTCTCATTTTTATTATTAAATTTTACTCGTATATAATTAGTAATTATGTCATAATATTTTGTGCCATTAAAAGGTATTCAGTTTCTATATTTAGCGTTCAATTTTTCACTATGTCCAAGTCAGTATCCTACGCTATTTACTATGTTTTTGCAGTCTCTATATAGTCGTTAGTCTTCTGTTTGTTTTCAAGATATTTTTGCTATTGTTTACTGATTTGTCTTTAAGTTATTTCACTCGGCATAATAGTTACTGGCTGCTGTAAACAGTCTTACGTTGCTCTTTTTTTGTAAAATCTTTAAGTCTCTGAATTATTGTTTCTACGGAATTCTCAATGTTGTCGAGTTCTCTTTCTCCTTCCTTTCTTAGCAAATAGTCTGTCTAGGCAATCCCTTAGGTATAAGAACTTTTGCATTGGCTATAATTTTGTTGATTGTATGGTACATATGTCTGAGTTACTCGTTTGTCCATTTGTGTTTGTTTCTTCCACTTATTAGGAATTTTTCAGTGATTTTCAGCTTGCCGTTGGTCACGCAGCCAGACACCAGGTTTAGTGATAATGGCAGGTGGCCACAATATTACAAGAAATTACGTGACAGAAAGAGAGAGAGAAAAAGCGGACGGAGAAACAAGATATGCCTTAGCTTAAAAAATGAACTTAAAATAAAATTACTCATACATCTCTCTCTCTCTCTCTCTCTATATATATATATATATATATATGTGTGTGTGTGTGTGTGTGTGTGTGTATTAATCCATTAGTTTTCATTATGTATTTTTGCATCTGATAATGTGACAACGTACCATTTATTAATTTATTCATTCTTTATTTTATAAACCATCTTCAGGGCAGATATAGCAGATGTTAAATGTTTCCTCTGAAAGAATATTTTACAATGAAAAAATTAAAGGGAAAAATGAAAAATTCTTTGCGATGTTGAATGGTAATAGGGCCCCCTGACTCACAAAAGAATGATGTCATTCTTCCGTTCGAAGACATTTTTAAAATGATTATGTCTTCGTAATATATTAAATTTTTAAAAATGTTTAAACATTTTAAAGGACTTTGAATTATTTTAAAATTCTCAAAATAAGGTTTATTTTTTCTCTTCAATTTTGTATATATCAAATAAAATGGAGTCTTTCTTGTGTCTAATCTAAAATCAATTTTCGAAAATATTATATAAATTCTATAAATATTTTCGAAAATATCAACCGTAAGTATATTTTTTTAATCAACAAAAATAATTGAAACAAAGTATATATATATATATATATATATATATATATATATATATATATATATATAATATCCAAAGAAGAGGAGTAAAGAATGATCCTATTTGAGGATATATTAGAGGATTGTTATAAATCTTCAGGAGTGATCAATGTATGATAATAAATATATTCACCTCTTACAGCTTAAATTCCCATTTTATTGAAAAACTCAATAATAAATTTATAATAGCCAAATGATGGTTTGTTGATTTTTTCCATTATATATATATATATTTACTAATCTAATATCTACCAGCATTCACGGTTACCAGAAAAAAGAAAAAAAAAACGCCAGAAACAAGAGATAAAAATATCTCGAATCACCGCCCATGGAAAAAATAAAAAATATTACAGGACAAAAAGAAAGAAATGTAAGTTTTTTGTTCATTTTATTTGTTTCTTTTGTTATGGAAATTTTAAGCTAGGTGGGATTTTGGTGAATATAAAAAACGGCGTTTTCCCCTTTAGCATTAGTCGGTTTTAGACTTCCTGATGATCCGTTAAGGTGAAACTTTAGTAGGAGATTTCTGACTCGTGATCTAAGTTAATTTTATATATATGGAGGGACCAGAATTATTTTATGTGCATGCATATATGAAAATTAAAGGTATTTTTTTTGTTTTTGCCCAATGAGACTATTAAGGATTTTACCAAGTTTTAAATGCAGAATCTGTCATCGAATTAAAAATACCAAATTGATCATTCCCCCGACATTTATGCACAATGTTTTACAATTCACGTTTAGAGACTTCTTGCTACTTAAGAGATATTTGCCTAATGCCAAAATTAATTATCTATAAAGAAACTCAATTGTCGCAGGATTTTAGTGACCTACCTTTGTTCAACGCTCATGTTACACTGGGTAACAACATAGTTTCAGCCTAGTGACAAGCATTTTTAGATAACCTGCAGTTTGCATAGTCATCAGTTTTCTTTCACAGTTCCTTCTCTTCGACTTTTACCGTCAAATGGTTCCTACAATTGTAGGTTTGATATATATAAAAAAACATTAAAAAAAAACACAATAAATATGACTGGATAGAAAGACTCCTCTTTGGGAATTGTTCAAGAGTAAAATTTGATCACCCTGAAAATAAATGCAAGAGCTTCTTTGGCGTGGATTTTAGAGTTAAGATCAATAAGAGTAGCCTTCACCCAGGCTTTGGCTTTAGACTTCTACCTTTCAATATATATATATATATATATATATATATATATATATATATATATATAGTTATCATCATCAAGTCACCCCACTGAGAGTTAAGAGTTTTCAGATTCTCTCACCATCCATACTTATCATCCATTGTTCTTTTATGGGACTATATATATATATATATATATATATATTTATATATCATGATATTGCACCGCCAGCACGGATCTCCCTGACCCTCTCCTACCACCCGTCACTATTGCCCATCGCTTCCGGTAGGTCTTCCAGGCTATATCCTGTATCGGCACAGAACTGTTGGATATAGGTTCTAGCCAGGTCGTCCTGGCATGGCTCGTCCATGTGAAGTGATCCACAAGAGTATGTCGCTTATGAGATCGTCCCCACTTATCCAGTAGTGTCCCTATGTGTAGTTCGTTTAACTTTGATAGTTTTCGTGATGGGCGGTAGGTGGCTATACAGCTGCTGATTTGTGGGGTGCTGCCTCCAGGACTTGTTCAATATTACTTGCAGCATTCTAGTCTAATTGCCGACCGGCCTTTCCCCCATACGTTTAGTTAGTGTCCATGTAGTGCATCCATATAGCAGTATCGACACGATCACTGCTTGGAAAAACTGCGTTTTGTTTTCTCATTCAAGTCTTACTTCCATCTGACTGATAGCGTATTGGTAGCTATTCATGACTTTGTTTATCACGTGTTGATGTCTGTCTTGGTTGATGAGATAATGCTTCATAGGTAGGTGAACTTGTCCATTAATTTCTGAGAACTTCTCTTTGATTAAAGCATATTGATTCCGTCTTGTGTGTGTTGACAATGAGTCCTCTGCCAGCAGCTGCTTGCTCCAGACTATGTAGTGGGGTTTCGGTTTGGGCGGGTGTATTTGGCAGAAGTTCTATGTCATCGACATTGTCCACGTCCGTAGTTGTTTGTGCAGGGTATCTTCTGCTTCTTTCCTTTGTCAGCTTGAAACTGTTTTCTTTCATTTTATCAATAAACGTTCTAAGAACGTAGTCTAGACAGATGATAAAGAGGTATGGGGCTAACGTGTCGCCTTGCTGCACACCTGCTACAATGTCGAAGTAGTCTGTGTCTATACTTTACCAGTCAAAAGTATTTGACTATCCTTAAACATTTTATTTCTCCTTCTAAATGTGTTATTGCTTCTCCTAAAAGTGGCAATAGAATAATCGGACGTCTTCGTAAAATTCATCTGACGACGTTTTTCCTCTTTAGAACAATAGTGAATTATACTGTTGGGAGACATCAGGAAACAGGTCAAAAAAGGACAAAAAGTGGGATTGATAGACCCAAAGTAACAACAAGAGAATTTCATCAGAGTCAGCAGCTTTGTGGTACAGCTGGTCCGTGGTCCTATGCTAGTCACAGAGCCAAAGACTACTAGTCATAGTACTTATTGTGGCTACTGTGTTTGTGACTACCGCATTAGCTTCCGACTGTTTGCTTTGTCAAATCCTTCCGGGCCCACGCTGTGTTTGAAAGATCCATGGAGTGGGGTTGATACAATCCAGTCGATCTTCTTCAGACGGTCAGGTAATATGAGTCGCTAAATTGCCTAACAACTCTAAGAATAGAGAAAAGCCTTGTTTAACAACAACAAAATATCGTTTTTATTGAAACTCTTTTGTGAGACAATAAATAACAAATAAACGTGGTTTGCTTTCGTGGCAAAAAGAAGAAAGAATATCGAGAGAGGAAGAGTGACGATGAGGTGCAGTTAGAATGTCACTAATGTCTCTAAAGTCTGGGACTTTGAATTTTTGTAAGTCTGAAGGTTGTTCGGAATGCCTCAAGTCGAGAATTGAAGTGATGCTTCTTTGGCAACCTTGAGTTTTTTCTTGGTCCCTCTTCTCATCCTGTCTGAAGATTCGTTTTTCCATCCCATTTTTATAGCTCAATATCTGGACTACAATAGTTTCTAATTGTTTGTCCAATAAGAGACAATTACGAGTCGCATAACCACTCTTCAGCTAATCCTGGTTCAGGATTATATCTTACAGATATTGGGAAAACCCTTTTTAGGTGTAATTTGACCAGTAGGAACAGGTCTACAGCAATGGGGTTGAACAAAAATATTCTCAGCCTCACCTCACTGAAAGAGCCATGCCCAGCTCACCTTTATTTAGGATGGAGCAAAATCAAATCTTCCTTTTGATATTGACCTTTAAAATAATGACCAGAAAAATATGTTCTATGAAATGACTCGTTTCACCACTATGACCGATGAAGTTAATTAACAACCGAAAAACCAAACAAATTCGCTGACCTTTAAAATCAAAAAACAATTGTCTCTCACCCAACTGACCTCTAGGAACAATCAACCTGCCTCCCAGGTCAATTTAAGCCTTGAACAAAAAGACACACACTTCAAGGATCACTTTGTTTTTGATCCATATATATATATACACCAATTTTCATGCATTTCATAAATTCTAATTTTTACATATTAATTAAGTATTTAACCGCACGTCATGTCACAGGTTGACTACACCGAATATCACAGAAAAACTTAACCAAAGTCGTGAAAAATATGTCAACATCCACTGTAAGGAGACGACACAGTATGGCAGAATTGCCGTTAAGAAAACATTGTCGAGAAAACAAAATGCTTTCAAAAGATTTCAGTGAGCCAAAGCACACAAAGAGAAGACAATAGAGCAGTTGAATAAAGTCCTTTGAACTGACGAATCAAAGTTCAAAATATTTCGATCAAGTAGGAGTGTCTATGGGCGGTGAAGAGTTTGTGAAAGAGTTATAATCCTCTATATCTCACCATACGTAAAGCATGGAGTTGGTTCTGTAATAGGGTGTGTGTGTGTGGGGGGTTCCAAATGCAAATTTGAGGACTTGCACCAGGAGAAGGGCAAATTGAAACAGACCAGTTATCACAGTATACTGCAGCATCACAGGATATCATTTGGAACTTGACTTGCAGCTTGAGGAATTGTAGTCATGCAAGATAATGATCCATAGTATACAAATAAACTCAACCAGAGGTACATAAAAAGCAAAGAGGAACAGCACGTCCTACAACTGATGTCTTGGCCGGCGCAGTCAGCAGTCTTAATTCCCATTTAACAGGAGTTGGAGAAACTTGAGCTAAAAGTCATAGCTAAACGACCCACAAGTGCGAATCACCTCTGGTAACTCTTACAGGAAAGCTGAGCAGAACTATATTCAGTCTATCACCTGTGTTTTGCAGAAGAATGCCGAGAATCTCTGAATCAGTGTAAGCTGTCAAAGGGGGTTATCTTGATGAATCAAAAGTTTAAGAGTGGTTTTGTGTTTCTGTGGCTCAATTTGTATTTGCTCAGGTAGACTTTCATATAATATGATAAATAAAACAAATTTGGTACTTAAATTGTTTCATTAAAAATAACACTTTAAGGGTGAAAAATAAAAACTTTTGAGAGTGAGCAAATAATTTTGACTGGTAGAGTGTGAATCTCTCTCTCTCTCTCTCTCTCTCTCTCTCTCTCACACACACAATCTCTCTCTCTCTCTCTCTCTCTCTCTCTCTCTCTCTCTCTCTCTCTCTGGAAATCAGACCTGACCGATAAAATGAAACGCATTTTCTTCCAGGCAGCAGTCATGTCAATACTGCTATATGGATGCACTACTTGGACGTTAACTAAACGGTTGGAGAAGAAGCTAGACGGGAATTACACAAGCATGTTGCGAGCAATATTGAAGAAGTCCTGGTGGCAACACCCCACAAGGCACCAACTATACGGCCACATGCCTTCCATCACAAAAACTATCCAAGTTAGACGAACCAGACATGCAGGATACTGCTTGAGAAGCAAAGACGAGCTCATAAGTGATGTACTCCAATGGACCCTCACATATGGCCTAGCAAAAGCAGAACGACCAGCTCGAACATACATACAGCAGTTATGTGAGGATACGGGATGTAACCCTGAAGACCTGCCAGAGGCGATTAATGATATGGAGAAGTAGCGAAAAAGTGTCAGGGATATCTGTGCTAGTTGCACGACATGATGATCATGATGATATATATATATATATATATAAAATTTGCCCCTTGTAGCAAATGGACAGGGCTACCCGATATCAAATCCTGGACGAGGATGCAAGCATTTCATATAGCACTAACACCTTCTGAATAGTATGCTTCCAAGTATTTTCCTTCTTGCTATGGCTAAATAATAGGACAGAATTGATTCTTTAACTTGTTGACCGGCTTAAAAGAAGAAAAATTAAATTCAAAGCTGTTGAATTACGCTAAAAATATTAACGCTGTGTTACATACTGCTATATATATATATATATATATATATATATATATATATATATATATATATATATATATATATATATAATGTGTGTGTTTATTTCTTTGATGTTGTTGAAGTTGCTAATGAAATTTTGTGCAAATGCGAAAATAAATTCTAAAGATATATAAACTTTCAACAACTTCTGTGATAACTCCTTGAAATCTTTGGTTTTCTTTTTTCTATCCTGTGTCAGTTTTAGTTTCTTCTCTAATAAAATATTCAGTTTAGAGATAGTCAAAATTGAACCGATCACCATTTACTTATATTACTGGTGAAAGTAACGCCGTCTTTAGCACATCAAGTAAGGCTATCAATCCTTTTAATTTAAAAGTAATTAAACAGTTTCATATTTTCCCCAGAGGTTTTTTTCTTCCTTCGACTGCATTTCTTTTTGCTATACATTATTTTTTTAAAATAATTTCACTTTAAAATTGTTTTATGTTGCTTTTTTCTCATTTATTAAATAATTTATCAAAGTTGATCGTTGTGTTTATTTGAAAATGCGTACGTATGTGTTTTTGGGATGTTTTTTTCCCATTTTAGTCTTAAATTATTTTTCCAGACGCAGAAAGTTGAGTAAATCGAATTAATTGGCACTCACAAAATATTCCCGCCAGCCATTTGGGTAATTTGTGCATCCATATTTGATATTTTGTGATTTTATTTTAATTTTTCTTCTGCATACATGGATATTCTTGTTATTAATGATAATATAATTGGAAATACATGTAAATATATATCTAAACTGCTTTTATATGTACACACGTATATGTTAGAGTATATCTATCTATCTATCTATCTATGTGTGTGCATATATATGAATTTATATATAAACTTCAATTCATATATACGTAGATGTATATGTGTGTATGACCACGCACACGCGTATAAATTTTCTTAAATGCTTTTCGGATAAGCATGATTTGTGTACGGAAATGAATATATATATATATATATATATATATATATATATATATATATATATATATATATATATATATATATATATATAATGTGTGTGTGTTTACGAGCGTGCTTTTATGTGTACAATTTCAAGTATTTGATTTGGATATTTATTTGCGTTTGTTTGCGCTGATATACATATACACATCAATATATATCCCGGTTTTTCTCACCCTACCACATATATATGTGTGTAGGTAGCTGTCTTTCAGTAAAAACATATATGTATATTTATATATTATCACACACGCACGCATGCACTTATCCCTCCGTGTGACCATTTAATAGTGTGTATATGTACATTTATAACTATGTGTTCTTATGTATATTTTCAAAAATAATATTGTCCATCAGACAAAACAAACACTACAAAAGTTAATAGATGCTTTTTAAGAACACTTAGCTTCGTAAATAACTACCTATAATTTCTCTAGTCTACTAAGTTGTACGCTCACGAGTTATCCATTTTTCTAATTTCTAAATAGAGGTGTCTCTAGTTTCTGAAATCAATTATCTTCAAATCATTTTCCTAATGTAATATTGTATATAAAGCGAGGCTATTATATGGCTGACTCATACACCGTCTCTTTTTATCAGGCAACACCTTACCTTTACAAATAGTACTATTTCTTTTGATATTACGAGTGATCCTTAATATGTAGGTCTTATTGCCTGCCTATTAGATTCTTATTAGTTTACAAGTCTAACTTAACGCTTCATACTCTAGTGAGTTCGATTCTCACTATGTGTATCACACTTATCCTTTTCTACAAAAGTATTCTAAACTTGTTTTTCAAAATAGTTATTATATTTAGTGTACGTATTTACCAACTGCTTTGCATGGCTAGGATGAAGCACAAGGTCAGTTTTTAAACAGAGTTAAGCTGGCTTGAATTCAAAGTTTTCGTTTTCCTAGACTGGTTATCATTCTGAGGTTAAAGAGCACAGTGTGCCCTGCTAATTTCCCGCAGCTTGGGGTAAAACAGTAGGATTCATAGTTTTTTGAATGGTATCAGTGCTATGTAAAAGACAACCAGTCTCATCCAGGAATTGAACTCGTGTCGCTGAATCCATTTCTTCCAATGATAACCATTGCACCTCCATATTATATCTAATGTATGTAATATACATACTCTCGTCAAAATTATAAATGGCAAGTATGAAGTAAATATCTGAATATTATTTGAGGATTTATTTTGAATATCAGATACACTTTTTCTATTTCTATCACTATAATTCTGGTGTTAAACTAACCGATCTTCTTCAGGATTACGTCACTTTTATATTTTCGGTTTCCAAATATTTAATCTGTAGATCTTGGATCGTGAAGTAATAGCGATACGTCCTTGGGTGAAGTTTTTGATTTATGTTACTGTATACCTGAAACGGACATCCGAGTTCAGAGGCAAAGGCTATACGTCGGAATATATATATATATATATATATATAAGAGAGAGAGAGGTCTTCGTGGTGCAATGGATACTGTCATAGAAAATGGACTCAGTGATCCGAGATCAAATTCTAGCGCTAATACCATTAAATTTGTTAGGATTCCACCTATTCTCCCTTCAGCTAGGGGTAAATAATAGGGCAGAGTGGGCCCTTTTAAACTTGTCACGGCAACCTTCTATGAGAAGGAAAACTCTAAATTCAAAACTGTGAAACTTCATTTAAAAATGAGGCCTTGTGTCAAATCCTACCTGAGCGGTGGGGAGTTTTATATATACATACCAACCACTTTATTGGTGGATATTTTCACAGTTCTATTTGTGTGTCGATGAGCCCACATTTTTTCGTATGATTCATGCTCCATGGGGATTCTTATTTTTTTCGTTTGTAATCATCATCATCATCATCATATCGCGCTGGTAGCACGGATATCCCTGACCCTCTCTCGCCACTCCTCCCTATCGTTCATCGCCCTAGGTAGGTCTTCAGGACAACAGCCTGTATCCTCACATAGCTGCTGAATGTACGTTCGAGCTGGTCGTCCTGCTTTTGCGCGGCCATGTGTGGGGATCCATAAGAGTACATCTCTTATGAGTTCATCTCTGCTTCTCCAGCAGTGTCCTGCATGTCTGGTTCGTCTAACTTGAATAGTTTTCGTGATAGGGGGCAGGTAGCCGTACAGTTGGTGTCTTGTGGGGTGCTGCTGCCAGGACTTGTTCAGGATTGCACGCAGCATTCTTGTGTAATTGCCATCCAGTTTCTTCTCCAGCCGTTTTGTTAGCGTCCATGTAGTGCATCCATATAGCAGTATCGATGTGACCGCTGCCTGGAAGAAGCTGCGTTTCATTTTATCGGTTAGGTCTGATTTCCATATAATCGATAGCCTATTGATAGCTGTCCATGCTTTCGTTAGCCTCGTTTCGATGTCTTTTTCGGTTGATTCGACGCGGTCTTTATTAACTTTCTGTTTCTATTAAATTCTAAGAACCTCTGTTTTCATTATTAAAAGAGATTTTTTTTCTCTGCGTAAACAGTTGTTTCTACGCTTAAATATTTCATTCCCTCCACTTCTTGATTATTACTCTCGTAACCTCTCAGGTGTGGTTGTAAAGGCAATACTGATGGCTCTTTCAAAAACCTCTCACCATTTATCTCAGTCGTGAGCTATACTCTAGGACTAAACGAAATCCAGGCCTGTCCATTGCCGGATGTTGTCTTGTCCCCGCTTGTGTCTTCGTCGTCTTCCTCTCAACATTGTTTTGCAGGATACATTTTACCTGACTAGATGATATTGTTACATGTCCATACCACGTAATTTTTCTTTCATTCACAATGCTAAACAGGCTGCCATGTAACCCAAAGACTGAAGTTATTCTTTTTTTGAACCTCCTCCTGATTTTTAATTCAGTCACTTTATGAGATATTCAAAATCTGACTGTAGCATATTTTCTCAAGGGCTTTAATGTGTCACTGGGTAGGGGCATCAACAAGGTTCAGAAATATTACGATTACAAGTTCGTGGGTGATTTTGCTTATCAGATCATGGAAATGTTTTCGTCTTGCCATATGATTTTCAGTTTTCTCAGAACTTTTGGTTTTGATTATTCACCTGAGACGTTTGCGCGAATGTATTTGAAACTAATGACTGTTTCAAGATATTTGCTTCCCGCCTTGATGTCATTTTTTAATCTATTGGTGTTGTTGGTCAGGATCTTTGTCTTCTCCTCCCTACTCTTTATGCTATAGGTAGGAACTGTTTGGTTATATCACTCGGCAACATGGGGAAGTTCCTTTTCATTTTTAAAATAAGTGGTGTTCTTCGATGGACCCCTTCACATGGCCAAGCAAAAGCAGGGTGACCAGTTCGAACCTACTTACAGCAGCTCTGTGAGGATACGGTATGTAGCCCTGAGGACCTGCCAGAAGCGATGAACGATAGGGAGTAGTGGCGAGAGAGGGTCAGCGATATACGTGCTGGTGGCACGACGTGATGATGATGTTTTAGCAGTAAAAGACTGACTTCAGAGAAGACGCAAATACCTTTAATTTAATAGCTGGACATTCTGGCTTCATAAAATATACGCTAAATAAACAAGATTTAATTTGATGATAGAGAAAAAACTTTAATGTAAATTGCTTATGAATGCCAAAATTCAATGTAATTAATTAAAAGATAAAATAAACATAGATAAGATTATATATAAGTAAGATGATTTTAGTAAAGAGCTTTTATCGATTAATATACCTATCTTCAAACAGAGAATAAAATCTTTGCCTTTAAAAAACAACAGGTAACGTAGATGGTTATAATATGTTTATTTTTTGTTTATAAGGATTTATATAAAGCTATCTACAGTTAAATACACTCGAAAGATGTGTATTTAAATTAACTCATGGAAAACTTACCCTAAAACCGAGGTTTTAAGATAGTTATTGAGCCAAAATGTAGTGCTTGCTATCATGGACTTGGACAAAAAATTAATGCAGGACAAACTTGTCGATTTCTATTGACGTTTCATAAACCCATCATAAATCTAAGCGATCCACGTTTTATAGCAGCAATAGAATCATGCATAACACTAAACTATGCTCTTAAGGAATTTATAAGTTAATAAACTTTGCCAAAAGGTTAACGTTGATAAATTATCATACTAAAAGTTCAAACACGACTGCATAGTTTGGAACGAGCCGTCGCAGGCATTGGCCTCCATGTCAATGCACACAGAACGGAATATATGTGCAATAATCAAACAGGTGACATCTCCACACCAGACGGAACCTCTCTGAAATTGGTAGACAAATTCACCTACTTAGGAAGCAGTGTCTCATCAACCGAAAAAGACATCGACACACGGCTAACGAAGGCATGGACAGCTATCGATAGGCAATCGATCATATGGAAATCAGACCTAACCGATTAAATGAAACGCAGGTTCTTACAGGCAGCGGTCGTATCGATACTGCTGTATGGATGCACTACTTGAACGCTAACTAAACGGCTGGAGAAGAATCTAGACGGCAATTACACAAGAATGTTGCAAGCAATATTAAACAAGTCCTGGCGGCAACACCCCACAAGGCACCAACTATACGGCTACCTGCCTTCCATCACGAAAACTATATAAGTCAGACGAACCAGACATGCAGGACACTGCTGGAGAAGCAGGGACGAGGTCATAAATGATGTACTCCAATGGACCCCCAAATATGGCCAAGCAAAAGCAGGTCGACCAGCTCGAACATACATACAGAAGCTATGTGAAGATACGGGAAGTAGCCTTGAAGACCTGCCAGATGCGATGAACGATAGGGAGATGTGGCGAGAGAGGGTCAGGGATATCCGTGTTAGCGGCACGACATGATGATGATGATGATGAAATATTCAAATATAACAACAATCCCTTTTAAAATTTGATGGCCTAGTTTGTTTTACGGTATTCCAATGCTTTGGGAGTAATTTAATACCAGAATCAGTCATTTTTGTAAGAAATTTTATGGTTTCAAATAACGGTTAACGGCGTCTTGCTCAAATGTTTCACCAAATAAAAAAAATGAAAAAGAACCACATTTGTCATAATTTCTTACGATAACTTTTTCCAATTTTCCGACAAATTCGAGTGAGTCGGAATACCTACCATTCCCTTTCTCATGTGAATCACAGTCCAGTAGTCAAAGAAGACAGACCACTAATGCTCCAGGCTGAACCAAAAATATCAGTCCCGAATTTTACGACGATAACCAAGATTCATCGTCAAACTAATTCAGGACTAACACTAAGTAACTAAGTAAGCAATAAAAAATCATTAAAGAAATATTCATTTCAGCATATACCTTTTACTCACAAAATCCGTAAGAGAACATTACTAATATATTAAGCTATATTTTTTTTTTACAAACGTGTCACTCATAATTTACTAAAATCATAAAACCCTCGTAACATTTCTAAATAACTTTATCTTCTAGAAACTTTTCTTAATTAGAACTTTTTGTAAAATCTTATAGACTTACATGTATTTCTATATAATTCTATAAATTTACTCCATAGATATGACCAAAAATAGATACTACCACTCTGAATCAGAGTGCATCTGTGATTAATGATAACAAAAGAATGAATTCACAATGCTGTATCTTCATTTTAGTATCATATCAAGGACAATGAAAGTTCATTCTTACTAACAGGAAAAATAGCATTCAACAAATGTCATGAAAAAGCATCAGATTTTATTCCTTTTTGTAACGCTATTAGTAATTAATCGATTTTACAGTGTATATCGGTTTTCATAAAATAAATACAAGTTTTTTAAAATGATAATAATATATCTTTGGCAATATGTATACTTTATAAGAATTAAAATGAAACTACACTTCATTAAATACATAGGTGTATCTCCACTTGTGAGTCAAGGTTAATAAATTGGTCATGAAAATTAATTACCCATTAGAGAATATCTTTCCTTGCGTAGTTTCCGATTTATATATGGCTTCGCGTTAACCAAAGCTCTTTGTGAGAAAGGGAGTTTCAACAGGCGTGTAATTCTTTTTTCCTGGCTAGAGTGAACCTGGGAGCAATGGCAATAAATAGGCACTCTGCATTACCCAAAGCTCCAGCATTACTGGAATCTCACCATCAGATTTTTTGTCTCATAATCAGGACATGCGTTGGGGTAGCCTTACGTCTCTGCAGAGATGCAGTAGTTGTAATCTACATCGACAGCTGATTGGGCAAAGGAGCGACTGAGTTTATGAATTGATCAAAAGCTGTCAAAAGTCACAGGTATTAAACTTGGGTTTGAAAAATAAGGCTCATGGTACAATCTCTCCAAATCACACCCGGTTGTCGAGTAAATCGACACATATATAAGGTTGTTTTTGTCCCGATCACTCGTTCTCTGATAATGAAAGCTAGATCCTCAATGGCTGGACAATGAGATGCAATATGATATGAACCATAACTGACTCGCCAAGAGTGATGTTTAAATCAAATATTTTCTATGAAATATGGACTCTCTGACTGTTTTTACTTGTAAAGAATGGAGGTACCCGTGGTGTAATGGTTATTGTCGTAGGAAATGGACACGACGACACGAGTTCAAATCCTGGACGAGACTGATTGCATTTCACATATCACTAATACCCTTGGGAATTATTCTCTCTCCAGCTATGGGTAAATTGTAGGACAGACTGGGTTCTTCAGCCTTGGTTAGGCAACTAGTCTAGGAGAAGGAAAACTCTGAATTCAAACCTGTTAAACTCCGCTTAAAAATTGACCTTGTGTCATATCCTGCCCGAGCGGTGGGGGTGGTAAATAGGTTTACTAGCAAAAAATGATTAAGGGTAAAGACGAGTCTCTGAAACTACCGCTAGAAGGATACCTTGTCGCTAGAGTAAAACTCTGTCAAAAAATATTCAAGGACTCTAGAATTCTAAGGAGAACATCTAGGTCATATTTTTCGCCGAAAAAACAAACTTTATAACAATTAGTATTAAGCAAAAATTCAAATCAAATTTCGAACAGTTTCTTTTCTCTTCTATTTAATGTGATAAACTTTCCTTTTAATATTGTTTTTGGTTGCATGATTATTTTGCAATAAAAACTTATATTGTCATTGTTAACGGGGAGTTTTCGCGGTCATGTAGTTGTAAAAGTCTCCGGTAAACCCATTCCTAAAAAAAAGCGAGTGCACAGAAAGAACTGACAAAACAATCAATCGGAAAATTCATTTGGTCATCCCGATGATAGGTTTGGTTTTAGGAAATATCAACTATCGATGGTTATTAAAAGCCGAATTCTTTTTTTACTCAGATATTAAAAATATGATTCGTAAACTCATTTTGCGGATACATAGAGATAATGATCAAATAGTTATATTTCTAACAATTCGATTAAGCATAAATGTTTCGTTTGCATTCAGTTTAAATGTAAAACAGTTCTGTTTCTCCCATAGATAGGACATTATCAGATGCTACCACTCCGGGCTAGGGTGGATGCGGGAACGATGGCAAGGATGGGGTAATCCGAATTCCCCAAAGCTCCAGTATTACTGTAACCTCGACATCAGATTGTTTAGTGTCGTATCCAGGACACTCGCTCTCGGGGTCTTATCATTCTGCAGAGATGCCGACGGTGTATTCTACAGCCCCAACCGACTGGGCTACCGATGATCGGAACACATTAGTGAATAACTGTACCCTCAAAGAAAACAAGGTGAGATTTACACTACAGAGATTTATGTAAAAAAATATCCAGGCTGTCTCTTTGAACGGTTAGCAGTCCAACAAAAAGAGATTCAGTATATTTATATATACGTGGTGCCTTCAATAAGTTTCAAGACTTTTTTTGTACGAGCATTTAAAATTCTTGTAGACTCTTGAAAATTCAGTATGTTATTGGTATACATCTTATGAGATGACTGACCAAATTTTATGATTTTAGATCCAAATGAACAGCTACATCAGCGATTGGAATACACCCTACTAAAGCCTGATTGTCACAGCTGGTGATTTTCAAAAATGCAATCTGGACGTGAGGACACTTTAGAAGAACGATATGCAATAAAATTCTGTTTTAAACTGGGAAAAAATGCCACTGAAACGTATGGAATGCTTTAGACTGATTTTCGAGCATCTTGCATCAATCGAGCATCAGTTTTTAAGTGGCATAAGAGATTCAAGGAAGGCAGCGGGTCTGTGAGGAATGTTGAGAGGTGTGGGAGGAGTAAAGAAGTCAATACACCAGAGTCGATTGACCAATGGGTTAGGGTTAGGGTTACTATTTTGAGGTTTTAAGGGAGTTCAGGAAGAGATTCCGTCGGAAGAGGCTTGCATTATTCAAATCGGGTCAGTGGCATTTCCAGCAGGACAATGCACCAGTCCACAACTCCATCCTTGTCACAGACTATTTGACCAAGATGGGCATCAACACAGCTCTTCAGCCTCCCTATAGTCCAGACCTTACTCCCTGTTGCTTTTTGGTTATTCCCTAAGCTCAGAGGCTGTCGTTATAAGACAATTGAGGAGATGAAAGAGGCTGTGGCGAAGGTCATTGGCATTCTCACACAAGAGGACTTCCATGGTGTCTTCCAGAAGCTGTTTGAACGGTATAACAAGTGCATTGCAGCTGGAGGAGATTATTTCGAATGGGACTAGAGTTTCATGTGTGTGCTACCTATAAAAGTGCCCATACGAAAAAAAAGTCTGGAAACTTATTTAATGAATCTTGTACATATACTCTCTTTGCTGGGAATTACAGAAAATAGAGTTGAGAATTGTCTCAATAGGAAATAAAGGACAGAAACGTGGTGATATAATTCAACGAAAACATGCAAAACATGAAAAAGAGGAACATTAGGCAAATGAGTAGAGTGTTCGCTAATAGTCGTGGAGACCGTAGTTCAATCCCAGGTCGAGTTCTACCAAAGATTATAAAAATGGTACTTGATGCCATCTTTCTTTACACTCAGCATTATAAGATAAGGATCAAGGATTTGCAATCTAGGGAATGGAATAGCGCTCTCACCAACACCATTGTGTAGTAGCTATTAAAAAGGAACACTTCGGATCACCCTCGACTACGATCGCCAACTTTACTTATAAAGCAAAAAGCAAAGAAAACTTTGCTGTCTATTCATATTATAAATATAGAATACTTCGGTGAAAATGTCAAGTAAATTGTCAAAGAAAGGTCATTGGAAAAAAGATTAACGATTGATAACAAGATGACAAAACTAAAAGATTTTATCATCATTATCAATATTTACCGATAGCCTGGTTGCCTTTGATTTTCTCTAGCTCTCTAGCACTCCGTCCCTATGGGTCATCACACTTGGCTAATCCTTCATTAGACACAGGGTGTCCTTGCAGAGCTGATGAATATAAGCTTTTGCTGATTGGTCAGTAGCGGTGCATCCATCTCTAAGTGTCCATGGGGGAAGTCACTTAGAAATTCATCTTAACTCATTCACCATGGCTTTGATGTTTACATGATGGAAGATAAATGACTGTGACAAATTATATATATTCATTCAGTAACTCTATTCATTCAATAACCCTATAATATATATTTTTATATATATATGATGAGATTATTGAATGAATATGTGATTTTTATAATCTGAATTCAAACCAGCAGAAATCCGCTTAAGTAAATGGTCAATTTACTTAAGCGGATTGCTGTGACACATCTAATCTTTGCCTATCAGCTAATTAAATACATGCTGATAAAAATACCAGAATAAGTCATTTTAAATAGGAAGAATATTTTGTCAGATAATGAAATTTGGTGATTCATAAGTCACTAATAGTAATTAAATGAAAACGATAAAATGAATAAGTACCAAGGACTCAAAAGATAATCGATCGTATATAGCTGGTTCGGAAGAACTCGAAGATCTTAAAAATGTCTAGAGAAAGAGGTAATTTAAGGGAAAATACCGATTTTTCTTGTACTCTCAATTATGACAAAAATTTAAAAAACCTTAAAGATATTTGTATCAATGTTGGCAAATGCTACCGCGGCACAAATAGATAAGATGTCAGAAAAGCTAGCGGCCGAAAAAACAGACGAGTTGACAGAGTTCAACATCTCTTTCAATTGGCAATATGTAACAATATATACTTGATTTACCATTCCTGCCGAAGTCACAATCTTCGTGGTAACTGGGATTGGCAATGTCACCTTAATGAAACAAAGGTGTTGTGCGGTGTTCTCTGTGCAACCTGTATATATATAGAGAGAGAGTATAAAAATGTAAACAAACGGGCGCCGCCGCTGCTGTTGCAACATAATACCTTAAAATTCCCTTAGCCAACATGGTCCGCTTGGTGGCCGAGAGGTCTGAGACTAAGTCTATCGTAAAGTTGGATGGGTTTCGTTTCGGGCGTGCTACGTGTCTAACCACACTGAAGAGTTCTGCTGTCTGTAGATGACAATATATATATATATATATATAATCACGGATTTGGTCATCTTGTTTGTTGTTGTTGTTTTTTTTGCGGTTGGGGTGAAAGAAAACAAACGTTCGCGTAAACAAAATAATAGAGGAAACGATCCCTCAAAAGAATGAAGGAGATAATCTGCATACAATGTTCAATGTATATTTTTCCAGCTTCCACGCCCTAAGGAACTGAGCGAGGACGGAATGAAGCAAGGAAGGTCCTAAGTCTTAATTCGTGTGTTAGTTTTTCTCCCTCTATCTGACATCTAGCCATTACTGATATAGCTGCCATCGATGGGGATGCTACATATTTTAACAGCACGCAAGAATTGAATGTTTTCGTTGATTATTTTTAATACTTTCAGTTCAATCTGCCACTTTCTTTTTGGCGTCTAAATGGCATACAAATTACAGTTGTCAGCAATGACATTTTATCGTCCTAGCGTAATTTACGTAAACGCTAAAAATATTATAAGTTTAAAGAATTCGCATAGAACTTTTAATTAAGATGATATAATTTATCATTCTTGCGTCATTTAACTAAACGGTAAAAATATTCTGAAGAAGATTAAAGAATTCGTAAGAATGTTGATATACCATTAAACAAAACAAAAAATAAACAACCAAAAAACAAACAAACAAACAATTCATATGGAACTTTTAATTAAGATGATATAATCTAAGACACAGCTAAAAACAGTTGGAATACCGAGGAAAGTGTTTGAGTTTGGAACAATTAATGTTTCTAGACGTCAGTACATTCCTCGATTAGGTTCGATGTTTGTTTGTTTGGGTTTTATGGCATTTTATGTCCCTGTAGGTTACTTAATGCCAAATCCTATCAATACATATATATCATATATTTAGAATTTGAAAGAAACGTTTTGTAGATAACATTTTTAAACGAGCCCGAGCTTATTTATTTTTTGCATACAGTTAAATGTATTCAAGTATTTCTATCTAACACGAATAATTATATTTGCTGTTAACCATTCGTTTATACAGTTAAATCTTTTTAAGGAGTGCTATGTAACTGTAACAATTTAAATTGATATCAGTCATTTGTTAGCGCATATTTAAATGGTAATATATAAATGATTTCTGAGTGAAATGTTTGTAGGAATTTTTTAAATGACTTAGAACTAATTTCTTTGTAAACGATTCAGTATTGCTATTTTTTCTATTTTTTTTTTTTTTTTTGAAATGGTTTAGATTATTACAATCTTCTACTAATAATTCTATTTGATATTATTTATTTGCAGAAAGTGAAGTGGTTACAATTATTGCTTTTTAAGAAAATAATTTTTTTTCCTTTAACTGCGCACAGTCAAATAGTTCCAAGTATTGCTATGTAATACCAATAATTCTATTTTACATACATACAAACGCTTTCAAATATCCTGCACAAATAGTTTTATTTGCACAAGGTTAAATGGTTCCTGATGTTGTAATGCAATACTAAAAAAAACAATTTAGGCACTGAACAAAGTGTTTCAAGTATTGCTATTCAACACTAATGATTCTATTCAACATTTTTTATTCGTTTGCTCGAGTTTAAATGGTTCCAACTATTGCTATGAATCACTGATAATTCAATTAAACATCAGTCATTTTTTTGCATGAAATTAAATGGTAAACAGTTCTATTTCTAACAATTCAATTTTGCCCAAGTCATTTATTTGCATACAGTTTGAATGTCAAACCGTTCTATTCAACCATAGATGAGGCGCTATCAGGTGCTACGACTCCGGGTCAGAGTGGACCTGAAAGCGAAGACAAAGAAGGAATACTCTGCATTTCCCAAAGCTCCAGGTCTAGAACCTCACTGTCTCGTGTTCCAGTGTCATATACAGGTAAACCATAAGGGTAGATTTATATCTCTTGCAGATACACAGTCAGTATATTCTACTGTCTCAATCGATTGGGCTGGAATAATTTTTTTAAAGTATGTATATTGCTAAAATTCTAAAAAAAAAAAAAACAACACAATTTAGGATAATTTTTCGGATGAGACATCACTTAACATTGGCTTGAAGATTGCTTTGAAAGAATGAAAATAATATGTCGGCATTTTAAATAAATGCATCGTCTGATTATTCTACTTTTTCCATATATATATATATATATATATATATATATATATATAATGTTCCACTGTCGATTGGTTTGGTTAGGTTTCTTGGTTTTTAATGGCATATCAACATTTGTTGGTAATTTAATGCCAAAGCCATTCTCCTAGAAGAACAGTAGTGGTGCTATTTAACCCATAGCTGGGAGGATAAGGGGGTTCATACCTTTCCCAAGAGTATTTGCCCGAAAGTGAATGTAATAGCGTGACTGGAGTACGAACTCGCTTACTACAATTCTGCAGTCCATCGCCTTAACCATTAAACCACGAAGACAACCCTTCCACAAACAAGCTCGACGTATAACTATGTAACAGTTCAATATGAGGTGTGAAAGACAAGATTGCTTACATCTGCTATGTTGTTTACAATGATGAAGGACCAGCAGTAGTTTTGAATGAGCTGAACAGAAGTATCGTGCACCAAAATGCTACAGATAATCCTGAAAAATTGTTCACATACACACACAAATATATATTCATCATTATCATAATCATCAGCAGCAGCATTCTATACTGCTAGCACAGATTTCCCTGACTTTCACTCACCATACGTCTTTATCAACCCCGCTTCTAGCAGATAGTCTAGAGTACAGCTTGTGTCCGTGAAGAGGTGTTGTAGATAAATTCTCGACGGTCTTCCCACACTTGCACGTCCGTGTGAAGGGGTCCATGAGTGAACGTCACTTATAAGTTCGCCCTTACTTCTCCAACAGTGCCCCGTTCGTCTTATTTGGATTGTTTTAGAAATAGGTAGTAGGTGGCCGTACATCTGCTGATTTGTGGGATCTTGCTTTCAGGATTTGTTTAATATAGCTCGTGTGTGCAATTCAAGTCTAGTTTTTTTCTTGATACGCTTAGTCAGCGTAAATATGGTGCGCCAATACAGGACAATTGACACGAGCGCTGCTTAGAAAAATTGTGTTTGATTTTGTCAAACAGCTCTGACTTCCATATGATTGATAAACTATCAATAGCAGTTCATGCTTTCAGTAGTCGCATATTAATGTAATTTTTAGTAGATGAGACGCTGTGTACGACGTAGATGAACTGGTACACTAGTTTATATATATAAACTCAACCCAAAACGAATGTGGCCTACTTGTCTGGGGCTGCAGAATTCACTTACTGCAGAAGGGTAAGACTCTCCAAACGAATGTCCCAGATATAACACTGAAAAATCTGATTGTGAGGCTCCAATAATCCTGATGCTTTGGGGGATGCGGAGTACTACTGTACTGGTATCGCTCCAAGGTCTACTCTGGCCCAGAATGGTAGCACATGATAAGGTCCTATCTATGGGTCAATTAGAACTAAACTCTGTACTTATGCTAAACTGAATTGTTGAAAATAGAACTGTTTTACATTTAAAATTGACTGATGGCTTATTCGGCAATGGTCCTATGTATGGGCCAAATAGAAGTTTTTGACATTTAAACTGTACTAATCCAAAAATGAATTGTTTGAAATAGAACTATTTTTACATTTAACTGTGTGTAAACGAAAAACTGTACGTATGGTAAACTGAATTGTTTAAAACAATTTTAGTAAAACAAGACGAGAAAAATTAATAATAAATTAAAAAGCATACAAATAAAAAAAACTTTGATGGTTTTATAGGTGTTTCAAAATTATGATACTAGGATTGTATGTTTCCATTATTTTGTTTAACCCTTATATATATATATATATATATATATATATATATATATATATATATATATATATATATTTATAAGGGTTGGACAAAATAATTATTAATTTTTCTCGTCTTGTTTTACTAAAATTGTTGTTTTTTTTTACATATATTCACTCTCACTCGAAATGTTGATTCCTGTTAAGGTTCTATCTTTGGTTCAAATAGTTGTTTAGAACCAATTTATTTGAATAATTGAAACTATATAAATATATACTAATTATCCATAATAGTCTGTGCAGGATATCTTCTTCTTCTTTCCTTTGCCAGTTTGAAACCGTTTTCTTTCTTTAAATATATGGATGCTCTAAGCATGTAGTCTAAGCAGATGATAAATAGGTATGGGGCAAATGTGTCTCCTTGCTACACACCTGCTACAATGTCGAAGTAGTCTGTGTCTGAAGAGCGGATGTTTACTTTCGTGTTTTTATATAGCATCATTATTGCTGCAGTGATTTTTTTTGGAGGAGTTCATAGGCGAGAAGTATTTGCCCCGTCTTACCTCTGTGAATGGAGTCAAATGCCCAGGAGAAGTCGACGAGTAATATTGTTGCCTCGATATTTTTTATACGAACACCTTCAAGAATTCGACGGATAGTCAAAATTTGTGATGTCGTTGATTGATTGATTTCTCTGAAAGCTGTTTTGGTTCTTGCTAGGTATTTTCTCAGTTTAGGTTCTATGCAGTTGCATAGATTGTAGATTTTGGCCGCTTGGATGTAAGGATTATACGTCGGTAGTGCTTGGCTATTCCGATGTCACCCTTCTTATGGATTGAGAGAATGCATCCCTTTGTCTATCTGTCTATTGTGTTCTGTTTAGATATGGCATTGCAGTATTTGATCAGTATGAGGTCGAATTCCCTTGTCTTTCATACTTCAGGGGGTATTTCATCAAGCCTTGCTGCTTTCCTAGTTTTCATTTTTTGTTAGTACTGAGACGAGTTCTTCTTGCGTAAACTGTCTTAGTTTAATGTCTAGTTGATTACTAATAATTTTTGTGATTGTTTATCCGTAATTTTCGGATGTTTTCCGAAGATATTCTCGAAATGTTCTTTCCATAGCTTTACGTTGGGTATACATCATAAGTTATATATATTTCATAAGTAGAAATATGATTTTAATGCATTGTCCAAACTAGCAGATATTTTAAATAGCTAATTCCTTCTAAAAAATCAAAATTGGCAATTTGCAATTTTGATATTTTTCATGTTTATACATTAATTATTATTTTCTTGATAACTTTTTTCAACCTTAAGCATAGTAACGGTCTTGATATTTTAATAACAGCTCTGGTGAATAGACATTAATAAGAAAATCTTGAAGATCTTCATTGTTATAACGGAGACAATTTATAAAATCAAAACATGTTTTTTAATTATTTGTAAAATTTATCAAATTTCTACCGTTAATTTATAGAAATCATACTGTAACGGTAGCACCATGAGGCAAAAAAATGAGGTTTTAGGCTCGACTGGTAAAGAAGTTGTGTATTCGCAATGGGTCTTCGTTCCTTCTTTCACCCTTCTTTAACCGTGAAACTAAAAACAAAATAGAAAACAACTTCTGTAATCTCTTTCACACAGATCAATGATTCGGGAAAATACATATACAGTGTGTGATTCTTACCTCTGTTCGCCTCAAAGAATGCTCCCTTCGTAAAGTCTAGAATCGCAGCTGTCAGGCAACACGTGGGTTCTGCTCGGAGAAATGGTAATAAAATGGTCAACCCATCTGACGGTGTCATGTGTGTGACTGGTCGGTGTATAATGGTAATATGTACCCAACTCTAAGACGCCTATACCAAACAAGGGGGATAGCTCCCTCATTTACACATACTTTTGTTATTTTTCCTGATGTACCTGGCAATTCCAGCTACATCAGCAAGTGGAGATATTCCTTTATTTGCTTCGTCTAATTTGATGCTGATAAATTATAATTCTTGCAAGTAATAGAATTTTAAAATTCATCATTGAAAATATCTATACACATTTTAGTATATTCCGTTCAAATATAATTTATTCATTCTACTATCATAGGCCTAATGAGTAGAGTTTTCGCCAATGATCCGGGAGACCAGAGTTCAATCCCAGGTTGAGTCATACCAAAGACTCAAAAAACGGTACTTGATGCCGTCTTTCTTAACACTTAGCATTATAAGGTAAGGGTCAAGGGTAAAGTGGCGCATCCAGGGAAAGGAGTAGCGGCTCCGCACACTGCAGTGTAGTAGGTATTGAAAAGCCTTCTGGTCACCCTCGACAAGGGTGATTCATTCAAATAGAATTTTCTTGATGGCAAATCATGTTAATCTTGTTATTCGATTTTTCTTTTAATGATGTTTATTGCATTTTGGAAATTGAAGATTGCGAATTGGTATAAAACGCAACGTAAATAAGATAATAGAAATTCAAGTCGAGAGTTAGTAATAATTGACAATATTTCATCCCAGAAATCGTTTTTAATTCTGCGAAAAGCAAATAACTAACTACTATTTTTTAGATATTCACTTGTCCGATATTTATCCGTATTCGCTATTGAAATAAACGACTAACTTTGCAGACTTTTAAAAATAAGTTTTCTATATAAGTATAACTTAGAAACACCTTAAACTTCGTCATTGTGAAGTTTTTCGACTGAATACACCTTTCATTAAATAAAGTTCTTAATCATTAGTCATTTTTCTGGCTTTAACAGAAATACCTATCATCTCCAAAAATAGTTTTCAGTTTTCGGAAACTGGTGAACAAGTTCACCTACCTGGGAAGCATCGTTTTATCTACCGAAAATGACATCAATACCCGACTAACAAAGGCATGGGCAGCTATTGATAGGCTACCTGTCATAAGAAAGTCAGAATTATCCGATAAAATAAAACATAATTTTTTCCAAGCGGTCGTCTCAGTACTACTATATGGATGCAGCACATGGACGCTGACTTCGCGTATGGAGAAATAGCTTGACGGCAATTGTGCAAGAATGTTACGAGTTGTACTTAACAATTTCTAGAAGCAATAACCTAAAAACAGCAGCTGTACGGCCACCTACCACCCATCTCAAAGACTCTCCAAATTAGACGAACAAGACTTGCAGTTCATTGCTGGAGAAGTAAGGAGGAACTCATAAGCGATGTACTCATGTGGACCTCTCACATAGACGAGCAGGGAGAGAACGACCACCTAGAACCAATCTGGAACAGCTCTGTATGGATACAGGATGAGACCCGGAAGACCAACCGGAAATGATGGATGATAGAGACGGGTAACATGAGACGGTCTGGGAAATCCAGGCTTGTGCTAAAATGACAAAAATAGAATAAAATAAACATTGTATTACGAGTTGGAAAAACAAATATACTGCTCAGATTAAGTGAGAAAATAGCAATCGAAGAATAAAAGCTTCTGTGGCTATGAATAACGGACTTTTTGAAAGCTAATGCTTTATTCAAAGAGCATTATATTTGCTCAATAGTTCTTAGTGTTTTTTGACTTTGAGTGTTACGTGTAATCCATCTGAAGAACATCAGCATGTTTTTGAAGCTTAGGTACTACTTATGTAGCTTTCAATGATCCAAGCTCTTCTGAAAGGTTTTAAATGCTTGCGATCGAGTTCTCCTATAGATTGTTTTCTAAACCGTTATTTTGATAAAGAATTAACGATATTCAATGTTCTATTTGACTGTACAAACTAGTTTTACTAATCAGTATTAGGCAGAGTCCCATTTTTTTCTTTTAATTTCCTTAGATCTGTAAGTAGCTTCAATGGCACTTTAGCCTGGTTTAAAATTGATTTTTTTTAATGAGAGATAACAGTACAAAATTATTTCATAAACAAAATATTTCAATCATAATCCCTGAATCTTAATTTCTACTCATGTAATTATCATTGATTAATCGATCTCGACAACTTACGTGACTTTTTTTCTGCAACGCCAAGTACCTACAGTTATCCCTGCAAAATTTTATTAAGAGTCATCCAACCATAACGGAGGAAACAGCCAACGTAATTCACTCAAGCGGAAAGCAATTATGACTAGGCAATTTTCAAATCTAAATACAGGGCTTTACTAGGAATCAATAATAACCTCAACAGTCGCCAAAAATTAATTAATTTATCATCCATTACAATGCATCAATTTGTTGTGATATGGTTATACGTAATTTGCATATCAAGATACTGGATATATATATTATTATGCAACTAACGCGGATATATATATAAAAAAGAAGACTTTGAACAATAGTTTTTGTTTGAAGGCATTAACAACCTTCGCAGGTTATTTAATGCCAAAGCCATTCATATAGAAGAAGAGTAGTGAGAGGATTTAACCCATAGCTAGGACGATTAGAAGGTTTATACTTTTCCGAAAGGGGATGTAATACTCTGACTGGAGTTAGAACTCACTCACTAAGGTGTCGTTGTCCAGTATGTTAGCGATTTCGCCACGGTGACTACTGCTTTTAAACAACATAGTTAGATCAGAATAATATACTACGTGATTTTATAACATAAACGAAAGGTGTACCTGAATAGTTTTTATATTACGTGGTATATATCAGATTCAACATATTGCTTTCTCTCATGATCTAAACCGAAATTTTTTACAACGTTACACGGGTCACGTGGTCATCGGTACTGCTTATGTTCGGTCTTTGTTTTCCAGAAAAGTTAGCTGGTGACCATCTCCTTTCTGGGTGAAATACATCTTGCTGTTCTCGTTAAACAAACTCCGCCAAGCGAGAGGGTGTCCTCGTAGTGTAATGGTTAAAGCCATGGACTGTGGAATCGTAGTCAGCGAGTTCGTACTCCAGTCACGCTATTACGTTCACTTTCTAGCAAATAACCTTGGGAAAGGTATGAACCCCCTTATCCTCCCAGCTATGGGTTAAATAGCACCACTACTGTTATAATAGCTTTGGCATTGAATAACCTACTATGTTTGATATGCCATTAAAAACAAAGAAACCAAGCGAAAAGAAGTTTATTTCACTGCATTTTTTTTTAAAATTTGGCCGTGGATAGCCAGAGGTAGAAAACAACTGTTTATAATGCGAAATAGAGAAAGAAAGACGGTGGCTCTGAGATCTTGCCGGAAGTCGCTTCTTCAACTAACTTCTGCTATGAAACTGAAGACGGTTAACTACCCTCTGTCTACATGGAGACGTAATCCTGTCTATGTGGGTCAAAAGTAATTCATCATGATCATCATATCACGCTATCAGCACGGATATCCCTGATCCTCTCTCACCACCCCTCCCTATCACCTATTGCTTCCGGTATGTCTTCAGGGCTATATCCGGTATCGGCACAGAGCTGCTGTATATAGGTTCGAGCTGGTCGTCATGCCTTTGCTCGTCCATGTGAAGGGGTTCACAGGAGTACATCACTTATGAGCTCGTCCCTACTTCTTCAGCAGTGTCCCGCATGTGTGGTTCGACTAATTTTGGTAGTGTTCATAATGGGAGGTATGTAGCCGAATTAATCATCTTCACCTCAAAGTTTTTTGTTAGCATATCTCATTTCTAACAACCTATCGTGGTGTAGTCGTTATCGCCGTAGGAAATGAACACGGCGATACGAGTTCAAATCCTGGACGAGACTGATTGCATTTTCACATTGCACTGATACCCTTGGGAAAGGTATGAATCCAATTATTCTCCCTCCAGCTATGGGTAAATAGTAGGACAGATTAGGTTCTTCAGCCTTGGTTAGGCAACTAGTCTAGGAGAAGGAATACTCTGAATTCAAACTTGTTAAACTCCGTTTTAAAAAATTGACCTTGTGTCATATCCTGCCCGAGCGGAGGGGTTGGGTAAATAGTACCTATCTTAATTTTAACTCAGACCCGTCTACTTTTCTTTTCAGTTTATTTGTTTAACGACATGCCAACCTCCCTGGATTATTTCAAGCAAAAGCCTTCTTTTTAGAAGAACAGCAGAAATACTATTAAACCATAGCAGGGATAATAAATTGATTCATCTATTTCTCGAATGTAAACGTAATAGCACGATTTGAGTTTGATATATCTTACTTCGAGGCTGCAGTCCAGTATTTTACCCAGTACATCATCGGGACTCCTCCTTCTTTTCTTTGATTTTAAATTTGCTACATTAAACTTTGATTAAGGGGTTCCTTTACTGCTAAAAATTCTTAAACAGACTAATTGCGTGAACTTCAAAGGTTCGTTATGACGGATGCCACCAAGTTGTCTGGAATTTCTTGTGTCGGTATGCGAACTGATCGTTGAATCCATTTATTTATTGATTGATTGATTTGTCGATTTGCCCTTTGACTTCGTTAATTGACCGGGTCATTTATTTATTTATCTATTTATTTATCCTTTTCTCTTCGTGGAATGATTTTAAACTATCTTAAATCAAGCAGTACCTTCAACCCTCTGAAAAATTGTAACCCATCGAAACAATTCAACATTTAATTTTACAGTAAGAACAAATTTAGCTATTTTGTATTGTTATGATCTTTATTTTGCTTTAAGGATTATATTCTCTAAATTGGTATTCAAATGAGTTATACATTCCTGAAACCTAACTCTTGCCTTGTCATTGCTTACGGTATTGCAGTGATTTCTTGACAAATAAAATCCTTCTCTTCACTAGTTTTCTGCGCCCTACGTTTTAAGAATTAAGCCTCCAGGTTCCCCAGAGAAGGTAATCATAATGGGTTGGTTGGCAGGTTGGTTTTCATGGCATATCAACGTTTGTAGGTTATTTAACGCCAAATTCATTTTTTGTACAAATAGTCAGTTCTATTTCAAACAATTCAGTTTAGCATGAGTCCACAGTTTAATGGTCAAAATTAAAAGCTATTAAAGCTATTCAGTTTATTCAAACAGTTCTAATTCAGCTAGATACCGATTTTCTTTACACTCAGTTAAATTTCAAAGCAGTTCTATATCAAACAATTCGATTTTGTGTAAGTACAGCTTCAATGTCAAAAACAGTTCCATTTCAAACAATTCAGTTTAGCTTAAGCGCACAGTTTAATTGTCAAAAACATTTCTATTCCAAGCTATACAGTTTAGTCAAACAGTTCTAATTCAAACAATTCAGTTTAGCATTAGTATGCAGTTAGTTCTATTTAACCCATAGAGAGGGCCTGATCAGGTGCTAGCATTCCGGGCCAGAGTGGACCTGGGAGCAATGGCAATGAATGGGTGCTCACCATTCTCCAAAGCTACAGCATCACTGGAACCTCACCATCAGGTTTACTGTCATATCCAGGACACTCGTTCGGGGGGGGGGGTCTTACGCCTCTGTAGATGTCAATTCGGTGTATTCTACAGCCCAAGCCGTCTGGGCAAAAATCATAATGGGATAGATCTGCTCAGCAAGCAAGCCACAAGATGTTACCATATAGTGTGAAGAGGATCTTTGGAAAAAATAATCTCAGATTTTGCTAAGATTCACTTGACGACTGAAATGACATGCTTACCATCATTCAAAGATAGCAGTAATTTTACACCAGAACATAACTTTGCAGACGCAAAATAAACAGTGAATGATTAACTTGGACCGAAGGTCATAAGGATCAACAAAAATTTATCTCTTCCCCACAACTCCAGCTATATTTAAAAATGTAGGGCAGACAGAGATTTTTCAAATTTGTGGCCAACCAATATAGAAAAAAGATAACTAAAAACCCAAGTCCCGTTCATCGTTCTGGAAACTTCTGTGATGATGCTAATGGTAAGATCTCTCGGCATATTATGTTCTTTTTTACTAGATTAGTGGCATAGAGAGAGGATAATTGCTGCATAGGCAGATTTGTGACTTTCAAACCCTCTAAAGCCAGGCCTTTACTTAGAAACAGGAAATATTTAGAAAATCAAGTTTCATCTTAAAAGTTGACCTAAGTTTCGGCTATATATGTTATATAATTGCGGAGGGATTTTTTTCATATTATCATTTTTTCGTTGGTTATATCTTATCTTTCGGTTTAGTTTGGCTTAGAACTGTTCAGCTTCGTGCACGGATAGGAGCACATATTCAGTGCAGGTGTTCACGCTCGTGCGGGGAGGATGTGACAATCACAGATGTCATAATAAATTTGAACCTAGACGAAGCGAATTGATTTTTTGGACCTGGGCGAGGCCAGTCCAGTTGGGTCTACGTGATGCACCACGCGTTGCTGGGTTAGATGGAACGGTCAGCATAGTAAAAATTGTGTCTCTCTCTCTCCTCGTGTTGAAAACCTAAAAGTCAAGAAGGTAATAAACGTTTCGTACCTGAACCAAGAGAGTCGTCAGTGTTTTGGGATTCCTATGAATATGAGTGATTTACATATCTGTATATTTTATATATATGAGTATGTTAAATATATCTAAAGTTTCCCGATGGGCCCAACCAGGCTAACTGTAGAAATTTATCATATTTACCCAACCCCTCACGTCGGGCAGGATATGACACAAGGTCATTTTTAAGCGGAGTTTAACAGGTTTGAATTCAGAGTTTTCCTTCTCCTAGACTAGTTGCCCCACCAAGGCTGAAGAACATAGTCTACCCTACTATTTACCCATAGCTGGAGGGAGAATAATTGGATTCATACCTTTCATAAGGGCATTAGTGCTATGTGAAATGCAATCAGTTTCGTCCATGATTTGAACTCGCGTCGTCGTGTCCATATCCTGCGACGATAACCATTACACCACGGGCACCTCCTTTTTGTAGAAATTTATTTTCACATAAATTACAACAGACATTAGGAAAACTACAATAGAATATGATTGTGTAAGTTTTCAGTTATGAAACATCTTTTTTTTTCATATAGTTACAACAGTTGTGTATAAATTTTGGCCATCGAGAAACAAGATACTGCATGTCGAACTTCTAAGAATCTGTACTAGGAGAGATAACCAATTATTTTTTCTCGACGTCGTTGTCACAAAGAGTTTATCCGAATAGTTTGTCTGTCATCAGCCCGATTCGTGCCATTAATCTCACTTTCATATCTACTGAAGTGCACTACTTCGCAGCTTACCTACATTTACATCCACTGTTTGGTTAGCATATTCGTTCTGCAAGTGTCGATGTTAGTAAGTACATTTTTTTTCTAAATGGAGAAGTTTAATGATAGACCATGCCTTTATGCCAGGTGCCATTTTATTAGCATGCCTCACAGCTGCTATTGGAGCACTGTCAGCGATGGCCAGTATGGTGATAAGGTTTAATCTTTGCATGGAGAGTAAAGACAGAAAACCTAACTTGTTTTAGCGTTAGGGGGCGTTTGCTGTTTTATCCGATCCGTTCAGTGCTAAAGGCCGTAACGACAGGAAGAAATAGACAACGGATACAACGTGACAAGTTTCTTCGGGAAGATGACTATTCTAGCATGTTTGCTTACTTCCACAGAGAAGGTTCTTTTCTCACACCCCAGCCACCTAGAAGAGACCGAAACATGACATCATTAATATATATATATATATATATATATTGATTGTCAGGAAAACATGTAGGCCAATGTAAAGTGTGGGCATGTTTATTATTTGAAAAAAAAAAATTCTAAATCTGCTCATTGCTACTACTACCCCCTTTTAGCCTTTTATTTCCTTCCCTTTTCTCCATTCCTCTACTTTTTTCTATTTACATTCCCCCTTTTAAATATTTTTCTGCTGTTAAGATCTTGACTAGAGCCAGACGAAACCGGTCGTTCAAAAAAAAAAAAAAAATATATATATATATATATATATATATTTTAAATAATAAACATGCCCACACTTTCAATAGCCCGACATGTTTTCCTGGCAATCAATTAGTTTTTAACCATTAATAATTTGTTTATATATATATATATATATATATATATATATATATATATGAGATTACAAAAACCTGCCTTCACCAATTACCTCTTGTAAGCGATATTTAGAATTTTGAGCTACAAGAACAGTATCTGGTTAGACCTAGTTAAAGAAGGTGATGTTAAACTTTATCACCTTGCACTTCAGTTGCATTTGCTTACAATACTGCTGGGTACGTCAAAGAAAGTGAATTATCCTTGCTTCGAGAGTAACACGTAGAAAAGTACCATCAACCTCGAAGCGCATTACACAGTTAATTCCTTCTTTTTAGTAATGTGTTTCAATTAAATTAACCCTTTTTGATCTTTTCTATTTTCTGGCAATCAACTTCTTAACAGTGGCAACGACGATCTCTGAACTCACAGGCAACAATGAAAAATTTACCAAACAGGAGAAACCAAAACTTATACCACAACAAGAACAACAGCGACAATAATAAAAACAGCGGCAACAAACACTATTATTGGAAGTATAGTTTCAAAAGATTCTGGAACCACAATGAACGCTTCGTTCTTCGCAGATACCTTTGCGATTTAATTGATGAGTTTAATTACGACATATAAAATTGTATCTCATTTTAAGCATACTTCCTCAGCTTAGAAGATATTTGTGAAAAGGAATGCATTGACTAGCGGCCAGACGAAAAAAAAAACTATTCTGAGAAAAATAGGACCGATTGAACATGAAATATATTCAAAAATATCAATTAGGAGGTACCCATGGTGTAATGATTATCGTCGCAGGATATGGACACGGCGACACGAGTTCAAATCCTGGACGAAACTGATTGCATTTCACATAGCACTAATACTCTTGGGAAAGGTATGAATCCAATTATTCTCCCTCCAGCTATGGGTAAATAGTAGGGCATACTAGGTTCTTCAGCCTTGGTGGGGCAACTAGTCTAGGAGAAGGAAAACTCTGAATTCAAACCTGTTAAACTCCGCTTAAAAAATGACCTTGTGTCATATCCTGCCCAGGCGGAGGGGTTGGGTAAATGGTATATTCAAAAATATCACATAGCGTAAAAAGTTGCGGCAAATATCTTTTTGGAAAAAAATTATATCCAAAGAGATATTCGGTTTTGAATCTAACCAAACCTGGGAAAGACGATTTTCCCATTTTCAAAGAAATGGTAAATAGAAAAAGCAAGATCTAAGCTGAAAGATAGAACTTAAGACGAATTTAAGGGTTTAATTTTTCGTTTGAGTCCTAATTCTCCTAAGTACTATAATGTAGGCAAAACTTGACAAGAAATAAACATACAATGAGAGATTATGAAACTAAAACCAGAATAGAACTCAGATTAATTGACCCGAAAATCTAATGGATGTCCAATCAATACAAAAAAGCCTATCAAACAAGCTACACATAATCCTTGTTACAGATGTGGTGGGTATACATTTTAAAATGAATTGCCCATTAAAGAACTAGAGATATTTTCTCTGTGGAAAATTCGGTCGCAAATAAGAGTTCCTCCATTTGACAAATATAAACATATAGATCAGAAAAGAAATCAGTAAAGTGATATTAGTGAGTAGAGAAAGAGAACTTGCGTTTTACAGGAAATTTGAGCGAGTTCATATGAATCAAAAACCTGCTAAACTATAACTAGATACATGCTCTGATATTACAATTCTTTCAGAAGAAACTTTGAGAAAAATTAAAGATGCTAAAACTGGGAAGATATTTTGCAAAGCATATGGCGTTTCGGGAGTAAAACTTTAAAGGTAAATCCTAAAAAGTAGTTGAATTCATTTTGATGGGTGGGACTGGTTAAAAGTACGTCGTTTGTAAGGCAAATCAATTCTATTTTTAATACAGTAAAACATCGCAATGAACAGACTGGGTTTTATAAGAAGAAATTGAACTTGGATTAGGAAGATTTGTTTTCCAGAGAACTCGTAAGATGCCCGAAAGCAAAAGTATTATTAAACTGAGAAAGAAAGCCTAATCCCGATTTTTATGAACCAAAAAATCAATCTGTTTTTTCTGCAATTGAAAAGAGAGGACCAAGAGAAGATATTGAAGTTATTTATCCAATAAATTTCTCAAGCTGATCAGCACGTAGTCTAATTATAAAGAAGAATTACGGGTGTATGCCGATTTTTTAACGGGACTAAAAGATCTGCAAGATCAAAAATACATATTACCAATGGCAGATATGGTTGCTAAATTAAATTGAGGAAATGAGTTTGTAAAAATTGACTGATTGGATATGTACCTTCAAGTGGGAAAAAAAGATTTATTACAATTAACACACATAGGGGGTTATACCGATTGAATAAATTACCTTGCATAGAAGGAGAGTTCGCTTTGACAATATTTCAACAATCATAGACACGATGTTGGTAGAACTTGATTGTGTGGACGCATATTTAGACAAAGACCTAATTTGAAATAAAACTAAGGAAGAAAACCTAAAACATATGCTTAAAGTATACGATGTCAGAATAAATAAAAACTAGTGTGAGATTTTTAGAGGACATTGCAGAATAGATTTAAAAGATATTGTTGACAGTAGCAAAAATGATTGTCAAATTGATACGGAAGCTTCGGAAAAATGTTGGCTGTCAAAAAAGTCATAAGATGGTACATGCACAGTTGAAACTAACGTTTGGTTGTTTTTTTTTTATGGCATATCAACCCTTTTGGGATAATTAATGCATAATCGTGTCATATATAATAATTTTATCTAATAGTTTGTTGATAAAATTATTTTTGAATGAGACAGAACTTATTTGTTTGCCTAGAGTTTAATGGTTCTAATCAATTGTTTTTTTTTTATCTAGGAATAATAATCATATTTAATATTACTCATTTCTTTGTTCACAGTTACATCGTTTCAAGTAAAGTAAAGGATTAAATAATTCTATTTGACCCATAGATGAGATCCTAACTGCAGGTCAGAGTTGACCTGGGAGTAATGACAAGGAAAAGGAAAAGGCTGCTCCTCAAAAAAGCTTCCAGACCCGGAATATCACAATTACGACCCTGCATAGATGCAGTCTGTGTCTTGTACAACCTCATCTCACTGCCATATCGCAATAGTTTCTAAAAGTAAAAATGGTAAATTGTAATAAATATTATGTATTAATATGCATGAACAAAGAGCCCCACTTAATGAACAGCTGAAAAAGCTTGCAAATTGGCCAGCTGACTGTCAAAATCCATTTGAAGTTATCGAAAAAAATGTGTCTTCCAAATTTTCGCTATCACAATTTGATCCATTGATAAATATAGTAGCAGAAACAAACGCTACTCAGAATTTGACTGGAGTGGAATTGCTCGAGAAATTTTAGGAAAAAAAGTTTTACAACATATTTAAAGGATATTGTTACCAGCAGAAAAAAAATTGTCAAATAGAAACGGAAATTTTGGCTGTCAAAAAGTCATAAGATGGTAGATACACCGTTGAAAGTTTGCCTTACACACCGACCGTAAACTTCTTTTGAAAATAAGTTGCTCAAGAAAGGGTACCGCAGTATATTCTGATGACTGGTTACAATGGTGAGCAACTATATTTCTGCGGTATACATTTGAAATTGAATATTTACCGTCAAAGAAATGGGACACGGTGATAATTTTTTCGACTTTGTAAAGCAATATTTAAGGAACCATTGAAAGATACATTTGTTGCTTCGATAAAAGCTACAGAAGAAATAAAATAAATTCAAACTAATACAATACGAATATTACCAGTAACACTAAACGATATTAAATTAGTTTCGCAAAAAGACGATGATATTAAAAAAAATGATGGAATATATAAAACAGTGGCGAAGAAGATAAAACGGTAAAGATTTACAATAATTTATTCTGAGAAAAAATATTTTTCAATATACGGCGATTATGAGGTTGGTTGGTTGGTTGGTTGGTTTTATAGTATATCAACCCTTGTAGGTTATCTAATGAAAATCCTATATATATATATATATAGATAGATAGATAGATTTGTAAGCAAACAATGTGTAGGAGACAATTTAAACAAGGTAGAACTTTTGTTCGCACACAATTAAATGGTTTCAAGGGTTGCATTTTAACAATTGAATATAAAATCACTAATTTCTTTGCTTTCTGTTAAATGGTTAAACAGTTCTATTTGACCCGTTGCTGGGACCATAACAGATACTACCACTCCAAGTAGAAGTTAATATGCTAGTCATGGCAATAAATGGGTACTCAACTTTCCCCAAAGATCATAGACAGGAGCCTCAACATCGAATATTTTAGTGTCTTATTTTGTACAATCGTTGATAGGTATTTTACCCCTCTGCAGATATCTCTTCGACGTGTTCTACAGCTCTAATTTAGGTTTGGTGTGTTGGTTTTTATGGCATATCAACATTTGTAGGTTATTTAACGCCAAATCCATTTTTATGTGAATAATTTGTTCTATTTAAAACAATTCAGTTTAGCATAAGTACACAGTTTAATTGTCAAAAACATTTCTATTTCAAACTATTCAAGCAGTTATATGTAACAATTCAGTTAAGTGTAAATACAGTTTTAATGTCGATAAACAGTTCTATGTCAAATAATTCAGTTAAGCATAATCACATAGTTTAAATATTCATCATCATCATCATCATCATGTAGTGCCGCCAGCACGGATATCCCTGACCCTCTCTCTCCACTTCTCCCTATCATCCATCGCCTCCGGCAGGTTTTCAGTGTTATATACTGTGTCCTCACATAGTTGCTGTATGTAAGTTCGAGCTGGTGGTCCTGCTTTTGCACGGCCATATGCGGGGGTCCATAGGAGTACATCCCTTATGAGCTCGTCCTTGCTTCTCCAGCAGTGTCCCGCGTGTCTGGTTCGTCTAACTTGTATAGTTTTCGTGATGGGGGGCAAGTGTCCGTATAGTTGGTGTCTCGTGGGTGTTGTCGCCAGGAATTGTTCAATACTGCTCTCAACATTCTTGTGTAATTTCCGTCTAGTTTCTTCTCCAGCCATTTAGTTAGCGTCCATGTAGTGCATCCATATAGCAGTATCGACACAACCGCTGCCTGGAAGAAACTGCTTTTCATTTTATCGGTTATGTCTGATTTCCATATGATCGAGAGCCTATCGATAGCCGTCCATGCCTTCGTCAGTCGTGTGTCGATGTCTTTTTCGGTTGATGAGACGCTGCTTCCTAGGTAGGTGAATTTGTCAACTAGTTTCAGAGAGGCTCCGTCTAGTGTGGCAATGTTGCCCGTTTGGTTTGGTTGTAACACATATATTCAGTTTTGTGTGCATTGACATGGAGGCCAATGCCAGCTGCGGTTCGTTCCAGACTATGCAGTAGTGTCTCTGCTTGATTAGGCGTATTCGCCAGTAACGCCAAGTCATCAGCGTAGTCGGCGTCCGTGATTGTTTTTGCGGGGTATCTTTTGCTTCTTCTCTTAGTCAGCTCGAAGCCATTTTCTCTGATTTTGTCGATCGAAGTTCTAAGCACGTAGTCTAGACAGATGATAAAGAGGTACGGGGCTAGCGTGTCTCCTTGTAGTACTCCTGCAACAATGTCGAAGTATTCCGTGTCTCCATCTGGTGAACGTACTTTCACTTTGGTGTTTCTGTAGAGAATCATTATCGCTGCTACGGTTTCTTTTGGTAGGCCGTAAGCTAGTAGGATTTGCTCCAACTCCCCTCTGTGTATGGAATCGAAGGCCTTGGTAAAGTCGACAAATAGTAATGTCGCATGAAGGTTTTTTGCCCAAACGCCTTCAAGGATTCTACGGATGGTCAATATTTGTGAGGTTGTGCATCTATTTCTCAGGAATCCATTTTGGTTTTTCCTAAGGATGTTGTCTATTTTGGGTTCTATGCGGTTTCGTAGAAGGGCATTGTAGATTTTGGCTGCTATGGATGTAAGTGTTATCCTTCGGTAGTTCTTGGCTAGTCCGAGGTCACCTTTTTTAGGGAAAGGAAAGATGCATCCCTTCATCCATCTTTCTATCCTATTTTGACTATAGACTGCGTTGCATTGCCGGAGCAGTATATCGTCGAATTGTCTAGTCTTCCACACTTCTGGGGGGATCTCGTCTTGCCCTGCAGCTTTCCTATTTTTTTTTCTTCTAATAACTGAGTCGAGTTCTTCTTTGGTGAAAGGACCTAGTTTAATATCTAATTGCTTACTGATAATTCTGGTGATCGGTTCATCCATTATTTTCGGTGGGTTTCCTTGTAGATTTTTGAAATGCTGTTCCCACAGTTTTATTCTTTCTTGTTGGCTTGCAGCTTTCAATTTTGCTTTGGCTGTGCTCTTCCTTCTACTTACTTCGTTTATTGTTTGCCAGGCTATCCTGGATTGTCTATCTTCCACCGAGTCTCTAATTTTATCTATCTGAATTTGTATGTATTCTGCCTGTTCTTTTAGATATATTCCTGCTAACTGATATTGTGCCTTTTCTAGTTTTCGGGCATTTGTGTTTGTTGGGTTCTTCCGATAGCTTTTGGAGGCAGTTTTCACGAGTGCACGTTTTTCTCTAACCGCTAGCGTTTCCCAAGGGACTCTATATTTGGTTCTAGGTTTTGTTGGAATACACTTTGATGCCGCCTCAAGGTGTGCTTCTACAAAATTTTCATATTCGTCATTTGGGGTACCTTTTTCTGTCTTCTCTTGTAGTGCTTCGAATCTGTTTCTTAATTCTAATGCATATTTGTCTCTAATATCTCTGTTGTTAAGTAGGGCCCAGTCATAGTGCTTGGTTGTCGCTTTTCGTGTGGCGTTTTTTCGTAGGCTTAGCCGTACTTTGGCCGTAACTATTCGATGATCGGAGAACACACCCTCCAAAGAGGAGTATGCCTCGCAATTCATCGCACTATTTTTCCATTTCCTGTTTATAAAGACGTAGTCTATCTGTGCTTTACTATTATTTGCGTAGGTGTAGGTCCATAATTTTCCCTCCCTTTTTTGAAAGTTTGTATTGAGGCATGTTAATCTATTTTCTATCATGAAATCAATTAGATGTTGTCCATTCCTGATTGACGTGTTGTGTAGGCTGTATTTGTTATTTCTGTTTTTCCCGATTTGTGCATTCATATCTCCGCCAATGACTAGCAGGTTGTGTTTCAGAATGCTACGTACTAGGGAGGATAGCTCTTCGTAGAAGGTGACTAGTTCGGTTTCGTCGCTAACATGGGTAGGGCTGTAGCAGGAGATAATTGTTGCTTTTGTGTTGCCATTAAACGTTGGGGCCATCATCCTAGGTTGTATTCTCTCAATGCTATTTAGTGTTTTTAACGCTCTTGGTCCTATAAGCATTCCCACCCCTCCTACCGATGCATTGACAGAATTTTTCCATGCCGATACAGTCACCAGCATCCATCCATTGCCAGTTTCGTGATATTTGATATCTTCAGTGAGCGTGTGTCGGTGTTTAATTGTCAAAAACATTTCTTTTTCAAGCTATTCAGTTTACTCAAACAATTCATTTTAGCACAAGTATGCTGTTAGTTCTATTTAACCCATAGATAGGGCCCTATCAAGTGCTACCACTCCGGGCCAGAGTCGACCTGGGAGGAATGGCAATGAAGGGGGTACTCCGCATTCCCCAAAGCTCCAGCACTGCTGGAACCTCACCATCAGATTGTTTAGTGTCATATCCAGGACACTCCTTGGGGGTGGGGGTCTTACCCCTCTGCAGAGAAGCAGTCGGTGTATTCTACAGCCCCAGCCGACTGGGCAATCTACAGGTCTAGCTGCCTGGGCTTGATGATAATCTAATGTAGCAGTACGAGTGGTAATCCCGGATGCATTACAAAATCAAAAACTAAGACAATTACACAACAGATATCCTGGAATATATCGCATGAAGTTTCAAGGAGAAGTCAAGTTTACTGGCCAAAAATTTACCGTGATATCGAAGATGGGGTAAAATTTTGGGCATTGTCTGCAAAATTGCCGGTAGCAAAAATCCAGCTGTGGACAAAAACGATGATTACATGGTTAAAATTACTCGTGGACTACAGAAGACACGGAGAGTGATTTCTTATAAAATAATAGTTGATAGTTTAACAAATTGCGCAGAAGGGAAAAAATGCCGAAAAGCAACATCGTCAAGAATAATTCCGAAGATTCAAGAATAATTTTCAAGATATTGATCCCATACGCAATAGAGTTATTTATCTGATATACCAATAAATAAGAGTTGACATAAAGTCATTTTATAGAGAGGTGCCACGTACGAAACTAAACGTATGTGTAACCATTTTAAAAATGCTTGGTCCAGTCGGCCGTGTCCATTTTTGGCGCCTCAGGCACCTACCAATAATCTCAACCCTTTTAAGCAGGTATTGGCTGATGAAAGGCTTCCTGGAACTAAGCTAATATTATTTCCCCATTAATCGTGTACCAGTTAAGTATCACAGTTCCAGTAATGACCGATAATGGAACACCATTTATTGCGACGGAGTTTGAAGAATTTTGCAAAGGCCAAACGATTGAAGACATCACGGCTCCGCTATACCACTCAAGGTCCAACAGACAAGCGGAAATATTTGCTGACTTGTTTAAGAAAACGTTAAAAAATAAGAAGATGGTAGTTAGAGCAAGAGATGCTTTACCATAATTTTTGCAGTCGAAAAATGACGATTATTATCTGGTAGAATCTTGCCGAGAAGCCCGAAGAGAACTAATATAGCGATACGAGCGTTAAAAAATGATCCGATGTTAATCCGAGTTTATTATATGAGGCTGAAAGTTTCGCAAAAGCATTAGTTTGGTGATCTACTTTACCCAGGGAATTGATTTGCTTTGGCTTTACAGCATATAAACCAGAGTAGGTTATTTAATACCAAAACCTGTTAACACATATATACGTGGTGCTTTCAATAAGTTTCCAGATTCTATGTACAGGCATTTAAAATTGTCGTAGATTTTTGAAAATTCAGTTGGTAATTGCTGTACATCTTATGAGATGAATGACTCATTTTTATGATTTCAACTTTAAATCAACAGCTACAGCAGCAATTGGAATACACCCTACTAAAGCCTGATTGTCACAGCTGGTGATTTTCAAAAATGCCATCTGGACGAGAGGACACTTTAGAAGAACGATATGCAATAGAATTCTGTTTTAAACTTGAAATAAAATGCCACAGAAACGTATGGAATGCTTCAGACTGCTTTTGGAGCATCTTGCATGAATCAAGCATCAGTTCTTGAGTGGCATAAGAGATTCAAGGGAGGCAGGGAGTCTGTGAGGGATGATGAGAGGTGTGGGAGGAGTAAGGAAGTCAATGCACCAGAGTTGATTGGTCAAAGGGTTAGGGTTAGGGTTAGGATTACTATGTTGAGGTTTTAAGGGAGTTCAGGAAGAGATTCCGTCGGAAGAGGCCAGCACTCTTCAAATCGGGTCAGTGACATTTCTACCAGGATGATGCACTAGTCCACAACTCCATCCTTGTCACAGACTATTTGACCAAGATGGGCATCAAGATAGTTCCTTAACCTCCCTATAGTCCAGACATTGCTCCCTGTGGCGTTTGGTTATTCCCTAACCTCAGAGACTGTCGTTATGAGACAATTGAGGAGATGAAAGAGGCTGAGACGAAGTTCATTGACGCGCTCACACAAGAGTACTTCCATGCAGCCTTCCAGAAGTAGTTGAAACGATACAACAAGTATATTGCAGCCGGAGGAGATTACTTGGAAGGGGACTAGAGTTTCATGTGTGTACTATCAATAAAAATGCCCAAACGAAAAAAAGTCTGAAAACTTATTTAAATATCCTCGTATTTAATGTATATGTTTTGTAAAAACATTTTGTTGATTAATTCCAACGAGCTTAAACTCATTTGTCCGCATGCAGTTTAATGGTTTCAAGCATTCCTCTATAACAGACACAATTTAACAATTTGTTTGCAAACATTTCAATTGATATACATGATATGTAAAATACTAGTTTGTCATACCTTCATTTTTAGTTAGTTAGAACTAGAGAGTCAAATGCTTCCTATTGTTGCTAACACTTATAATTCTATTCAATATAAATTATTTGTTTGTACACAGTGAAGTGGTTACAATCATTGCTATATAACACTAATTATTCTATTCAATATTACTCATTCGTTAGCACCCAGTTAAATAATTTCAGGTATTGTTATACATTACTAAATATCCAATTAAACATCAGTCATTTGTTTACACACAGTTAAATGTGAAACAGTCCTATTTCTAACAATTCAATTTAACGTATGTTACTCAGTTTAAATGTCAAAGAGTTCTATTTGACCCATATATAAGACCCTATCAGGTGCTACCACTCTGGTTCTGAGTGGATCTAGGAGTAATGGAAATGAAGATGTATTTCACATTTCCTAAAGCTCCTGCATTATTTGAGCATCACCTTCAGATTGTTTATATCCAGAACACTGTATTTTGGATGGGGGACTTAACTCTCTGCACAGATGCAATCAGTGTATTCTACAAACGTAGATGTGTCTTCAAAAAATATCAACCAGATAAAACTGAAAATATTTAGAGTGGAGGAATTGACATGGGTACTGGAGTTACTGTATGATACATTTCTGATTCAATCACCCACGAAACATGTAGTTTAGAGAGAAGTTTTCTCTTACAGGGGTGGGTATCCTGGACACCCTAAAGAAGTTGAAATAGTCTTTCCCCCAGAGTTACAGAGAAAATGTACTCATAATATTGAGGTAAATTACTCCACTAATCCCTTCTTTAGAGCATTTTTTTCAAATTGAATTAATTCCGTTTCTATTTACAGTAAAAAAAAATAAATTATCAGTTTAAAAAAAGACAAAAACAAATAGGTATGGGTTATTAACGGAAAGCTTGAAATTCTACACTGGTTTAGTAACAGCAATTACTATTCCTGAAATAATTAAACAAGAGGCATATTTTTTGAATAATCTGAATAGCGGGTCATGAATGTTTTGTTCATCACTATGGGAAAATGTATGAAAATGGTCGAATATATAGTTGTTTTTTTTTTAATTTTACATATACTCTATCCAATGGTTTTAATTGTATTCTATGTCTGCTGTAATTTCTGTGAAAATAAATAGGAGGGTTTGATTTCAGAGCGTTACTCGTCACAATTGTGGTAAGGATTTTAAAGATTTCTTTACGAAAAGAAAAATCTTTTCCTGGCGGATGAACATGACACATTATGAATCTAAAATAAAATATTAGAAGTTATAGCAAATCCTCTGAAGAAGGAAAAAAGCATGAATCAAAACGGTTGTCTAATTTGTCTTTTTTATCTTTGTTAAAATTTCTATTTTGCTTTCTGTTGTCCTACAGAATGCGATTGATAGAAAGGGATTATATCATCTTAATTAAGAATTCCATACGCATTCTCAAGAAATGTTGATAATATTTTTTTTTTACTGCTTAGGTAAATGACACAGTGATAATAAAAATGTCATTGCTGACAATTGCAATTTCTGTACTCTTTGCACGCGAAATAGAAAGTAGCAGATTGATGTGAAAGGATTAAAAATAAAACAAAAATATTAAATTCTCGAATGTGGTAAAAATATCTTTAAGGCTTTTTGTATTTTTGAATACTGAGATTAAAAAAAAAAAGAAAAAGCCATGAGGAAACATGATCTTGGCAGTTGCATAGATCTTTTAGAGATGTTTAGCATGACAACCAAGTGAATTAATGAAAAAATTGGATTTAAAGCCTGTAGATTAAATAAATTACACGACGAATTAATTGGCAATTCTGATCTTGCAAGGAAATAATCATCATATCCGAAAACTGATGATTGTCCACTTTTGGATTTTATTTCAAGGGACAAGCTGCCAGCACTTAAAAGGATTAAACCAATTATGGCTTCCGTCGTAAGCCATTCTCTAATTTGTGTTCATATCTTTAAGTAAGTAAGTTGGCCGACCGTAATCGAGGGTGACCCGAAGGCTCCCTTTTCAAAGGCTACTACACCAAGTGGTAGGAGAGGACGTTGCTCCTTTTCCTGGATTACTTCACTTACTCTTGATCCGTACTTTATAATGCTGAGAATTAAGCAAAGAGGCATCAAGTACCTATTTTTGAGTCTTTGGTATGAGTCGACCTGAGATTGAACCCCGGTCTTCCGAACCATTGGCAAATACTCTAACCATTATGCAAATCTGTGGTTAAGGTTAAATATCTCTCCAGAATTGCAAGGCTTGATATACAGCATAAAAAAGGTTTAGTTGACGATGAACCAAAAGTATCTATAAGTAGATACAGCAAACAAGCACAAAGGAAAATAAGTCTAAGGACGACTAGCTGAGGAAAGAAATGTACTGGGTTTTCCGCAGCATATTAAAATCTGACCATACTAATAATCAGTATATACACAAACAAGAATCAATTCTATAAAGTGAGACCCATAGAATTGTCTGTGATTTTGAGATATAAATGGATCACTGAAACTGGCCAGAGGGTTAAACCTAATATCAAGAGTTATCCCTTAGAATATTCGGACTATTGACCTCATCTTTATAGTTATGTTCTCTACGTTTCGACCGATATGACCTTCGGCCTTCTTCATGTATTTCTTGTCAAACTCAGGAGCCCGCAAAAATCTCGAACTTAACCCTTCATCTGATCCAGTCTATTAACTATGACCGGGTACAAGTGTTGATTTATAGTAAGTATCCTTGTTCTTCTCACTTGTAATTAGGATTGAACCTGCAACCTTCAGATGATTTCATTCAGAAGCGCTTTCCAACCAAACCTCTTATCCACGGCGCCAAATGTCCTTACCGGAAAGGACTAGTATCAATCAATCAAAAATAAGAAGACAAAACAAAAAATAAATAAAAGCCTTGTCATCTAGTAGATTTTGCTGTCCAAGTGGACCGGAAAGTGAAACAAAAATTTAGCGAAATAATTGACAAATACTTGGATCATGCGAGAGAACTGAAAAACTTGTGGTATATAAAATCTTTTGTGCAGTCAATTTTACTTGGTGCTCTTGGAACGTTTCTCTGGAGGAAACGGAAACAATCTTAAGAGTAGAGATCATAAAGAACACGACGTTGTTAAGATCAGAAATAATATTTAGAAGAACCCTGAAGACCTGCAGAGACTTACTTTCATTCAAACTCAAGTGAAAGAACACCTGCTAAAACTGGCGTGAAAAACTCGCAAGCTGTGAAATAATAATTAATAATAATTAAAACATTTAATCACCTAATAAGTGAATTCAGCTAGCTGGCACGAAAGAAAACACGGGTGGGTGGTAAAGCTAATCCATCCTCAATTGTGAAAATCATGGAAAAATATAACTTTTGTTCCTATTTCAGTTAGATGCTTAATTTATACGGTTAAACAAAAAGATAGATGTTCGGTTTATCAAATCCGACAAACACAAAGTAAGCGTCTAGTATAACATTATACTTCCACCGAATATATGGCTTACAAACTTGGTTCAATAGCATATAAATCTTTGAGGGTTACTGTTATGAGGACATATCCTACCATACCCCAAAGATGGACTCCTCCAACCTAAACATATTCTCTGATCCTTACGAGGCATTTGACAGACGGACGGCAAGCCGAGCACGGCTAGTACTTCCTATGTTTGACTTCCTTTTTCTGCTAATACAATAACGTTTACCAATCACCCGTTGTTTTGAGTTGTTCTTCCACCGGTCTTATCTGAAGACCACAACAGTTACTTATGCCAAATCTTGTTTATATATATATGATTATTAAACAAATAGTTTGTAGGTGATGCGAACTTTAAATTTGTACAGTTCATTTGTTTGCACACAGTCAAGTAGTTTCAGTCATTGCTATCAAATACTAATAATTAGATATTATATCAGTCCTTTTGTTTGTAAACAGTAAAATGATTTTAGTTATTGTCATTCGGTATTAGTAATTTTATTTTTCAAATATTCCTTTCAATTATCTCTTTGCTATACGTTTCCAAACACATTTTTATAATATTCCTTTGTAATTTATTGAACTGTTCTGTTTGACCATAGATGGAAAAGTAATTGGTACTACCACTCCGAGTCAGTGTGGAACTGAGAGTAATGATATTAAAGGGATACTCCCTATTTCGCATTACTGAAACGTCACCATAAGATGCAGTTAAATGTTATAGCAAGGACACAGTTTTAAGTATTAGCACTAATAATACTGTTCAATATTAACCAATTATTTGTACACAGTAAAATGCTTTTAGGTATTAGTTTGGCTTCCGTATTCACTAATATATCAACATACGTGGGTTATTTAATATCAAAGTCATTCTGTTCAAGATCAGCAAGTGATACTCTTTCAATCCATAGCTGTAGGAATAAGGAGTTCATCCCTTTCCCACGGGCATTAATCAGTAAACAAACGTAATTGCGCAACTGGAGTTTGAACTCACCAATCTCGAAGCAGGAGTCCACCACTTTAGCCATTACGCTACGAGTGTTCCCCCTGTTTGAAATATTGCTCTCTTTGCCTAATTAATCCGCAGAAAACCGTTTTCAAACACCGTCAAGATAAAAAGGGTTGCGAGCTTTTTTTGGCACAAAAGCAATTTGAAGACAATCGTGTTGGCACGAGAGCTTTGAATGGCTTGATAACTGATCGTATCTTGCCTCTCTATCCGTCCATGTAGCCCAGTCGTGTTCAAAGTAGATGGAATTTTTTAAAGATGAGTGTCATAAGAACATGTTCAGGATTTTATAGGTAACTCTTCAAACTAACAGTTTTTGAGTCATGTTTTTGAGTGATGCGTTGAAGTCAAGATTCATAAAAGACATTTGGCAAACCATAATTATTTGAGAACTCTGTAGAATGTAAAACAAACAGGAATTATTGAAATAATAAGGATAACATATTATCGACCAGCAAGAAAAATATTTGAAGTTATCCAATTGCTGAATAGGTTTAAAATAACCGTAAGGCTTTTAAATTCTTTGATATTAATTAGAATTCTGAAAAAATATGTAAGAGAACATAATCCCTGTATCCATACGGAAGTTTTAAAGATGTTTAATTTGACAGGCAAGCAAATTAACAGAATAGAATAAAAGTTGATTAGAATAATTAAATGAATTGTAAAGTCGAAAGCAACGAATTCAGTCTTAATGAGAGGAAGCTTCTATAACGCTTGAAAGAAGATAGAAATTATGATGGATGGGAAGAATAACATCTGACAAGATGATAAGGATGATAACAAACCAAAAGGGATTTTGAATTCTATAATGTTTATATGTACGAGATTTACTGAAAAGTTCTCAGCTCATTTAAAAAAAGGAATGAACTAGATTAAGATCAAAAGATTACTACAATTATAACAATAGATATGTTGAAATTTTCGTAAATTCCTTGCATTATTAAAAAAAATCTTCACGTAATTTATGATAATACTGATAGAATTTATGGAAGGAAACCATCAAAATGTACCATTTGGTTACATCGTTTTCGTCGCCACAGGTATAGCTTAGAATACGCTGATTGTATCCCCCGCAGATGAATAAGACCCACTCCCCAGAAAAGTAGTGTCCTGACACTAAATTAAATCTGATGCTCAAACTCCAGTCACAGGTAGTCTGGAGATTTTTTTTATTGTCATTACTTCCAGGTACACTCTGTCCCAGAGTGGTAGTTTGGTTTGATTTCTATGTTTTCATGACATATCAACCATTATGGATTATTTATTACCAAAGCCATTCATGTAGGAGGAGACTAGTTGTGCTAATCAAACCATAGCTGGAGAAGAGGTTGGTTAGTTAGTTTCTTGTTTTATTTTTCGGGGTATCAACCCGTTTCGTGTCATTTAGCGTCAAATTCAATTTCAAACAATTCAGGTTACTATAAGTATAGTTTTCTTTACTAACAGTGAAAAGTAAAAACGGTGTATATCGATTTGGTGATCTCAATAATAACAGTACAGATACGAACGAAATAGACTTGTTTATAAAAATATGTATCTCTCACACTTTATTTTCGAAAGGGTTGATGTTTCTGTGGTGCGTGAGAGATGGGTGGAGACAGGGACAGACTACTATATGGCCTCAACTTCTTCTCTTGATCATAGCACGCTGTGTTATCTTCAAGAATCCACTTAGCACTTCTTCCGCATCTTAGCTGGGGTTGCTCAACTGGGGGTCGCTGAAGGTTATTTCCCTCAGCGGGGCGTTCTCAGTTTGCAAACTAGCCCACACTCTGGCCTTCCTGTCTGTAATGGACTCAACAGCCGCCGGTATCTGCCTATATTCTCCTATAACGCCCACTTGCTTACGCTTCTTCTTCCGCTTATTTACACAGGTGAATCTTTGATTGATGGCTCAGTCAAGGATCAATATACAACAAAAATAGTTCTATTTCAAACAAATCAATTTAGCATGAGTACACTGATCCGTTCTATTTCATGCATAGATAGGACCTTATCAGGTGTTACTACTCCGGGTGAGAGTGAACCTGTGAGTGATGCCAATGAAGGGATACTCTGCATTCCTTAAAGCTCCAACTTCATTGAAACTTCACAATCAGATTTTTTAGTATCATATCCAGGACACTCGTTGAAGGAGTCTTATCCCTCTGCAGAGAAGCAGTCCGTGTATTCTACAGCCCTATCGGACTGGGTACGTGGGGAGAGGACTTTTTTAAAATCTTTTTACAGAGGATATTATTCTGAAAGTGAACGTAATATCGTGACTCGAATTCGCATACCCTTCTTACACAGTTCAGGAGGATAGTCTTAATACTGCGGGTACTACTCAAGAAAAGTTGGGTTAAAGGTTTATTTTCGAGTTGAATTATTGGTGTGCTGTAGAGCCTGCCTGTGTTTTCCGAGTTTAACGTTTTAGAGACATCGATATTTTTCCTAGGAAAAGAAGACACTTTCCTGCTCTCAGTTCCTGAGTTTTGAAAACTTCCGTAAATGGCTCGTCTGAATAATTAACATATTAATAAAAAGTGGGAACCAAACTCTAAGAACGTCTTTATCCGTTTTTTGTCACAGGGATCAAGTGAAATCCCTTCATCTTCTCAATGTTTTATTAAACACCATTTTTATGTCCCCTCTTTTTCGAGAACCAGCAATATTACTCTATTGTTTTGATATATGGTTTCAATACAAGCTATTCCGATATACACATTTCTCTATGTTGGTGTGGATCAAGTGGAGTCACCAGATAATAAAAAAATATGCAATTTATGGAACAAGAGGATGTAATACTCTTTGAAAAGAAATACAAATGTGTTTTTAACTTTATCAGCAGTACAATGGACGAGGTTTGATCATTGTTATTTTTTTTACATGATCTGCTATTTTCATATTGATCAAGATTGATTAAATGAGGGAGTCTCTTTGGAATAATGGTTAAAGTGTTGGACTGCGAGTTCAAACCTTACTCTAGCTATTACGTTCCCTTTCGGACTAATACCCAAGGAAATGGTATGAAAATCTTATCACCTAAGTATGAGTTAATTAGTACCACTTCTGTTTTTTCTACAAAGATGGCTTTGGCATTGAATAACACAAACAGATTGATATACGAAAGACTCATTGATTTTAATATATATATATATATATATATATATATATATATATATATATATATATATATATATATATATGTGTGTGTGTGTGTGTGTGTGTGTGTGTGTGTGTGTGTGTGTATTCACTCAATCCTATTTTTAAGTAGAAAAATAGGGTTCTGAGTGGTTTGGATTAAATGTACGCATTATCAAGATAGTATATGTTATTTTTATTATATAAAACCAAACAAAGTAATTCTATCACGAAATATATTTTATTTCAACAACAGGATCATTTGTATTGAATTATGATCAATAAACTGAAATCAGTTTGTGAGTTTGATTCTCTATAGTTCCTCATACTTCTGACCTTATGCTAAAATAAGCTAAGCTTAGTAAATAATCAATTGCTTTAACAATAGTAATGTACAGAAATTCTGGCAGAAACGTGTTTTCCGTAGTTAGGAATTAATGTAAGCACTACCGAATGAATAAAGCTTTTCTACTTAATGGATTACGTACATAATAGGGAAGGCAGTTACTTAATGGAAACATCTTTATATTGCGTAATTGACCCTGTAAACAACTTTAGTTCAATAATATAGGCCTACAGTGGTCCTTCGAAAGATGAATTGACACACGAGGAAATTCTGAGATGTGCTACGAATCAACGAAGCCTCCATTATCTCACGACTACTGATGTGGCTTGATCTCGTGAACTGTATGCCACAAACAATATATTACGATTAATTAATTCTATGAGGAAGTGCCCGTGGTGTAGTCGTTATCGTCGTTGGAATTGGACACGGCGACACGAGTTCAAATCCTGGACGAGACTGATTGCATTTCACATAGCACTAATACCCTTGGGGAAGGTATGAATCCAATTATTCTCCCTCCAGCTATGGGTAAATAGTAGGACAGACTAGGCTCTTCAGCCTTGGTTAGGCAACTAGTCTAGGAGAAGGATCACTCTGAATTCAAACCTGTTAAACTCCGCTTAAAAAAATTGACCTTGTGTCATATCCTGCCCGAGCGGAGGGTTTGGTAAATAGTACCATTAATATTCTCTCGAACATTAGCATCTTTAATCGCCTGTTTCAGGCGTAAGTGAGCAATTTCAATTGCGCTAAGCAACCTGCGCTTAAAAACCAAGCGCAATGTTTAACAGATGCTTAAGAGGCTTCAGTGGCATCAACGATATGGACAAAAACGAAACACTCAAATGTTACCGGGAAATTGGTAAAATAACGTCAACGCAAATATTCAGGATTCCCTATTATCTTTACTGATTCCACTAATAATAATAATAATTATATATATATATATATTGTAACAGTATTGGTTGTCACTAAATACAGAAATAAAACAATGTAGCGAAAAATAAGATACACCTACGAATTGATATCCGCTTACAACAACGCGCAGCGTTTGTAACTTCTCTTAAACCCATACATTAATACACAACTATAACCCACAGAAGCATACGCACACACCCACCCACACTCACACACTTACAACCACATGTAAAGTTTCCTACAAACTCCCAACGGTTTTTTTACTGTACTTTTCGATTTTCGATTCATTGCATTTTCCTGCATGATGATTTTTGTGTTGCAAAAAGATCCATGAAACCCAGAGGTTGCAGTCTAAATTCCTGGAATTATATATATATATATATATGGATTGTTTAGCTAGTAAACTGGTTTTCATGAAGCTAGGTAAAAGTTAACAACCCCCCAAGAAGTGTTTAATAGCACAAGTTATTTATTGGTCTATTTAATTTATTATTTACGGGGGATGGGAATTGCAGACTCCATGTTACCCGGATCAAGTTAGCTGAAGATATTTTTCCAGTAAGGCTTAATTTCTCTAGAAATAAAATAAAATTTGTATTGGAATGAGTCTCCACCGCACAGGTGGATATGGAATTCAGTGAGTAAAATTACTTATTCTACTCAAAAACGAACCTTCGTGAGAATCTCTATTTTAATTCGACTGACCTCAACGAGTTCTTTAAAGCATATCCAACGACGGTAACAATGACACCACGAACGCATATATATATATATATATAGAGAGAGAGAGAGAGCCATCCATAAACAGACTGTTTTGTTGTATCGCAACACTTCAGTGTAACTAGAGCTGTGGGATGCTTCTTGATGGGGCCGAAACCCGGCTGGCTTTCCGTTAATTCGACATCTTACGCAAGGGACATTGTCATTCTCAATGTGAGTGAAGGATTTTTTACGTATATCTTTCTACATATATGTTATCAGCTCCCACCAATGGTCAATTCTGGAGAAGAGTATTTGCATTTCAGCGTATGTCAGCCGGAGATTTCCCCACTAGATTGCTCCCCCACGGGGCAACACACACACACACACACACACACACACACACACACACACACACACACACACACACACACAGACATATATATATATATATGTTAGCATAACGATGAAACAGAATCAACAATTATTGGCAGCTATTAATTTCTGACATATCTTTATCATTTATACGCTCTGTCAACGATATTCAGCTTTGTTGTATGTGTACGTGATTTTGAACAGGGGCATTTGTAAGTGTAAGTGTATGTGCACATTTTTGTATATGTGTGTATCTTTTCACACGCATTATTCTCTCTCTTTCATAATCAAATTGCCAATTTGTTACGATACTACTAGCTAATACCGTATCTCAACGTTTGAACCGTTGCAAAATCAAAGTATCACATTCTTCTTTATCGTTGCCTTTTGTAGATTTCAGGAAAAAAAAAACAAACAATCCCTTTAAAAATAAAGCCGGTAACATAAGACCAGATATTTTAATTAGATATACACATTCATTAAAGAAAAAATCACTACGAAAAAAAAAGTTCCCTTTTATCAAAGTCTGAACAATTTGCAAAGGTTTCGGTGTTTACATTCCGCAATGATTAGCTGGTAGAGATTCAATATGTCTTTCTTCGTATCGAATAAGTTTCAAAAGATAATGCAAATGGTCTCCACTTTGGGAATTTCTGATCTCCTTGCAAAACATTCTACGAACTATCATCCTGCTTATCTTTGTGTAATTCAACAAACATCAGGATGGTTTCACTGAAAAACAGATAGAATATTTCTTTGTCTTCTGATTATTATCATTATCATCTTTTTAGTCCGCATTGTTTACCTTGTAAGCTTTGCTTTACAGGAAGCGATGAATGTCTTCATCGTCATCAGGTCTATAATTCATAAGACATTATTCATGACACTCAGTGATAAAAAATGGAGGTTATAGAACTGATGATTTATCAGAACCCTAAATTTTATAGTATTAAAAGCAAATATATACCCAAAAGAAAGATGCTGCTTTTTTAAAAAAAATGAATATATATATATATATATATATAAATTGATATATATATGGATATATTCATATATATGTATGAGAGAGAGAGAGAGAGAGAGAGAAAGAGTGAGAGAAAGAGAGAGAGAGAGGGAGGGAGAGAGATGGAGAAGTAAGTATAGTGTTTTAAAAAAATTACTTACCGATGTCAAATTGCCATATAGTTTTTACAATTAAAAAACATTTTACCAAAATAATTATGAAAGAATATATCATTCTTTTATTATTGTTTTGGTAAAATGTTTTTCTTTTATTTCTAAATTCTATATTGCAACTTGACATCGTTAAGTAATTTTTAAAAATTATACTTACTTCTCCATCTCATCACTCAATCTCATATATATATATATATATATATAAATGTACATATATATATATATATATATATATATATATATATATATATATATATATATATATTTACGTACCACACTCACAAATATGCTCACCACACACACAAACACACACACACACACACACACACATATATATATATATATATATATATACATGTTAGATCTGTATTCTATACAGAACTATGTTATAAAATCTGCTGCTCCTCCTGTCCTTGAGGTTTCCAAACAGTCTGCGATATAATGTGTTTTATGGCATATCAACCTTCGTAGTTTGTTTATCGCCAAATCCATTTTCATGAAAATAATGAGTTCTATTTCAAACAATTCAGTTTAGCATGAATACACTGTTTAATTGACTAATACAATTCTATTTCAAACTATTCGGTTCATTCAAAGAGTTCTAATTCAGCTAATTATGTTTAGGATAAGTCAGATTTTGTTTATGCACAGTTCAATATAAAAACAGTTCTATATATAACAATTCAGTTTAGTGTAAGTACAGTTTCAATGTCAAAAACAGTTCCATTTCAAGCAATTCTGTTTAGCATCAGCACACAGCTTAAATGTAAGTAGAGTTTAATTGTCAAAAACATTTCTATTCCAAGCTATTCAGTTTAGTAAAACACTTCTTATTCAAACAATTCAGTTTAGCATTAGTAGGCCCGTAGGTCTACTTTACCCATAGATAGGACCCTATCAAGTGCTACAATTCCGAGCCAGAGTAGACCTGGGAGCAATGGCCGTGAAGGGACGCTCTGCATTCCCCAAAACCCCAGCATCACTGGAACCTTATTATCAGATTGTTTAGTGTCATATCCAGGACACTCGTTGGTGGAGGTCTTACCCCTCTGCAGATGTCCATTCGGTGTATTCTACAGCCCCAGCCGAACGGGTATCCACAAAAGTGATCAACTTAAGTGTAAAAAACATCTTAATTATTCTATTCAATGTATTGTTTATTGTTTGTTTATAATTGATTCATTTTTGTTAGTTATATGAGTGAATAAGTGACCACAATACTAAAATTCTACTTTGTACGGAAAATACTGTTTCAGTTTAGTATAAACTGTTTTAATTCTATTCCAACATATTTTAAGAAATTTTCTAGAAAAAATACATTCGCATTGGTTAAAGTATTTTCTTTCTCGGTCTGATGTTGCAAGAAGACACTGTTGGATCAAAACATTCTCTTTTTTTACATACATTCACACTACTTTGAGTCACCTTAGAAATTAGCCAGTTTGAATGCCGTGTAACATTTGGCGATTACTCGAAAAATATATTATAACCATTCATATTTTTTCGCTTCGTTTCATAGGTGGATGCGTAGATCCAGTTAAAATTCAGTTTACTGTTGACTATTTTAGGGATGAATACTTGCAGTTGGGTTTTCACAGGTTACAACATTGCCCAGTCGGATGGGGTAGTAGAATACACCGACTGCTTCGCTGCTGAGAGATAAGACCCCCCAAATGAGAGTCCTGGGTATAACACTAAACACTCTGATCGTGAGGTTCCAGTAATGTTGCAGCTTTGGGGAATGTAAGGTATGCATTTATTGCCATCACTCCCAGGTCCACTCGTGCACTGAGTGGTAGTACCTGATAGGGTTCAATTTATGTGTCAAATATAATTAAGCCATGTACTTTCGCTAAATTGAATTGTTTGAGATGGGATTGTTTTGACATTTAAACTGCGTACTGATGCTATACTGATAACTTATGTTATACTGACATAGAACTGTTCTTCTATGCTAAACAGAATTGTTTGAAATAGAACTGTTTTGGCATTCAATTTGTATTTTTATGCTAAACAGAATTGTTTGAAATAGAACTGTTTTGACATTTATCCCTGTGTAAACAAAAAAAGAAAAACTATACTTATACTAAACTGAACTGTTTGAAAAAGAAAAATTTATATTTATTGTTGTATCATGATAAGGAAAATATACACAGTGAAATAGAGTTAATTATTTATAATCTCAAGTCGTACTGTCCGACTAGTATTATAAGTCTCGCGCTGTTGGTGTTACGTCTGAAGTAGGTCTTACTACTGACTGACATCCTTCTTCGGCGTCTCTGTGCTTCAGAAACTCTGCGTCTTTTATACTTCCGCGATACCGGAAGTTACGTTGTACGATCCATAATACAACATATATATAAATGGATTAGGCATTAATAACTTACAGTGGTTGATGTACTATAAAACCAAACCAAACCAAACCAAACTAATCATGTTACAACACTGTGTCATATCATTCTCTTCTTTAGTTTAGGGTTTTTTTCTCTAGAAATTCTGAATACTAAATTTAGGTTTCCGCTAATCTCGAAAGCTGACCCTTAAAATCAGAAAATAACATCTATTATCACAGACACAAGGATATTCAGTATAGTGACGTCTGTGATTTTACCTCAACGAAAAGTATAAAAGAGATCGGGAAGTAACAATATTTTTAAACAGCAGCCATTTTCTTATATATTGAAGAGCAGCAAGGCTTCAAATGACTAATTAAAATGTGTAAGATACCAGATAAGTCCTAATGCTTTTGAACTTTGGGCTTTTTCTCAATATATTACGTTTTAGAAAATGGCATCTCTGTAAGAATAAATAGAAAAGCAATTCAGCAAAAAGTAAAAGAAAAGGCCTATAGACAATATAAATAATATGTCTATTTTAATGAGATATACTTTTAGCAAATTTCAAATGACGGTATTAAGCCCATCTTCTAAAACTAACATCAACGTTTTATGTTCTTACATTCAGCAGTCTTTTTCCGGTTTCATTATATTTCAATAAGATTCGTTGAATTGCGTGATTTGCCAGAATTGTTCACTCAAATCCTGTTACGCATGCGTGTCAGTATGCAATAAAAGAAAAGACTTCAACAAATGTCACTCGATAGCAAATTAATTGTAACGTAATTAAAGAGGCTAATTTATCATCTGATTCTCTCTCTCTCTCTCTCTCTCTCTCTCTCTCTCTCTTTTCATTTTTGATTTTTGCCTCGTATCAAACATGAGTCATAGCTGGCAAAGACTTTTCGAAAAGTTTCTTCGTATGTGCTTTATATGGAATTTCAAAACTAATCTCAAGTTAAACTCTCAAAGACGTTACAACAGAAAACATAAGACAACAAAAATAAAACAAAAACATTGTAACAAAGTATTTTTGTTTGATAATATGTTAAGCAATCAATTATTTATTCAACGTATAAAATAGACGCTTTTATCAGTTAATTAAGATTGATTCAAACGACATATCAACCGGTCTAGGGTTATTTTATGCCTAGGGTTTTTGGGTCAGAGGAATGTGTTCATTGTACACTTATAAGATTATTAGGACGACAGGGTTAAAAAATAGAAACGTATCAACAGCAAATTAAGAACGAACCCAGATTGGTTGGTGAAGACTTAAACGACAAAGCCGTGAAGATCGGGTGCTAGATAGGAGACAGAAAAAGAGGCACTTGGCTGCTAGACATGACGAAGTAAAGACGAGAATTGGTAGTGGGATACGACGATGTATTAAACAGGTGGAACCCGGATGTACTGCGGTGAGTTAAAACTTCGGGAAGAAGCTCGTATTTGAACTAGAAGAGAAAATCTGAAAGATAATTCCATGTATGTATCTGCTCTCTCTCTCTCTCTCTCTCTCTCTCTCTCTCTCTCTCTCATACAGCCATTCACTCAGCCACTCGACTTCTGAACTTCCCGGGTGGGAGATCAAATCTTAGCTGAACCAGTCGTCTGCCCACGTTGTGAATTTTAGACCCAGACAGCTGGACCCAGTGTTTACGCCTAAAGCCAAAATAAGCGGTTTGGCTGATTATTCGATCATAAAAAATATAAAATTGAAGTCCAAAGCACGAATAAAAAACACGAAGTTAAATGATAAAATAATTATGTTTTTAGTCCGAAAAATATCATTTAACAATTTCGAAATAATTGTTGTTAATTCGATGTTCCATTCTCCGAAAATACGAAGTAGAATGTCCCAGAATCTAGCCCCAATCAGCTCTGTTACGTCTCTCTCTCTCTCTCTCTCTCTCTCTCTCTCTCTCTCTCTCTCCCTCTCATGACACGTAGTTTGTCTTTGCCCAGCTAACGCGGTCGACTAAGTTTTCACACTCTGTTTCTCTGTCCCCAACGACTACTAAAAAAGTGTTGTTGCGAATAAACTTTTGTATTAGTGAAGCAAGACAGGGTTTTGTGTGTTCGTCACTTTTCTCACGGCGAGGATACAATCGTACAAGTTGTGTGTGACTGTACACGTTTATATTTACATTTTTTCGGTTGTAATTTCTAAAGAATTTTCTGCTCCCAATCCACTCGAATACATATGATTACTAAACAGATCGATAACCAACAGCCTAAAAGCTACCCAGCTCAACGTATTTGAATAGATTTGGGAGTGACGACAATAGATGAATACTGCATACTACCAAGATTTCCAAACCCGGTGCCTCACTATCTACTGCCGTAGAGTGACATATCTAACATACCCGTTTCTGTTGGGGAAAGTACGACACCTCTGTATAGGATACAGTCAACGTTGTCTAAGCCCTGTTTACAGGTCTATTTTAGATTTGGTTATTTCTTTCTCATGAAGGCAGAGTTCGCATTAATAAACAATGTACTTCTTCTTGATGACAAAAACTAAGTTATGAAATATTATACACAATTAGATAAAACCAAGATTCACTATGGACGAATACCAATAACATATTTAAAATAAGGTAATATCAAAGATTGATGTTTTGAATCAAAGATTTTTTTTAATGTTTTATGGAGACAGTGGCGGAGGGCTTTGAGATAATCATCGGTTTCTCACAAAGGGAGTAGTTTTTCTCATTGCCCCTTCAAATATAAACATTGCATTAAAGGAATGAACTATGGGAGAAGGAACTACGAAGAAAAGGAGTATCGTCTATGCAAAAAAAAAAAAATACAAATTATGCATGTGTTATGTCTTTTATGCAACCAAAACTTTAAGACATGAATAAATTGAAGTTAATATAATCTTTTGAGACTAATAGAATAACATTTTTTTTAAATAGAGAAAAATTAATTACACTTCGGCGCCTGAAGTGATGTAATTATAAACAAACACGTTTATAAGTGAGTCGTTTTTTTCATGCGGTGCCCTTGTGACAAATCTAAGCAAAGACTTTTGTAAATCTCTAAAAATTTAAAAATCTAAGCAAAGACATTTGTAAATCTCTAAAAATATATATACTATACGTATATATGCGTATGTTATAGATTTATACAACCAAAAGTTTAAAATATAGATTAATAGAATTGAATATATCTTTTTTTAGATGATAATATGTTTTTTGAAACAGACAAAAATAAATGAAACACCCTTAGCTGCCTCGAGTGGTATAATGGTTTGCAAGCTAAACTAACAAAACTTCACGATTGAGTTTGAGTCACATGTTGTGCCCCATTCATACAACCTTGAGCCACATCAAAGCAAAAAGTTTAGAAAACCACTAGATGAAAAAAAAAACACTGACCTAATGATATAGTTAATCGATAGAATAAATGATTAAAGTCCCATATTCTAATGTCTAAAGTTTTTTAAACGAAGAGTTTTGGGAAATGCATTCATTGTCTGTGTAATATAATTGCTGAGGGATTTCGTTTTATATATCTTGCCTTTCGGTTTAGTTAGGCTGAGAACCTTACGCTTAGTGCATAGGTTAGTTAGGTGCAACTTTAACGCAGGTGTTCACGCGCACGCGGAGAGGATGTGTCATTCAGAGATGTCAAAATAAAAATCCCAGATAGGAAATGAGACCAGAGTTTTTAAGGTGACATCACGCACCGGAAGCGTAGGCTGAGATTTGAGAAAAGGCGGAGTTGAGTTTTAGCATCCGAAGAAGACGGTTGACTTTCGGAACTCACCGAGATCAAACCAGTAGTTTGCGGCGGGGTGCCGCGCATGATTGGGGGGCAGATGGAAAAGTCAGCATAGAAAGATTGTATATCGCTCTCCTTTTGTCGAATTGCCTTTAACTCAAAGGTAATAAAAAGTTTCGTACCTGAACTAAGAAGTCGTAAAGTTTTTCATGTTTCGGGATTCCTATGTTATCTATATATGAGTTATGAACATTCTATGTGCATTTCACATATTCATGTATGGCTATGTTACATCTGTTCATATTTACATTTTCTTTAGCCTTTTCTTTGTGTCGATCTTATCGAATACAACCTTTTTTAAACATATCTATTTGACCCATAAATTGGACTATAAAAAGTACTACCACTCCGGGTCAAAGTGACCCGAGTAGTAATGGCAATGACGGGATACTCTTAACTCTCTTGAGCACCATTAGATGCAGATCAGTGTCAAACACAGTACATTTTTGCCAAGGGGGCTGAAGGTATTTTTGACAATGCCGGATGCGTGTGGACTGCGGCCCTGCGACCGGACCCACCGTAAAAACAGCCTTGTGCCAAATTCGATCATTCAGTGGAGTGCGTGACAGATAACTGGTCAAACCCCTGTGTTTGGTCCACCTCTCCGGGTGTTTGAGGCACACTCTCGGTCAGCCGTGTTTTGGCCAGCGCTGCTCGGTCGTGTGTTACCTCAGCACTGGAGATTTCCTTCGGCCTCAGGGGGCCGTCCCCCAGGCTTTTACCCACTTATGGGGGCATGTTTATTGCCTGAAGCCTGAGGCGTCTCTATAAAGGGAAATGCCGACGGGGCCAAAGGTATTATTGGCAATTCCGGACGCGTGTTGGCTACGGCTCTGCGACAAGACCCACCTTAAAACGGCCCTGCGCCAAACTGACTCGTGCGGTTGGGCACGTGTCCGATGAATGACCAAACCCACGTGACACAATCACTTGTGATACCGCTAGCCTAGTGGACGGATAGTCGCTACTCCACTGGACTCTCAGCTTCCTCTTAACTAACTACTTTCTAACCAGTTTCACTTGTATCTTGTTTCTTTTACTTGAATATATATGGCTTTCTATCAACCTTTTTGAGTTCCCCGTGTCTTTTTTTTTGCCTGCATCACAACATAAGTAGATAAAGTTGACGACCGTAGTCCAGAGCGACTCGGGGTTTCCCTTTTAAATAGCTACAACACCAAGGTGTAGTGGATGGTACTACTCTTTTCCCTTGATTACTCTACTTTGCTCGTGATACATGCCTTATAATGCTACTTGTTAAGCAAAGGTGTATCAAGTATTATTTTTGAACCTCGGCATTGGCGAACACTCTACCCAATAGACCGGTCTTTGAATTCAGAGTTTTCCTTCTTCTAGACTGGCTGCCTATCCAATGGTAAAGAACGCTGTTTGCCCAACTATTTACCCATAGATCGGGACATTAATACGGAGTCATGGTTTTAATTACGGCACGAGGCGAAATGAAACGTGAACTGATTTGACACGGGATTGAACTCTGGTCACTGATTCTCTTTCCTCCCACAATAATTTTTTGTTGTGTAAAATAAAGTTAACTATCTGTGAGAGTTAAATTTTCGATTTGATTTTAAAATGCTACCTCTATTCTCTTAGCTTACCAAAACAGTTTGGACATATACCAGCTCACTGAACACAAACAAACACTCACAAACACATAGATTTGGAATCTTTGTAGCATTGCATAGAATAAAATTCAATTGATTGATTTTAATGGCATGTCAACTTGTCTAGCATTATTTCATGTCATGAGGTTAGGGAATTGCTTTCATTGTATATTCATAGTTTTATTTCCTGTATTTTTATTTATTTATTTATTTATTCATTTATTTATTTGTTCCCGGTCCAGTCAAATATGAATAATTTATAAACAGATTTATTAGTTATACATATTTTTTAAATAGAGGACTTATATTATAAATTTATTTTCCACGATAAGAAAACCCAGGAAATACCACGTGCAACATTCATTTAGATTCGACGCACGTTTACTATAAGTGGTTGTTTTGGCAACGCTTCTATGTTGTGGACCAGTGGTAGAGTTTAGGCTCTGCATTCTGTGGTCGCTAGTTCTATCTCCAGCGAGTAAGATCACGTTGTACATTGCTGATTAGACCTGATATGGTCGAAACAGCTGTCCAGTGTTCCCGTATCTCATAGGTAGTGATTGCTGGGTTTCCCTGAGGCAAATCAATTTATAAGATTATTTGACCCATAGATCGGATCCTATCAAATACTGTCCATTCTGCTCAAAGTGGATCTGGGAGTAATGACAATAAATGAGCACTACACGCTATCCCGATCTTTAGAAAAGGAGGATCGTTATCAGATACAGCTTAGTTTAATACCGAGGACACGTCTTTCTGCTGGGTGGGAGTCTTACACGGTCTCCGCATCTGCTACTCTCAGCGTATTCTAAGCCTCACCGATAAGGCAAGAATAAAACCACAGGAGGTAATGAAATATCTCCGATAAAGTACTAATATGAACACAGCCTAACCTCTTTTTTCTTTGTTTTTCTACTTTTTATTCTCAAAACAAATCAATATTTATGTTAGGTCTGGATGAGAATGATGTTTTAAACAAAAAGAAGTGGAGGAGTTCTTTGAATTATTATGATTTTGACAAATGTCTGACGTTAAAATTTTACGTAGTGTCTGAACAAACACAGACATACTCTCGGATAGAAAAAAAAACTTTATATATATATATATATAGGTATGTGTTACATGGGTTTGTTTATACAGCCATACATTTTCCCAAATCAAGACTCTTGAAAACCTGCACAAATATACACAACATTCACACACATAAAGTTTCGTTGCGTTATGTCTTGTGCTATGACGTTTTTTATTTTAAGCCAAATTCGTCATGTGCAATTTAGCAGGTTTGAATAAATATTCTCCTAATGCAAATACGACTTTGGCAGCCAATAAAAATTGTCTGACTCTGTGCATTTAGATGAAATAGACGTCCCTCTTTTTAGTACCGGCAAACACCGATATTATCCCAGTCAAAATTAGAATAGAGTTTGAAGCTAATGGCGAAAAGCACAAAGAACTGAAAAACAAGTAACAAAAATAGAAGACAAATACAAATAAAAATGAAATAAATGTCCGTAAATGATGGAAAATAAAATGACGTCAAATATTCTTTTGCCGTGATCAGAAAATGCGTCAGTAAATAAAAAAAGATCATGAAAAGCCGAGCCATGATAAATTTGGGTCTGGCGCATGCCCAGGAAATAAGATGTTTCATCGGATTTTTCTGGAAAAAAAAGAAAGAAAAATATGAGTTTAATTGGATCTGAAATGTCCCCGGGTCTAAACTCTGGTTCTTCTTGCAAAAATATATCATTAATTCATTTTGTAAATGATTTTTTTTAACTAGGTGCTACCCGAGATTTATTAGTATTGTTAAGATCTATCAGCATAGTGAGATGAGTCCTAGAAACCGGAGGAGGCTTGCTGTTACTGGGATTCCATTGAAAGACTATGAGCTAACACTGATGTTAGAAGCTGGCAAAATGTACAAAAATCCTTAATAAATGTTTGAACAAATTTTTTGACTCATAAATAGAAACCAAATACGTAAAACCACGAGATAAAAAACGAGATATTCTACAATGGATCTGTTTAATTAAAGTGACCTTCACAAATCATTAAATATCACTCTTTTATCTCTCGACGCACTCACAATATAACCACTTCTCATGTAGGCATATACTCTATACCATGTAAAGATTGTGACAAATATTCCCTTGGTGAATTGATCGTATTTAAACAAAAATATTTAAGAACATAAACGATCAATTAAATGATGACTGAATGCCCTTTTCTCCTCCATGTTAAATTTCAAACATACTTTCAATTTTTCCCCAAGCCACAAAAATTAAACAGACCCATTGTTGAATATCTCATCGATTGTTAGAATCTGAAATTATCATCATTCCAATAACACCATTAAACAACCCCTTGGCTTTTTTCCTATTTCACCCTACTTGGCTGACATTATTTTACGAAAGAATAATATCGAAATAGATAATGGATAAGAATAAATTTTCATATAAAAAGTAAGCTATTTATTTCCCTACTACACTTCCATATTTCTTGATTTTTCATGTAGATATGTTGTTCTGATGGTTATTTTTTGATGAAATTTGATACACTTGACACCAGCTGTAGCCTATCTTCTGTGTGTTTATCCATTGACTAGATTGTTTCAAACAATATACCGTATTTGTGGCCACTAATCGAGCTGTCATCCTTAGACACTCACATTTGTGTTTCAATCTATCTCTTTCGTTTTCTTTTCAGTTCCCTCCCCTTCCCCCCTCTCTCGTTCTTTTGGCATCTCCCTCTTTTTTATTTCCTCTTACACGCTTCAAAATAACCACCATTCTGAAGAAGTCTTTCGATGGAATAAAGAGGATATATTGATAATTTGAAACCGTTTGCCTATGTTTGGTTTATCCACTTTTCTATTCTTTTAACATTTTGTCGGATTTTTCTAATCTACTATTTTGACTATATATATATATATATATTGGGGCGCCGAACTGGAAAGAACAACAGGAAGGTGTCAGATCATCACGAACTGCATCATCACCTGGACCTAGTGGAGTCCCTTATATTTTATACAAGCGTTGTAATAGAATTCACAAATTTCTGTGGAAAAAGTTTCAAGCAACCTGGAGGAGAGGCAAATTCCTGATCAATGGATTCGAGCCAACGGAATCTGGATCCCTAAGGAAGAAGCGGTGAAGGAGATTAAACAGTTCTGGGTTATTTTGCAACTTCGCTCCGAAAGCAAGATATTCTTCGGAATATTGGCCCGGCGTTTCTCTCACTTCAGCGTTAGTAATGGATATATATATATATATATATATATATATACATCAGTTCAGAAGAGAGGGTATGCGGAAATGCCAGGTTGCCTTGTATATACAAGAGTAATGACGCAACTACTAGGAGTAGCTAGAGAGAACAAAAGTGATTTGGTAGTATTATAGTTGGACCTTGCAAACGGCTATGGATCTGTTCCTCACAAGCTAGTAGAAAAAGCATTAGGAAGTCACCATATTCCAAACATTATACATAACATAATCAGGGATTATTGCAACGATCTTAAAATTAGAGTTATATCAAGAATGATCTCGTCTTCGTGGCAAGAAAAAGGCATCATAACTGACTGTACAGTATCTTCAGTAGGCTTCTTCTTCTTAGCTATGAATATACTTGTCAAAGCAGCAGAAAAGAAGTGCGGGGGTGATATCAGTTACAACCAGAAGACCGGCATCTACCTATAAGGCTATACATGGATGACGTTATAGATTCAATAAAATGAGTAATAGGTAGCAAATAGCTTTTGAAAAGTCTTCTAAGAAATGTAGAATAGGCAAGGATGTAATTTAAACCTGCCATATTTTGATCGCTTGTGATTAAATGAGGCAAGGTCAGCGACAAATAGAGATTTTCAGAGGCTGGCACAAATATCCCGATTTTCACTGAAAAGCTAATCAAGAGTTTGAGGAAGAGACATAAAAGCAGTTTGAAAGACACCATCCCCACACGCCAGACGATCAATGACCCAAATGAAGCACTGGCAACGATTGACTAACCAGGACTTCCTAGACGTTTTAAGGCTTACATATACCAGCACTCACTGCTACCAAGAGTGTTATGGCCACTTTTTATTTACGAATTCCTAATTTTTACAATGGGGTCTTTGGAGAGATCAATCATCGAAAGCTTGAGAAGATGGCTTGCGTTACCAAGAAGTTTAACCTGAGCTGCACTTTATGGAAAAACAAACGCGCCAAAATTACCGTTTAGCATTATCAAGGAGGAATTCCTGGTTAGCCGAACTTGGCTGGTCCTACTATACGCAGAGTCAAAAGACCCCAAAAGGAACGGAACAAAGATAGAGGCACGGACTGGGAGAAAATGGAGTGCCAGCAAAGAACTAGCTGAAGAGGAAGAAAAGCTCAGGCAAAAAGGCTCGGTTGGAGTCGCGGCAAAAGGGAGGACAGAACTAGGCTTCTTTCCTAGCATACAATATAATAAAGCCAATGGAAAAGAAAGACGCCAGTCATTACAAAACAAAGTTTGAGCAGGGGTCAAGGAAGATTGTTACTTTAAAATGGTCGATTTGTGTCAGCAAGGAGCGTGAACGAAATGGGAATGAATTGTACAACGTAAAATAAATTGGTCTGATTGCTGGAACGCTGACTTCAGCAGTGTAAAATATCTAATAAAATCTGTCTACGACGTTCTCCCAAGTTCTGCAAATCTACACACGTGGGGGAAAAGCGACACGCCCAACTTCACGTTTAGTGGTAAAAGAGTGACTTTGCAACATAATTCAAGTAGCTGTTCCAAGGCTTCGGAAGATGGATGGTATCGGTGGCAACACGACCAGAAGAAGCTATCATGAAAGCAATCCATACATGTAAATATAGCGCAGGGTGCAAAGAAAAATTATTTAATAAAGGCTGGAGAAAAGGGAGCAAAAGCAGGGAATAATTTTCCAAATATGCTTTCTATAGCACCAGATTGGGATTCATTCATGGATCTACGAAGACAACTTATATTCTCAAGCACAGACAACTCTTCGAATGTCCTAATAATATTTTCAAATAACACCAAGTAAATCATAATTTGGGGATAGTCAGTTTCTTGGGAAGACAGCAGTATACTCGCAAATGAAAGAAAACGCTAGAAATATCAGGAATTGGTCGAAGAGTGTCAGCAAAACGGTTGGAAAACCTACTACGATCCTATTGAAGTAGGATGCAGTGGCTTTGTGGGACATTCTTTAAGCAAAGTGCTAGCGAGAATTAGAATTGAAAAATCTGCAAAGAAGAAAGCTTTGAAGGAATGCACTAAGGCAGCAGAACGGGTGTCCCGGTGGATAAGGATAAAAAGGAATAATCAGTGAAGTAAAAGTAAAGTTGGTGACCATAGTTGAGGGTGACCTGAAGGCTCCCTTTTCAATTGCTACTACACCAAGGCGAAGGAGAGGGCGCTACTCCTTCCCTGGATTGCTCCACTTTACCCTTGATCCGTACCTTATAATGCTGAGTGTTAAGCAAGGCGGCATCAAGTACCATTTTTTGAGTCTTTGGTATGACTCGACCTAGGATGGAACCCACGTCTCCCGGGCCATTGGCGAACACTCTAACCGCTTGGCCAATGTCCGGTTATCAGTGAAGTAAGCCATAAAAAAGAAATTGAGACAAGCCAAAGTATCCCTAGTTTTTATTTTTAATTTATTTTTTATGCTCTCTCCACAGTACATCATTCATAAATGACTATTCTATTTACCGACCACTCCGCTCGGGCAGGATATGACATCAGGTCAATTTTTAAGCGGAGTTTAACAGGTTTTAATTCAGAGTTTTCCTTCTCTTAGACTAGTTGCCTCACCAAGGCTGAAGAACCTAGTCTGTCCTACAATTTACCCATAGCTGGAGGGAGAATAATTGGATTCTTACCTTTCCCAAGGGTATTAGTGCTATGTGAAATGCAATCAGTCTCGTCCAGGATTTGAACTCGTGTCGCCGTGTTCATTTCCTACGACGATAACAATTACACCACAGGCACCCCCAATAGTCATACATGACTATGAATTTTTTTTAATTTGTGGGAGGGATTTTAAGTTGGGGAACGGGAAATTGGAAAAATGAACTGACCGTAGTGTTTGTGTATAAGTATGAATTATTCATATTTTGCAATCAATAATGACATGCGTTTTCTTAACTGCTTAGAGTTTCCAACCCCATTGCGGCGTGGAGACGGTGGCTGGGTCTGCTGTGTTTAGCTGGGTTTACTTTGGCATGTAAATGTACGTCAGACTTGTGTGTGGTAGAGCGTGGCAGGGTGCGCCAGGGCTTCCTTGTCTTTAGTGGGGGTGGTGAACTGGAGTGGTTGTTCGGTTAAATTGGTTTGTTCTGACTGACTACATTCTTTATGAAAAGAAAGCAACGAACATTAGTAAGAACACACGTGCAATAGCAGTAATACGAAAGTGTACGCAAAGAGAAACATTTATTTTTACATGTAACAACGTCTCTGATTGGCCGTTGTGGATCTCAGGTCAACTCTCTAAGGATTCCTGAACTCTTAATATCATTCGGAGCGAATCATGAGAGGAGGCGTCCTGGAAACAGGTCGGGGTTACTGGTAGAGAAGGAAGCCGGATTAACATCACTGACGACCTCCTTGATTGCACTTCAACAATGTTTACTGTTATATATATATATATATATATATGCCCACAGAGGCAAAAGCAATCTACTTCGGTTTCTCCTACTGGAACATCCTGATTATTCTGACCAAAGAAGGATTGGACCAAACTATATTTTATTGATTAAAAGGCTGCCTGAAAGAATGAATTTAGCATGAAAACCACACTTCACCTATCGAGCAACTAACCTTTGTTATGCCTACAGACTTTTAGCATTTCCAACTTCTAGTTAAGAAATTTACTGAAATTATTGTAGGAAGTTGTTGCAAGTTTCTACTATTTGCATAAATTGCACAATTTATCTCCTGCTTTATATTTACGGCATTTTTACATTCTTCCATTTTAATATAGGTTTAGTACCTAGATTCCTTTTAAATTTCCAGCTCATAGATAAACTTGTTCTTTGTCTATATATTTTGTGTGCAAAACTACTACTCTGATTATAACATTTTTGAAGGGTTCTGGGGTACAACCTACATATACATTTTTTTATCATTTCTACTGATTTTACAATTGTTTGGTTCACGGTCATCTCTCTCCACCTTATATACTATACATTCAAATTGACACCTCTCTTGAGGAGGCAACTAACTCTATTGGAACAGTTGTATTTAGGGGGCTCAGAACGTTGATTCTTCCTGATTTTTTTAGTATCACATTTTTTAATTAAAGTTGCCACATTAGACATACTGCTATAGCTTAATTTAACACTATTCCTATTAAATATTTCATATAGATTGCTTCACGGGGGAAAGATTTTCATTAAAAATCTAAAAAAATTCCTTTTCTATTTAGTTAGCTACGGCTATATTGTATGGTGTCATAAGCCATAAAAATTTCTTGCCCTTTTGTTTCTCCTATCATGTACATCTACTGTTTCATCCAGGGATTTATAAATATGTTTGGCCTCATAACCACTATTTTTGGGGGAGAATGATAAGTAGCGGTCGGCTAAGACAGGTTTCGAAACAATATCACCATGGAGAGAACTGATGTGCTAACATTAATTTTTTTCCCCAGTCTCGTCACATAAAAGTGTACATGTTTCGCTACTGGAGTAGGTTTCAACAGATTAGTTGATTTATTCGTATTTTCCGTTACGCATACCAAACACCGAGGACGACGGCATTTAGATTGTTAAAACTGTATGAAAGTGAAGATGGTATTGAAAGATGGTGCTGGATGTCTGGTAGCCGGGCCAATATTTGCTAAGTTGTGAATTCGATCTTCAGTAATTGCACTTCAATGTAATTCGGGTATTATAGAAGGTTACGTGGTGATCAGACAGTTTTGTAAATTATGTTATGCCAATGTAAACATGTATGTTTATATTCGAAATGAATTATGTACTATAAAAGTCTAAACATAGATTGTGACATAACGATACCAAATAAACGTTTGTACTACCATGAGCTCGAACATTTTAATGCGCGTATCTTTACGTCTTAAGTAGTTGTAACTTCGCTGTGGTAAAAGTTGACGAACATACGAAATTCTGTCTTAGTTCACTTTTAGAAAAAGTTCATACGCTACAACACTTTTTAAGTGGTCGCCAGGAGAAAGAAACAGCATATAAAAACTGAGTCTCTCGCGTTAGCTGGACGAAGCGAATAACATGTCATGAAGAGAAAGAGAGAGTAGACACGGACCATGGAATTCTTTCTGTATTTTCTTGTAGTTCTAACGTGTTTGATCGCTAGTTTCGTCCTCAGAGGTTCGCGTCTGGTGTGAGACCCCTTTTTTGAGGTCACCACAAAATGGGGGGCAATTTTTGACTGTCTTCACAATGCCCTGGCTAGTGTACACTTGCGTCTTTACCTATTTACGTCTGGCTATTCTCTCTTTCAAACTGGAGTCATCACCTTACTTCCACCTGGTCTTGGGGAGTGGGCCATATCCGTTTCCAGTGGTCCCACACATGCGCTGAAGATTTGTGACCTCTGGGTTTTTGCTTGCCAATTTTAATTACTGCAGTCATTCACCCATGACTGGTGGACCTACAATCAGTGCTTTAGATTGAGTCACTCAGAGGTCTCTGGCCATTCCTGTCGACTCTATATCTGCCTTTGCTTCTTCCTATTTTTTCTTCTCTCTCCCCTAACCCAGAAAATAGCCTCTCGTTCTCTTTACAACTTGGATCCACCATATCACGTTATAGAATCTTTTACCAAAAGTTAATTTTCTTCAAAAAGAAAGATAACAAAATATTGTAAGGTTTTATTAAAAAACACAGATATCATTAGGTAGTATTTATTACCAAATTCAAAAGCATTTAACTCAATAAATAAAAATATGAGCAGTCCGAAAATAAGTATACTCGAATAATAATCTTTTTCATGCGATGTTGCGAGAATATATTTAAAACAAACTTCAGTTTTTCTTGTGAATGAATTAAGTAAATTTTAATACTAATTGTACACAAAATGTTAAAATAGTTTGTTTTTTTTTAAATAAAAATGTATTATTCACTGTATAGATTGTTATTGAAAAAGGAAAATGATCTGTCAGGTAAACAAAAACCCTATCTGATTTAAATGAAACTATTTGCACCAACAGAACAATGTTTACCAAAATATATCTACCAAACAAATGGTAAGAAAAATTCTATTTCTAAAATAAAACTAGATGATCTGACATGAAAGAACACACCAGTTCTTCCTGTGTGTCCGTCACGCTATGAGTCAAATGAGCTGCGGGGAGAAGCTGACCGAGAGAGAAGGTATTTCATAACCAAAAAATTAGTATTTTTAAGTTCAAGTCAGACGGATTGAAATATAGTAATTTACAAAGCTCTTTGCTTCGATGTGGTACAAGGCTGAATGAATGGGGCACCCAATGAGATTCTAACTCACTCGTGTGGGTTTGTTAGTCTAGCTTGCTAACCGTTACACCACCAGGGGTGCCTAGACGGATTGAAGCAAACTATAGAGAATGGGGTGTTCGCAAATTTAAAAGAAAATAATTTGATTGAATAGCACCTGACATGAAATTTGCATACCACGGACATTCTAGAAAAAGTGTTACAGAAATATAAAAGAAATTTTCTAAGTTAAAAAAAAAACTTTTGGGGTGTGCGATCTTGTTTTTTATAACGAGATAATCATTCCATTTTTGTTTGTTTTTTCTACAGAAAAATAAATTGTTGGACATGGCTCCATGATCATTAGCGTCCCTGATTTCCCTTTAAATGTTTGCTTTACAACAATGGAAGTGAAATTTAGTATCCACCGTATAACCTCAAATGAAACGAGGTCAAGACTGTGTGACCGTCAACAAAAGAAACTGCTATGATAACTGTGGCGGTAGGTGCGAAAAACGATCAAAGACAAGATTTGGAGAACTTTGATAAAGAACATACAAAAGCAAAGCCCAATTTCTGATGGGGACAATCACTAGCTGCAAAATTTAAGTCGTTCCTTGTCCACAATCTTTTACTAAATTCCTCTTTTCAAAATTTTGCACTATTTGTGTGACGGTTTCTCGAGCCTACCCCGTGAATTTTCATGGTTGACTGTTTGATATCGCTCACACAGACGACTACCAGATTCTCTGCTGTTGGGAGGCAGCAACTATGAAATTAGCTGCCATGTTCACTGTTAGCGGGGAGGCTGCTACTAAGCTTTGTAAAAATCCAGAGCTTTTTTTTTTGTTTTTTTTTACTGCAGCGGGTAGACAAGAAAGCTTTTCTAATGGATCAGTAGGAGGCGCTTGTAGCGTAATGGTTATCGTTGAAGAAACTTGATTTGGCCAGACGAGTTTAAATTTCATGTTAATGACATTGGTAAAGGTAGTTATCAATCTTTTCTCCGACCAGTTAAGGCTAGACTAGGCAATCTTCCTAGAATTTTGAGCCGGTTTTATTATTGAATAAAAGTTTCACGGGGTTCTGTTTGTTCAGCAAAAAATATCATCAATTTCAATGCAATTGGTTGTAGAATAAATGATGTCACTTTTTTCAGTTTTTATAAGTATTTATAAGAACTTGCAGGAACGAGACGAATGCAATTAATCAAATGAAAATCATTTTGGTTTTTATTAGCACATCAACCTCCGTGAGTTATCTAATGCCAAAGCTACCCTGGTTGATGAACAGCAGTAATGCCTTTTAATCAATAGCTAGGGGTGTTAAAGGGGCTCGATCATTTCCCAAGAGTATTAGTTTGGTTTGGTTTGGTTTCTTTGTTTAATGACATATCAACTTTTGTAAGTTATTTATTGCCAAAGCTATTCTCCTAGAAGAAGAGTAGTGATACTATTTAACCAATAGCTGGGAGGATAAGGGGGTTCATACCTTTCCCAAGAGTATTTGCCCGAAAGTGAACGTAATAGCGCGACTGGAGTACGAACTCGCTTACTACGATTCTACAGTCGATCGCTTTAACCATTACACCACGAGGATACCCTCTCTAAGAGTATTAGTATCAACCTCCGTGAGTTATCTAATGCCAAAGCTACCCTTGTTGATGAACAGCAGTAATGCCTTTTAATCAATAGCTAGGGGTGTTAAAGGGGTTCGATCATTTCCCAAGAGTATTAGTATCAATCTCCGTGAGTTATCTAATGCCAAAGCTTCCCTTGTTGATGAACAGCAGTAATGCCTTTTAATCAATAGCTAGGGGTGTTAAAGGGGTTCGATCATTTCCCAAGAGTATTACTCAAAAGTAACTGGATATTGGCATAATGGTTAGAGTTTTCGCCAATGGCCCTGGAGATCTCGGATTGAACCCAGGTCAAGTCATACCAAAGACTTGCTTAAAACTCAGCTTTATAAGGTAAAGATCAAGGGTAAAGTTGATCAATCCAGGGAAAAGAGTAGCGCCCTCTCTGTAGTAGCTATCGAAAAGGGGGCCTTCGGGTTCCCTCGACTACGGTCGCCAACTTTATTTTATCTATTAGTCAAAACGTAAACATAATAGCGTGACTGGAGTTCGAACTCTCATACTTTGAGGCTGCACTCAAGCATTTTAGCCATCTGAAATTCCCTAATTACAAACATCGAAATGTTTTTATTCAATTTTATAACGTTAAAGATGTCATTAACAAATCTGAATATTATTTTATCTTTTTAGTGCGAAGTGGAGTTGACTACAAACTGACGACATTTTCTCACATATAAAATTTCAGCATTTTTTTTTTTTTTACGTTTGACCATTGGTCAGTAGGTACTACGTAGTTTGCGCTTGCGCGCTATGCTTCATTTTGACAGTATTTAATTTATTCATAGATATGGCTATTTTCCAACTAGCCACTGATAGGTTTTTGACAGTTTTTATTTCGTTGCCTACGAAAATTGTTTCCTTTTCACCCAATCTTGTTTTACTGATACATCTGTCATTTATTTATATAGGCCATCTTGGAACTTGTTGACTGCTGTTCCATATACAGGCATTTTGTATGATGCAATGGTTAACAAGAGAGATTGGCAAATTATTTTTAGATTTTAGTTCTCTTAGGATGCTTCATTTTTTATGATCTTGTTTTAAACTAAACTAAGCTTAGCTAGTGGTTTCTATTCCTTCTCCCTCAAAATAGTGGCAAAAACAGAAATGGAGATGGACATTATTTTTTGTATGTTAATGTTAACGGATGGTTTGATAAAATAGACGATTAATTTCCATTCGAATTTTCAGAGCCATTTGGGATGCTATCTTGGAAACTGTCTTATAGCTAAAATGCAAACATATACGGTTTGATTTTGCATGAGAAATATTAACAATCAAATTTAATATACTTATGAAAATATGTCTCTTACTCTCATACAGTATATTTGAATGTGATTGTATTTCTTTATTAAACTCACTTTATCTTACAATATAATATTTATATATATTTATATATATATATATAGAGAGAGAGAGAGAGGGATCTCAAATTAAACTCTCTCTCTCCCTTCCTCTCTCTTTCTCTCTCTATCTCAAAATTTAGATGCGGACTACGCAAGAGTTCAAAGATCTGTTTTGAACAGATCCTACGAACAATAACCCAAAAAACAACATCTGTACGACCACTTACCCCGCTTCTCAAAAACTATCCAATGAAGACTAACGAGACATGCTGGACACTCCTAGTACAGACGAACTTATAAGCGACGTTCTCTTATCGAACACTTACACAAGTCTATGTTGGCCGACCAGCAAGATATTACATGCATCATCTCTTTCAGGACACAGGATAAGTCTAGGACACCTGACAGGGTCGATGGCGAGAGAGAGAGAGAGAATTAGTCCTTGTAGCGTGACTTGGTGCTGATGCAGGTAGAGATTTCATTTCTCTCTTTAGATTTCACTTTGGTACCCATGTCAATATCGTCTCGGTGGAACTATCCATACCGTTGTTTTTATCCCCATTTCTGTTTCCTAGTTTTTGTTGGGTTTTTTTTTCTTTGCTTTTATGTTGCCATGGCGGTTGCTGTCTACTGTGATTAGTTTTTCTTTGCTCTTCTTACTGTAATTCCTCTAAATCCTTGTACTGGAGTGTCTATACTGTCTTTAACGATGAAGACTTCTCTTCCTTCTTTCATAATATCATCTCTTGGATATAAGGCCTTGTGCATATTCATCGATTTCCTTTGGTTCATTTGTCGGAGTACCTCCCTTGTTCATTTTCAGAATAGTCCCATATAACTTAAAAGGGCGACTGCCAAGGTGATAATTTTTTTTTGTATTTTTGGTCAGACTAATTACTTCACTATATATTCAATGTTAGATTTGAGGATTGTACACATTTGTTCTTTGGAGTGGTATTAACTTTTGATTTTTTAGAAATATTATATTACACATTGTAAGTTATTTTTATACCAGCAATAGCTGATGGTATTTCACTGGAAACTAAGTGACAGCAAGTCTCCTCAAGTTTCCAGGACTATTCTCAGTACCCTGGCCGATCTTAACATTTCTGTAGTTTTGGTGGTATGGGCTCGTCCTCTGACTTTTCCAGCCCCTGTACCAAGCTATCGAAATCTTATCAAGCGCACAAGTGACAATTGGTATCACCAACACGTTTATGCTTCATAGTTTATTAATTTCTCCAGCAAGGTTTAAGTATTTGTCGTTCTTTTTATTTCAATTCAGCTTTTCTCTGTGGTCAACCGGAACGGCAAAGTGAACTATTTGGCAAGTTACCTATTCTTGTTGATTATCACTAGTTCTTGTCTTCTGGTTGAGATTAGGTTATCCGTTCATATCTCAAAATCCCAAGTAATTTTCTGTGTCTTATTTTTAGGATAGATTTTGGGTTCTCCAGTACCATTTATTTGTACGTGTATCACCTTCTCCTTACAGTCGTGTCCAGTATTATACTCTCTAACCTAATTTAATGCATTCACTTATTATTATTATTATTATTATTATTATTATTATTATTATTACTCACTCATTAGAGACTTTCACATCAGCGTTTGTCGATGGTTTTCACTGGAGTCTGAGTGACAGCAAGTCTCCTCAAGTCTCCAAGACTCTTCTTAGTATTATGGCTGTTCTCAACAATGCTGTCGTTTGGATGGTCTCCACTCGTCCGCCAACTTCCAAGTCCTCTAGTCCCTTTAGTAATCCTTTCGTTACTGTTCCAAACGCGCCAATTACAATTGGTATAATTGTCACCTGCATGTTCCACAGCTTTTTCAATTCCCTAGCAAGGTCGAGGTACATATTCCTCTATTCATATTCTTTCAGTTTTATTCTGTTGTCAACCGGAACAGCAAAGTCGACTATTTCGCAAGTTCTCTTTTTTGTTTAGATAATTATTAAATCTGGTCTTCTGGCTGGGATTAGGTGATCCGTTTGTATGTTAAAGTCCCATAGGAGTTTATGCGTGGCATTTTCTAGGACAGGTGCTGGGTTTTGCATATACCATTTGTTAGTATGGTCGAATTTAAGTTTCTTACACATTTCCCAATGCATCACCTTGCCGACCCAGTCGCGTCTCGCCTTATACTCCCTCTGTGCTAATTTGCTTCATTTGCTTATTATATGATTGATGGTTTCATCTCTGTTACCACATAGCCTGCATTTACTTTTTTGTTGGGTCTTATCTATTCTCGCTTTGATATGATTGGTTCTTATGGCGCTGTCTTGTGCTGCTATTAGGAGAGATTATGTATCTCTCTTAAAGTTTCCTTTTCTTAACCATTTCCAAGTTTTGTCGTGCGAGATTTAGTTTATTAGTCGTTTAAACCGCCCATAGAGTTATTTTCCTTACCATTTTTGTTTCCTAGTCATTGCCATTCTGTTGTTCACCGTGTTCTTAGTTTCGTTTCTGGTGGCTGTAATGAGTCTTCCTTCGTGTTTTTGTATATAGTCTTTGAGTCGTTGTATCGATGCGTCAACGCTGTCTTCAATGCTGGCAAGTCCTCTTCCTCCCTCTTTTCTTGAAATAAATAGTCTGTCAACGTCGTCTCTGGGATGTAATGCCTTATGCATTGTCATTAGTTTTCTTTTTCTTTGGTTCATTTGTTTAAGTTCGTCCCTGGTCCACTTGAGAAAGGGTCCGGAATATCTAACGAGAGGTACAGCCCAGATTTTTATTCCCTTTTAGTCGGAGTTTTTGTTGTTATTGTTGAGCGAGGAAGAGTTGTGACCTGTTTGTGTTTGTGGTTAGTTACTTCCTCGCTAGGTCGGGAGAAATAAAAGGAGGGTGAAGAAGTAAGATGCCGATAGTCGAAATGGTTTTAGGAATTATTTTTTATTTGCAGCATGGATAATGTAGTTTGTGCTGCAAGACTCGTGGAAAGGTTGTGAGTATAGAGACGAAATGGAGTTATGAGGAAGTTGAGAAAGGCAGCGCGTATCGTCGGACGTGCGAGGGATTGTGTTCGCCTTAGTTTAGCGAAATCCATGTTGTCGTTGGAGGAAATGAACTTTGGAGTCACCGAGAGTTTTGTGTCTGGTATTTTGGGAGAGTGTGCGTTGTCTCCATTAAAGTAGCCCAGAGGTGAATTGAGACCAAGGTGCGGAGAGCTTTATTGTGCGTCGCATCGACATAGCCAATTTTGGGGGTGACATAAAGTTGTGCCTGTGCGTGGCACGTTGAATGTATCTAATTTATTTTCAAATTGGATTCCTTACAAGGAATCAATAAATTAGATAGGTTCCCCATGTGTTCATGCCACTGCTGCTGCTATTCAAGAGCCGCTAGTGAGACGTCTTCACTGGGTGGCGTTGTCCTGCTAAAGAGATTGTGTTTGGCAGCTTACCCAATTTCTGCTGCCCGGAAAAGGAGGTCCAGATTGAATAGGATAGGTCATCCTGATTGGATGAAATTATGCGTCGAATTAAATTGCGCGCCAGACCGATATATACCTTCTGCTATACCTTTGATAAGAGTTCTGCTATTGAGTTTTGTCGCGAGTAGTTTTCTTGTTCTGCTGAGATATTCTTTCTGAATTTTTTTCTTTCATTTCCGCTTGTTTGATGGTGCCAGCCTCCAAGATGTTCAAGTATTTGTAGGTTTCGTTTTCTGCGAGCGTTTTTATCTTATCCTTGTTGGGTAGTTCCATTCCGTCAGTTAGCTGCCGTTTGTCACTTTTCATTACAAGCATTTGACACTTTTCTATGCCAAATTCCATTATTATTATTATTATTATTATTATTATGTTTTTGTTGTTATATATATAGGAAGAGCCAGGGAGCCTCAACAGCCGTACAAGGCCAGACCTTTAACTCCAGTCGCTGCCGCCGGACTTGTTTGTCCCACATCGGCCTAGTCAGCCTTCAGCGTGCCTGCAGTCGACGTGGACAGCCTCCTTCATAAATCTTCATTCGCAAAGTCTAGCCAAGAAAGAGATATACAGAGAGAGAGAGAGAGAGAAAGAGAGAGAGAGGGGGAAGGGAGAGAGAGAGGGGTGAAAGAAATAAAAAAAAGAAAAAAGAAGGGGATAAATTTAGCGAAGTGAACGTTTAATATGAATAGAATATACCAGATATCTTTTTTATGTATTTAAAAAAATTTTTATTCATTCATTTACATCCATGTAGTATTTTGAAAATGTATCGTGACATGAACATCTGAAATGAATGGAAAAAATCTTTGTTAACACAGAAGGAAGATTTAGGCACCTCTCAAACTGGAGGTTAAATGCACTAAGCACACTAACTGATTTTTACTTTCTTTATCACAACTAGACAAGATCGTTTCCCCTCAAAAAAAGACACATCGGTTTGTTTTGCTAAAAACAAAACAGAAGTTCTCACACCTTTTGTCGACACATATCTATCAAGCTAGATATTTATCTCTGATTTGATAAGAGTTAGAAGTATTTGAATATTGCCTTTCATGTGTTCGTTGTTTGTGCCCAAGTAAAGAGAAGAACCGATTTTTTTTTCTAAAGTAAACAAAAACTCGAAGTATTTTCTAAACCATAGATAAATAGATAAACAGAGGGAATTTATTTAGGAATAGTTAGAGAAGTAGACAAGAAAATATCGTTATATATATATATATATAAAGAGAGAGAGAGAGAGACGGAGACAGCGACAGACAGACAGGGATATTATTGGCGATCCAAAAAATTCTGTGAAATGATGTAATTATTATTATTTTTCTAATTTTCAATTTAAATAAAACGTATGACCAAGTGGCGTAGGATGAATATAGAAACAGACATCATTGGGTAGGAAGGGTGACCCATATGGAACTGTGTAAGAGATACAAGTTTGATCATACGAGCAAATAGTACTTGCACAAAGCAATTTAGACGTAAATAAAGACGTTTGTTAGTTGAACAAATGATATAATACAAATTTTCTCAGTTTAGATGTTCAGACTGTGAACAAAACAGAATTGTGCTTCACTGCATAACCATAAACCCAAACTCTGTATTGCTTTATCTTGTTTCCCAAACTGAACATTCATCTCAAATTATGATTTAAGAATGAGGAAGACACTAAAAGATAAAGCTTTTAATCATATCGGAAAAAGGTGTTTAAGTTAGCTTTGATCTTGCTATTATAGGTGTATTGATAGCCAAGTGTACTCTTTTGAAGAAAGGCTATGTTTCATTGTTTATCTCGGGCACAATTCTTTTTGAACATGTCACAGATGTACATACGATGAAATAGAAAATTGATAGCTAAATAGATAAGAATATGAATAAAAATAAATACAAATATACTAAAAGGGTTTTGAACAAGTTAATATACTATAATATAGGAAAATGCAAAATACAGATAAACTAACAGATTGATTGAAAAAAGAAAAAAAACTGGTCGTGAAGAATGCATAAGTAGAAATATATATATATATATATATATATATATATATATATATATATATATATATATGTGTGTGTGTGTGTGTATATATATATATATATATATAGAAGAAAATAATGGATAGTAATCTGCACAATTTTTCTAATGTCGGGTGACGTATTTTAAAGAAACCAACGCTGATTCATTGATCAAACGGCCAAATTTTCTTGTCATAAACAGCCAACATTTCTTGTTATACAACTTTTCCAATTTTTTAAAATGTTTTTACACTTTTTTATTCATCCATCTATACTTGACATCATTAATAGTCCTGATGATGGCTCAGCAGAACCGAAACGCTATAGTGTCAACTTTGTTTCTCAATAACCACCCCCTTTCTATTTGGATTACTTGTCAACTTTTTTTCATATATATATATATATATATATATATATATATATATATATATATATATATATATATAATTCAGACGCTTGATCCTAACTAGCAAAATAGCACAACCTTCCATCATATAAAAAAAAAGATGTTTAAAATACTGTGGAAGATGCAGAATCATCTTTTTAGGTGAAGGAAATGGTTGGTGTAATGGTGTTTGGTATAATTGGTGTAAGTTAAAAATGGTCGAAGAAGAGCATCAAAAATAGAATATGGTGACTGGAAAAAATTCATTACCGTGAAAAGAGTAGCAAGGTGCATAGACCTAGTATGAAAATATCAAAGTACAATGTATTACATGGCATGGAATCAAGCAGAAAGAAAAAAAAATAATAACCCTCCTTGTAAAAGCGGTATGTGACATCCTACCGTCATCACTCCATATCAGATTGTTATTTTCCAATATATCTGGTGATTATCTTCCTTGTAGTAAGACTGCTGCTCTCAAATACGTCCTCAGAGTTTGTGAGTATACGCTGAAAGGTTATACGATGTGATGCAACCAGGTATTTCAAATCATTTCTCGGGCTCTAAAACTGTTTTGAAGCTCCTAATAAATTTTTATATACTATGAAATTAGATTTTGTAAAAGAATGGAACATTGTAAAATATATAGGAACAATTTTTCGTTGTTAAAAAGTTATGCGGACTAAAGTTTCGCGGTAGTGGGCAGATAATTTCATTGGCGGCAAAGTTCATATGATGACGTCCTATCAACTGTTGATAATTTAGATATTACATGAATGTTAATGGGTGCATTTGGAATAATGGCAATGAAAGTGTATACTACATTTGGTCACATTCCATATCTTGGTCAGTCAATGAACTTTTCAGCTGGTTCTCAAATTAGAAATTTGAGGACGAGTGTAAAACGTATTGATCGAAATTTTAGATTAAAAATAATTAAGAGGTTATCTGGTTTGGTCAACGGCATCTCAAATATAAAGGGATTATTTAATGCCAAAATGTAATTCCTTTCGAAGTATCTATATTTTAAATATACCATTGCATTATATTTTTAATTGCACATTTCATTTTTTCCATAATAATTCATTGTTTCAAATATTCTTATACAATAGTAATGATTTTAAAGAAAATATATTTGATCCATAGATGGAGTGCTCCAAACTACTACTGCACCGAATAAGAGGGAACCTGGAAGTAATGTCAATTAATGGGCTCTTCAGACAACCCAGAGTTCTAGAACTGGATACAGGCTAATGTCATGCCACACAAACCTTTTATTAGTGGATGTAGTTCACCTCTGCATGAGATCCAATGGGTGCATTTGGAATAATGGCAATAAAAGTGTATACTACATGCCACGGAGCACATGAAATGTTGCCTCACCACCAGACATTGTTCAGTGTCCTACACTGGGAACGTATATTTTTTTGGGGGGGGTCTTACCTCTCTACAAAAGGATGCAGCCTGTTTATAAGTCGTCCCACTGATAGTTTTTTTTTTCTGGGAATGTTTTGAATATTAATATCGATTCTTCAAATATTTATATTGATTGTATTTATATTCCTGATATATATATATATATATATATATATATATATATATATGTGTGTGTGTGTGTGTGTGTGTATGTGTGTATGTGTGTGTATGTGTGTATGTGTGTGTGTATTTTTGTGTGTGTGTGTGTGTGTGTGTGTGTGTGTGTGTTTAAGGTAAAAGCAAATATTCTTCACTTTCCTATTGCTATGTATAATATAATAAAGCTAGCAGGGCTCCGAAGCAGTGTTGCAAAAGGCTTGTTGTGCATTCAGCTCTAAGATTCGAAGGCCCTAAGGTGATTTGATATTCTCTTCAATCAAGTTCTGACAATTCTTGCCAAGTTGCATTGTTCCTTGCACTTTCTTTGGGTGACATCTGTGGTTCCAGGGAAGCAGTCTGTCTTGCCAAACCTACACCAGGATCTTTGTTCGTATTCATGGTTTCCCGAGATTGACAGATCCCGCAAACTCACCGTATTTTCACTTTCAATTTTTCTGGCTTCTCATTCCCATTCATTTAACTGCACAGTGTCCATATGCCTTTATACTTTCCATGGAAATGTATTAATTTCTGTTATCCAAGTAAGTAGTTTCGCTGGGAAAGCAATCGTCAAAGAGTATGATCTACCCTCTCTCTGCAAACAACAATATAATTGCCTACATGGTAGATATATTTCCTTCGTTTTGCATAGGGTGAGCTAAACACAGAGATATTTTTTCTATAAATATTTTGAGATAACATGATTTGCACTGGAGACTTTTTCTCCTAATGATTATTCTAGTCTACCTCCTCTTCTTTGGCAATTAGAAAGAATAAAAATTTTTTACAGCTCCCTCAGCCTCACCCTCTCTTTCTATGTCTCTCTCTGTATATATATATATATATATATATATATATATATATATAGAGAGAGAGAGAGAGAGAGAGAGAGAGAGAGAGAGTGAAAGAAATACTAAGATCTTACTAGAGAGCTGGGAAAACTGTATAACATGATCACTAAGGTGACAGTTATATCAATTGCAGCTGGTATATTTGTAACTGTGTCTAATGGCTTGAAAAGAAGACTAGATGAATTTGAGAACAGAAAAATAATCGAGACTATCCAGTCGACAACACTGTTAAGACCAGGTAAATTAGAAGAATATTGGAAACCGGGGGAGACTGACCATTAATCAGACTTCAACAATTCAGACTTGTTGAAGAAACGTGCAATAATAATAAAAATATTAATAACAATAATAATAATTATAATATCAGCCAGAATACTGAGAAATGTCCTGGTAACTTGAGAAGACTTGCGGTTATTCTAACTCCAGAAGAAGGCCATCAGCTAACCATATTTACCAACCCCTCCGCTCGGGCAGGATATGACACAAGGTTAATTTTTAAGCGGAGTTTCGCTTCAGAGTTTTCCTCCTCCTAGACTAGTCGCCTCACCAAGGCTGAAGAACCCAGTCTGCCCTACTATTTACCCATAGCTGGAGGGAGAATTATTGGATTCATACCTTTCCCAACGGTATTAGTGCTATGTGAAATGCAATCAGTCTCTTTCAGGATTTCAATTCGTGTCGCCGTGTTCATTTCCAAAGACGATAACCATTACACCACGGGCACCTCCTAACGCTGGTTTGAAATCCTAGCAAGGAATAATATATGAATAATCATAGTGAGAGTGAAGCTGATACCAGTTGAAATGGGCACATTTTGAACGATCGCCAAACGATTGGAAAGGGCTAAGAAGAGTTAAAAATCAGTAGATGAATTGAAACCAGATCGTCCAAAATACTGAAGAGAGTTCTGGAGACCTGGAAAGATTTGCTGTCACTCAAAATCCTATAAAAGACCATCAGCAAAACTGGTGTGAAAAACTCTCAAGGAATGAAATACGCGGTGAATTCAATAAGTTTCCAGGCTTATTTTTTTTTTTTTTGTACAGACATTTAAATTGTCATAGACTCTTGAAAATTCAGTATGTTATTGCTATAGATCCTATGAGATGACTGACTAATTTTTATGATTTCAGGTTCAAATGGACAGCTACAGCAGCAATTGGAATACACCTTACTAAACCCTGATTTTCACAAGTGGTGAATATCAAAAATTCAACCTGACACTTTAGAAGAACGATATGCAATAAAATTCTATTTTAAACTTGGAAAAATTCCACAAAAACGTATGGAATGGTTCAGACTTCTTTTCTTGCATGAATTGAGCATCGGTTTTTGAGAAGCATACGAGATTCAAGGACGGCAGGGAGTCTGTGAGGGATGATGAGAGGTGTGGAAGGAGTAAGTAAGTCAATATACCAGAGTTGATTGGCCAAAACCTTAGGGTTAGGGTTACTATGTTGAGGTTTTAAGGAAGTTCAGAACGAGATTCCTACGGAAGAGACCAGCACTCTTCAAATCGGCTCAGTGGCATTCCCAGCAGGACAATGCACCAGTCCACAACTCCTTCCTTGTCACAGACTATTTGTCCAAGATGAGCATCAACACAGTTCCTCACCCTCCCTATTGTCCAGACCTTGCTCCCTGTGACTTTTGGTTATTCCCTAAGCTCAGAGGCTGTCGTTATGAGACAACTGAGGAGATGAAAGAGGCAGTGACGAAAGTCATTGACACGCTTTACACAAGAGGATTTCCATGGGGCCTTCCAGAAGTTGTTGGAACGGTAAAACAAATGCATTGCAGCCGGAGGAGATTACTTCGAAAGGTTATCGAGTTTCATGTGTGTACTATCAATAAAAGTGCCAATACGAAAAAAGTCTGGAAACTTATTTAATGATCCTCGTAATAATAAAAGAATCATCTTTTATTTTAAAGTTTGAAACCAGCAAAAATAGATTAAAAAATACTGAAACTTTCCGACTACAAAAACAAAGTTGAAAAGATTGTAATGTAAAAACGTTTTTCTATACTTTCTTTAATATATATTTCGTAATTGAATATTGCCCAATAAAATCGAGGGGATGGGAAAAATTCACTTGAAAGCCCTGTTTAAATGTTTATAGACTGAGAAAGGACTAGAGATAGAAATGGTTGTAAGTGAATTGATCCTCAAAACATTCAAAACTTTCAGAGTAACTATTTTCTAACAAATATTCAGCCATTCAATGGGGCACAATTTCTGCAGGTAGCGCTTCTTGATTCCGTTCAGACAAAGAATTGAATCAATACTCCATATTAATCAGTGAATTAGTTTGGTTTGGAGGTGTTTATGACATATCAACATTTTTCTTATATGCAATGTCAAATCCTATATATATATATATATATATATGATGGGCAGATGACGTATATGTAAAAAAAATTAATAAAAAATTCTTTACGAACACAGAGAATGACGTTGGTCCTGGGTGAGCCTCTCATCCGGGTTTCGATCCCAACTGGAAGCATCGTGCGTGTCAAGTCATACAGAATATTTTTGAAATAATGAAATGTGGATGACAATATAAATGCTACTCCCTCATGGGTTGTGCACTCTTGTGAAGATTTTGGGGGCTACCACGTTAGCTGAAATGCAATAGATCTCCTGAATTAAGCAGTCGCGGTAACCGATAACGTATATGTACAAAAAAAAACTTTGCGTACAAAATTACTTTACTAACACAGAGAATATCAATGGCTCTTTGGTAAGATATCCAGCTGACTTTACGTCAGTCGGGTTTCAATCCCAGTTTGAAGCATCTCTCGTGTCCAGCGCCATTGGAGAGTTTTGATTCAACGAAACAGTTTGTTGATGGCTCTCTCTCTATATATATATATTTATAATGTAATTTGAAGAAAACATAAACCTGATTAAATTGTCATTATACATTTATTTCAGAAGAATACTATCATTATACTCTTTGTCTCATCAGATAATTTACACGCTTAATTTGAGGTTATGAGATTCCTCGTATATATTCTCTACATGAATAATCATATTTACCAACCCCTCCGCTCGGGCAGGATATGACATAAGGTCAATTTTTAAGCGGAGTTTAACAGGTTTGAATTCCTAGTTTTCCTTCTCCTAGACTAGTTACCTCACTAAGGCTGAAGAACCTAGTCTGCCCAAATACTTACCAATAGCTGGAGGGAGAATTATTGGATTCATACCTTTCCCAAGGGTATTAGTTCAATGTGAAATGCAATCAGTCTCGTCCAGGAATTGAACTCGTGTCGCCGTGTCCATTTCCTACGACGATAATATGAAAAATAGACGCCCATTTTCTTTGGACGCCGACTGGATATTACTGTTATATATATATATATATATATATATGTGTGTGTGTGTGTGTGAGTGAGTGTGTGTGTGTGTGTGTAATTTGTAATCGAATATTTAACACGTAACTTTACTTTTAAACGAGTGTGAGCTCATTTCTTTTCACACATTCAAGTGATTTTCAATATTACAATTTATCATCTGTATTTCAATCAAATATGAAGAGACTGCACTCCATACATGGTTTGGTTTGGTTTCTTTGTTTCATGGCATATCAACACTTTTTAGGTTATTTAATACCGAAGCCATTCTCTTAGAAGAACAGTAGTGATACTATTTAACCCATAGCTGGGAGGATAAGGGGTTCATACCTTTCCCAAGGGTATTTTCCCGAAAGTGAACGTAATAGCGCGACTGGAGTACGAAGTCGCGTACTCCGATTCCGCAGTCCATCGCTTTAACCATTACACCACGAGGACACCCCCATACATGGTTTCAGATGATTAATAGAAATAATAATCCTTTGTAAATGAATGCACATTTTTTATGGCATTCTAACTGTTACGAGTACTCCAGTTAAGAGTAGACCTGAGACTAATGGTAAATAAAAGACATCTCCACATTCCCGAAATTTCAGGACCAGGGCCTCACTAGACTAGTGTCATACGCAGGACACTCAGAGTCTATCTTTCTCAACGCGAGTCATCCTCATCCACTGCCTTCAAGCACCTTTAAGATAAAATAGGTTCGCTTGTTAATTTGCCACTAGAGCAATTTGAAGAATACGTTCGGTACAATCATTTAACTTCTGGGGTTAGACATGATCATCTGATTGATCGGAACTAGCCACTTTAATCGCCCATGACGCACGGTAGAAGCCTAGGTTGAGTGTTTCAGGTCACGTGGCCTCTTTGTCCACTATGTCAGACTTTTCATTTCACTTTCTTTTTTTTTTAATTTCATTTCCTTTAATTTATTCATTTGCTTTGCTTTTCTACCTTCTTTCTTTTCGTTTCTTTCTCGTTTTCCTTTTTGCCAAGTCAGCTGGGGCTGTAGAATACATCGACTTTATCTCTGTAGAGTGGTAAGCCCCCACCCTTGAATGTCCTGGATATGACACTAAACAATCTGCTGTTGAGGTTCCAGTGATGCAGTGGCTTTTCGGAATGCAGAGCACCCCTTCATTGCCATTGCTCCCAGTTCCACTCTGGCTCGGAATAGGGCCCTATTTATGGGTTAAATAGAACTAACTGCTTACTTATGCTAAACTGAATTGTTTGAATTAGAACTGTTTGACTAAACTAAATAGCTTGAGATAAATGCTTTTGATAATTAAACTGTACTTACATTTAAACTGCTATCTAATGCTAAACTGGATTGTTTAAAATGGAACTGTTTTTGACATTGAAACTCTACTTACACTACACTGAATTGTTATATATATATATATATATAGAGAGAGAGAGAGAGAGAGAGAAAGAGAGAGAATTGTTTTGACATTTAACTGTGTAAACAAAATCCGTGCTTATACTAAACTAAATTAACTGAATTCGATCTCTTCAAATAAACTGAGTAGCTTGAAATAGAAATATTTTTGACAATTAAACTGTGTTCTTATGCTAAACTAAATTGTTTGAAACTAATAATTTACATGAAAATGGATTTGACGTTAAATAACTGTTGTGGCCCCGGAAAGGGTCACTAATGAAAACGCAAACACGGATACTAGATAACAGATTATATTACACAAGAAAGATAGAGTTACATAGAAAAGGTAAGAAGTCTCGTACTGTTCGGATAACACCGATATTCATCAGTAGTTTTTGTTGCTCGTCCCACCTGACGGGCAAGTGTGGCACAAGGCCATTTTAATGGGTCTGATGCGTAGGGCCAGAGCCCATACGCGCCCGGCATTCCCAAAAATGTCTACGGCCCCGTCGGTATTCCCCTCAGGCGCCGGGCGATAAATCAACCCCCCCCGAAGGGGGTAAAAGCCTGGGGGGAAATCTCCAGGTACCGAGACACACTCGGCCAGATCCGTGCCGCAGATAACATGGCTGGCCGAAGTGCTACCCGGTAACTGGAGAGGTCAGACCGATGGTGATCTGCCTCCTTGGCAGCGAAATTTCTCAGTACTAATAACGGTGAGAAGAGTCCATTATGCTGTGATGGGTAAGGCTCCCACAACAATAACCTAAAAAGGTTGATATGCCATAAAACCCACCGAACCAACTAAAATATTGTCACGTGCTTTTTCTTTTTCTTTCTTTTAATTTCTCCTTTTTTTCTTTTACTTGTTCGGTTTTTTTTTCATATTTCCGGCTGTAAAATAATTAGGGATTTTAGTTAATCATTTTGGTAATAATTTGTTTTCTCGCTACATTTGTTCAAAATTGATTAGCAAAGGTCAAGTCGAATAAACTTTGTTTGCGTAGACGTGTTGCTGAGGCTTTTAGGGACGACGTGTGATAGTGGCATTGTTTGAGGAACACAAATAAGGGATTGGAGTTGTGTAGAAATTTTGGTAAGGAACTGGTGATCCTGTTTCACCGATCAGCAGCAGCCCCTTGTGGTAACGTGGCGTCCATTATAAAAAAGAGCCCCACAGGAGATTCTCTCTCTTTTGGTTCCACTACCAACACTGTTAGCACAGGTCCTTTTCGTAGCAGCCCTTGACGGTATACGTATTTGGTACCTTCCACCATCGGGACACAAGAGCGATGAACGCACGTGCTGAGTTTAAAGGAACAGGACACAAACAGTTAAATTCCAGCAGGCATTTTATCTTCAAACCCATTTTATCTACCTTTACCTTCATAAACCTTATCAAATCCACTTTATCTTCAATCTTTACCAACTACTTTACCCACTACCTTACCACCCACTTTACCTACTTTGCCTTCAAACACCTTCACATACCTACCTTACAACCTTCACAACAAGCCTTACTTTATATTGCACCTTGAACTCTTACTTAAACTCTCTTTTGTGAACTCTTCCAATTCGTTGTTTATTCGATTTGGTGTAAAACCCTTTTTATTGTTGTTGTCGTTGTATATAAATTTTGTTGCATGTATAAGTCGTTCGTCCCTTTCTTCAAAAGCTGTCACCAATTCCCTACTGCTGTTGAGTACGATTTATTCTTTTACAAAACGTATGAATAAAACCAGGTTTTTCGGGGTATATAAAAATCCCCAAAGTTGAGGAGCCAAAAAAGAGCAGCAGAGGGAGTAGAGAGGCGACAGGCAAGTGACGAGGCCACGAGGGATGGCCGTCTTATCAATGGAGAAGAAATGACATAGTCTGAGATTGTCCCTTTTGCCCTTCACTGCTTGTTCTTTCTATCTAAATCAGTTGACGCATTTCCAGCTTCATCTCTCTCTCTCTCTCTCTCTCTCTCTCTCTCACTCACTCTCTCTCTTCGCCGACTACTGTGAAAGGCAGTAACAATAAACTTTCACGTCCAGCGAACAAACAGTGTTTTAAGTTCGTGACTTTTTATCACTGTGAGGTTACCATGGAGCCCGTTTAAAAACTAAGGGGTAGTGCTACACCAATAGTTTATTTAGAGCCGAGGTATTACACTTCGTTTTATTTTTGCTTTTTGTTTTTTGTGTAAATAAATCGACATATCTGGATTTTCTTTATGCTTTTTTAACTCACAGAAAAGTCGTATTTCTGTCTTTTTAAAATTCTGTTTCCTTATAAGTAGCTCCTATATATATATTTTTTTTGCTATTTTGTCAGTTTCACGTCTTCTTTAATGTCGTTATTTTTCGATAATTATCCAATTTTCCAAGATGTAATTACTTGTTTTGCTCTGTTTGATTTCATTCCTTACTAAGTTAAACCTTTCGACATGTAAAATAAAAAAGGACCTACATTTAATAAAGTATAAGAGTGGTCTTTGTTCAGGCCATTCTTACAGGAAGCAGCCTTCCCCATTTCATGATGATGACGTCTTAAGTTTCCAAACTATTCTTTAAGTTTTTAATTCTTACTTGTAAGTTGTAAATTAGACCTTTCAACATGTAAAATAAAAAAATAAAAAAATAAAAAAAACGACCTACATTTTTAATAAGAATGAATTCGAAGTTCTTCTTTTCACGTTCTTCTTGCAGGAAACAGTTCGTCCTATTACAAGGAAAGTATATCTTTAGTCTGGAAGAAACTACGTTTCATTTGGTCGGTCAGGTCTGATTTCCATATAATCAAGAGCCTATCGATACCTGTCCATGTTTTCGCTAGCCGTGTGTCGATGTCTTTTTCGGTCGTATCGATACTGCTATATGGATGCACTACTTGGACGCTAACTAAACGGCTGAAGAATAAGCTAGACAGCAATTGCACAAGAATGCTGCGAGCAATATTGAACAAGTCCTGGCGGCAACACCCCTCAAGGCACCAACTATACGGCCACCTGGCTCCCGTCACGATAACTATACAAGTTAGACGAACCAGACACACAGGACACTGCTGGAGAAGCAAGGACGACTCATCAGTGATGTACTCCTATAGACCCCAGCATATGGCTGAGCAAAGGCAGAACGACCAGCTTGAACATCCATGTAGCAGCTATGTGAGGATACGGGATGTAGCCCTGAAACCTGCCAGAAAGGATGAATGATAGGGAGAAGTGGCGAGAGAGGGTCAGGGATATCCGTGCTAGCGGCACGACATGATGATGATGATGTCTTTAGTAATAATCTCCTTTTCCACACTATTTTTTAAAATATTTGTACCAATATCCCTTCCGCCCTTCCGCCCTGTTGGCTGGGGCTGATGAACTCACCAACGTTTTTTTTTTACCTCTGCAGAAGTTTAACATCACACCATCCAAGGAAGGTTCTGAGTATTGCATTAAACTGCATCTGAGAGTGGGGCCTCTGTCCTGGAGCTTTCGAGGATGTGGAGTACTCCTTCATTGCCATTGCTCCCGGAATCACACTGACTCGTAGAAGCAGTACCAACTAGGGTCCTAATTATGCGTAAAAAAGAATGGTTCAGTCTTTTATTAAAGACGGTTTTCATTGGTTATTTAAAACTGTACAGCCACGTACAGTTTTTTGGCTAAAGAAAGGGATATTTGATCATTTCTTGACACCATTTCACTGAGCAATAATAAATGATTATTATTTAATAGAATTATCAAAGTTGAAAAGTGTTCGGGTATCCCCTATAGGCGGACTCGTCCTCATGAGACATATACCGACTAAGCTCTCTTCTGCGGAGTCTCAGCGAGCTGTCACCAAGAAAGGTAATATTCATGATTGTGTTAAGCTGAGGTGGGGGTCTCCCAGCTATCGTTTATGTATGTACTATTTTCCTTCTATATATTTCTCATCACTCATTTCCGAGTCGTGTTATCATTTCAACCTCCCATTGACCATAACAAAGAGAAATACTTAGAACCATTTATATGTGTGCAAACAAATGAGCTCTGATTCGTTTTAAAATAAGTTTCCCACGAACTATTCGCTTAAAACCCTTATATATAAACAAAAGATTTGGCAATAAATAACCCACAAATTAAACACCTACAGACTAAGTAACCAACCAACTATTATCACGGTGTACAAAAAATGATTACTATTGAATAAAATTATTAGTGTTTGATGGGAATACTTGAACTCAACTGCAAGCGAAAAAAGTGTTTGATTCGTTTAAAAAATAAAGTTACCTACAACCTATTTGCTTAAAATTTGTATATATATAAAAAAAGATTCGACATTAAGTAATCCACAACAGTTGATATGCCATTACAAAACACCCGAATAACTATCCTACCCGTATATAAATAAAGGATTATAATGAAGTAAGTAAAGTTGGCGACCTTCGTCGAGGGCGACCAGATGGCCCCCTTTTCGATAGCTACTACACTGTAGGGAAGGGCGCTACTCCTTTCCTTATATTGCTCCACTTTACCCTTGATACGCACCTTATATTGCTAAGTGTTAAGCAAGGAAGTATCAAGTACCATTTTTAAAATCAATTGTATGACGCGACCTTGGATTGAACCCCGGTCTCCCGGACCATTGGCAAACATTCGACCCACGAGGCCAAAGAGCCGGTATAAATCAAAATTAGATAGGAATACTTGAAACCAATGAACAGTGTGGAAACAAACGAGCTCTGACTCGTATAAAATTCGTATATATGAACTGAAAAAGATTTGGCAGTAAATAACTCACAAGGTTTGATATGCTATTTAACAGCAATTCATCCAACCAACACGTATCTTTGTAATTTTCCAATAGATTTTCTGCTCATCGATTTCTGAAGGTAAAGGTGATTGTGAATGCATAAACCAAGGTGACTCCTGACAACACTATTAACACTAGTTCTGCAATTCTTTCTGACAAGAAATTTAATCAGCGTTGCATATGTTTTAGATAAAATTTCCATCACATTTAGATTTATTTGAAGCGGTGAAATATTAACTATTCTTTGAGTTCAATGTTCTCAGTTTGATACGAATTTGTCTTTTCTAAAATTCTATTGAATGGCATAATATTTGTACTAAATTGTTAACTTTTTTGTTCAATTAGTTATATGCGAGACAAATGTATTCAAGGTTAATCATCTTCGAGAGGAGAATTGGCCCAGCTATGCTGTAACATTCTACACGCTTACAACGTTACAGAAGCAATTTTCAGAGCAGAAGGTCATTGCCGTAGAACACCACATGCGCACTTTACAATCGACCTAGGCGACATCATTTCCCTTTCTCTTTCCGAAAATCTCGCCTCCCGCCCTGCAAGAGCTTCCATCACGTAACAGCTTACATAACCCTCTTTCTGTTCAGCCCTTCTCCAACAACACGTTCCAATACTCGCCCTAACTCTCCCTCCTTAAACTTAATAAGAAATGATTGTTCCTTGCAACGCTCTTCAAACAGTGCGCACGCGTGTCTGAGCGGAGATTGCGGATTGCGAGAAACGGCAAGGCTTTTCTTAATTGAATAAGACACGCCTCGCTACTGTCCGACTGGCGACCAAGGCGGCCATTCTTCAAGCCTGCGACAATTGCGCTTATAGACATTAAAGCCTTCGCTTTCAGGGACCCCTCCCCGCTTTTTTTTCTCTTTCTATCTCTCTCTCTCTTTCTTTCTCTCTCTATCTCTCTATCTCTCTCTATCTATCTATCTTATTTCTCTATAAAGTGATTTATCGTATTTCTTTTTTTTATTTTGTTTCTTTTTTATTAAATGCTAGTCCTTAGCATGTCCGTAAATTTCTATCGATTAGTACTTTGTCTTACTTTAGAACGAAGTTTTTTTTTCTCCGTTAAACAATGTGGCATTTTAGGCTAAATGTAAAGAATTCTTTCTGATAATTCATTTAATTCCCTGCTTTTATTTTTGTCTTTCCTCCTTACTTGTGACTTTTTTCAGTTTCCTTCTTTCCTGAACAACTATGTATTCTTGATTATTTCCCTTCTTTCCGTCAACATGATTATTATTTGCTATCAATGGATTTCACATTTATGAATCTCTTTTTTTTTTCTTTCTTTCTTTCTTTGATTAATTTTTTTATTTCGTTATTTTTTTACTTTCATTTTTCGCGCTTTCTTTCTTAAAGCGCCCCCATCCATTTTACTTTTTATTTCTGTCTTTCTTATTTTCTTCAACTGATTCATTTTAATTTACTTCTGTTTTTCACCCTTTTAATTTTCTTACCTCTTTTTTAATTTCTTTCTCTTTTTATTTGCATTTCCTTCTTTTTATTTTCTTTCTTTCTGTTCTTATCTCTTTGTTTCTTTCACATTTTTTATAGTTGTTTTTTTATCAATTAAGATAATGAACCACCTTTTTTTTCATTTTTTTGGTTTTTCTTTATCTCTCCCTCAAGTTTTCTGTTCACAGATTATTCTTTCTTCCTTCCTTTCTTTCTTTCTTCGTTTTCGCTTTCGTTTATATATCATAAATTAACTTTGTTTTCTTTTCTTTTTTTTTTCTTCTTACCTTTTACTTTCTGTTCAGCTATGAATCTATCCTTTTTTCCCTTTTTTCTTTGTATTACCTTATTTCATTTTTTATTCCTAATTTGCATTATCATTCTCTTTTCTTCATTATTTTCATTTGCTTTTTATTCCTTTTTTTAAATATTTCGAACCTGTTTCTTTTTTGTGAACAATTTTTTCTATCCATTGTTCTTCAGTTTTTTTTAAATAATTTCCATTCGTTCAAATACATCTTTTATTTTTTAATTTATCTTTCATTTTTTATCTAAGTCGTCTTTTCTTTTCGCTTCATTTTTCTTCTTTCTCTGTCTGATTCTTTTCCTATTCGTATATTTCTTTGCTGGTTTCTATCTTCTCTCTTTTTGATTAGATCGATTATATTTTTGTTTTATTCATTTTTCAGTTTTTTCCTGTTCTTTTATATTTCTAATATTTCTTGGTACTTTCTTTTCTCTTGCTCTATTCTGACTTTTTTCTCTTGTTTCTTCCAATACGCTTTTCTCTTTCTTCCATCATTTTTGTCATGTTTTATCGATTTTCTGTTCATTTTTATTATTCTATTCATCAATTAATTCATTTTGTTCTTTTACATCTTTCTTCCCAAACTTTTTGCTTAACAAACTACACTTCTTCAGTGTATTTTCTATCCCATATCATTTATCTTATTCAATTATTCTTCATTTGTTTCTTTTCATTCCTTCCTGCTAACAACGTAACAAATCATCTGATCTACCCTGAAAGGCTTGGCCTCGGAAATTAACCATAATTCGCAGAATAAGTTTCTTATCAATGATTACTGCATGTCCGGGTTGAAAAAAACGCAAGAAACTTGTAAGATTTTCCTCGTGCTTATTCTTTTCTTATTCAATAAATATTGCATATTGAACGAGTATTTTTAAGACATGGCACGAAAGAGCACATTATGAAAGCTAACATCTGCAAACCAGGTTTTAAAATTATATAGTAGCTTTATTTATTTAGTAAGCCCTCACTGTCTATTTAATCGATAACTGCTGCTTCGTTTACCTAAGGCTGACACAATTAACAACATTTATTGAACTCACACGACTTTATAAAATATATTTCAATGAAGTAAATAGAAAAATTGTCGAAATTTCAGTATTGCTCGTCTCATTTTTGATATCGTCTTAGGAAATGAGCATGGTTATTTTTCGTTCAAATTTTAGACAAAGATTTTGCGTTTTATTTCGGAAAGGCGGATTTCGTAAATATTCTATAGATACTACTTCATGGAAATTGAAATGTTATTGAGTTGGGGTTCAGTATCGTAGTCTTGGGGATGGATGCGGATCATAGATTCGGTACGTATCATAGATTTGGGGGTTACTTGACACACTAACACCGGCTCTGTCGATAATTATTTAATATATCCTACTGGACTCTCCATCCTTAGCACGGCAACTGGCCCAAAAGAATAAAACCTCTGAATTCAAACCAGTTCAGGTTCATTTAAAAAGGATCTTTTGTCATATCCCACTCGTGAGGATGGGATTATGTAAGTACAGACGATTTTAATGTGCCTGAATCATTCTATATCAATGGGAAACACCACTTGAAAAGTTTCCTTCGACTGTTATTAACATATACCAATGTAAAGTATTGGATTTTTACAGTTGTTCTTTCCTGTAAGTCAAATACTATCTTCATCTTCATCATCATCATTATCATCATCACCATTTTCAAATGATGCTGATTGCACGGATCCCTTTGACTCTCCCACACGATCCGTTCGTATCGGTCATCCTTCTCTGCACGGCGTCCAGCATCTACAAAGAACTGATCTATGTCAGTTTTTGTTGGTCGACTTACTATACATCTAGTATCAACTAAAAATAAACGTAAACACTCTGGATGGCGATGTTATTCTTTTCTTAAAGATAATATGTGCATGCAATCTGAATTCCGTTGATACCTCCCACCCATTATAGAATCTCTCATCCTATTGATCTGCACCTGTGATCACTTATTCAAATCTAGATCAGCAGGAATAATTTTGAATAAATTTAAACAGATATTTAAGTTGGTGCAATTTTCCATCTTTGAATATTACATAGTAGGAGAAGGAGTTACCAACTAATGGAAGGAGGAGGAGGAGGAGAAGAAGTTTATGATCAGTGGGCTTATGCTGTCTAGTGAAATAAAGGTTCTCTGACTGAATCCTAAATCAAGTTTCGCAGTTCTAATGTTCGCTTTGATTTAAACACACTAACAATCAACATCCTCATTGAACATTACTTAGGAGTATGAGGAGGAGGAAGAGGAGTCAATAACTAGTGAGCTTATGCTGTATAGTGAATTAAAAGTTCTCAGACCTATTCATCAATCGAGTTTCGTAGTTTTAAAGTTCGCTTTAACTTAAACTCATTAATAACGACCATCCTCATTGAACATTACTTACGAGGAGGAGGGGGAGTTACCAATTGATAGGCTTACGCTGTATAGTAAAATAAAATTCTCAGGCTTCTCTCTTCTAAAGTTTGCTTTATTTAAAACTCATCATTTACTTAAACTTACACAAAACTGCATGTGATATAACTAGAGTATTTTCTCATCGGCGTGTATTTCAATAAGGGGTATTTCACACCGATGATAATTTCTGAATATTTCAAGAAAATATGATTCGGTAATACCTGTGCATTTCACTAACTACAGAGTTTCCGGGAATCTATGTACAAAGATAACGATATTCGATTGCACCGGTTAAAAAATAAACGACGTGTGTGTCTTTGTGGTGTAATGGTTAACGCAATGGACTGCGGAATCGTAGTAAGCGGGTTCAGACTCCAGTGGCGCTATTATGTTAGCTTTCGGACAAATATCCTTGACAAAGGTATAAACCCCTTTATCCTCCCAGCTATGGGTTAAATAGAAGAATAGCTTTGGCATTAGATAACCTACAAGGTTGGTATGCCATTAAACAAAGAAACCAAACCAAATCAAACAGAATATACGAAACTCTTGTGATTTTCCAGCAGATGATTAACACCCCATTTCCATAAAAACTGTATCCAGATTTGAGACTCGAGTTATCGATCTCTGAGGAATGTACACTAACCCATTTATTACCATTACCCTAATGCGTGGTCAAAGTACCAATTAGGGTTCCGTTTAATGGTCAAATAGTTGTATATGAAAAGTATTCGCCTTAGATTCGATAAGCAAGTGATGGTGGTGTTATGGTTACCGTCTAAAGAAATGGACGCAGCAAGACCAAATTAAGACCCTAGAAGCATCTTCGTTTCACTTCATGCTTATGCACGAGGGAAAGGCATACGCTGATCTCTTCTCTCACCAGCGATAGGTAAATAGTAGGCTAGACTAGTTTTTTGAGCCTAACCACTCGAGGAGGAGGAAAATTAAGAATTCAGACAATTCTGTTTTAAAAAATCATCTTGTGTCACATCCTGCGTGTGGCGGAGAGATTGGATGAGTAACGTAGAACTGTGCAAATTATATATATCAAGAATAGTTACTTGAAACCATTATTGTTTACTACGAATTATTATTATCTTTATTATTATGTTACTCCTTTCGATTTTGACATACCAGTATTTTTTCCAGATGTTTTTTTTTCGCTGGAGGTTGACTGATAGCAAATCTTCTCAAGTCTCTAGACCTCTCCGCAGTTTTCTAGCCGATCTAAAAAATGCCGTGATTTGGATGGTCCCAGCCGTCCTCAGATTTACAGCTCTTCTAGCCACTTTACGAAGCCTTTGGAGACCGCTCAATGTGTGCCAATTACAATTGGTATCACTGTCACGTTCATGTTCGATTGCTATTTTATTTTTCTGGCAAGGTTCAAGTACTTGTCTCTCTTCTCGTTTTCTATGAGTTTCACAATGTAGTCCACCGGGACTGCAGAATTCACTATATGGCAGGTTCGCTTTTTTGTTTATTAATTATCAGTTGGTCTTGTATTTTGGCCTAATGAGTACAGTGTTGGCCAATGGTCCGAGAGACCGGGTTTCAATGCCCGGTAAAGTCATACCAAAGACTCAAAAAATGGTACTTGATGCTGCTTTGTTTAACATTCAGTATCATAAGGTAAGTTTCAAGGGTAAAGTGAAGCAATCCAGAAAATGGAGTAGCGCCCTTCCCCTACATTTCGATGTAGTAGCAATTGAAAAGGAGCTTTCGGGTCACCTTCGACTATGGTCACGAAATTTACATTTTTATTATTCCACGCGAATTTTTCACAGCAGCATTGACTGATGGTCTTTCCTTGGAATCTGTGTGACAGCAAGTCTCCTCATGTCTCTAGGACTTTTATCAGTATTCTGGCTGTACTAAAGCAATATGTAGTTTGGATTGTGTTGATTCTTCCTCTGATTTCGAATTCCTTCTAGTCGTCTAAAGGTTTTTGTGACTGTTCCAAGCGCACCAGTTACAATTGCTATCACAGTGACCTTGGTGTCAACAGCTTTTTAGTTCTCCGGTAATATCCAAGTGTTTGCCTATATCTTCGCTTTCGTGTACTTTGTGGTCCGTCTGAATGGCAAAAGCCACTTGACGGCAAGTTCTCAACTTTTATTTTCTTAATTAACACTTGATCTAGCCTGTTGACAGCGTGATCTGATTGTATATCAAGTATTGTATAGCCATGATCATCTCAACAACAACAATAATAATACAGGCGTATTCAGTCGTTTCAGAAATAAACGGGTTTATTTCCTTCTGCCTTCAACTCTTGGCGACACGAGGACAGAGACACATATAAGCCTATGCTAACCATACTATGCTGACCCCCGCCCCCATGCGCAGCGCATCTTGTGTCTAAGATTTTGACTCATCTCTGCCAGTGGAGACTCAAACTGAGCAGGTCTGATCAGATCCTAAAATTCCAAATTCGCGCTACGACGGTCAAACTTCAACTCCAAGTTTTTTTTTCAAAATCCCCAAATTCTCTGGCTATATTTTCCAGCTAAGACGTCATCTACCCACTCGATTCCCTCCAATTACATATCCAGCCCAATTTTCTATATATATTTCAAGTTATTCAGTTTAGTCAAGCAGTTTGAATTCAGCTAATTCAGTTTAGTATAAGTACAGATTTTGTTTACACAATTAAATGTCGAAACAGTTCTAAATCAAACAAATCAGTTTAGTGTAAGTACAGTTTCAATGTGAAAAAAACAGTTCCAGTTTAAATAATTCATTTCAGCATAAACTAAATGTAAGTACGGTTTAATTGTCAAAAATATTTCTATTTCAAGCAATTCAGTTTAGTCAAACAATTCAGTTTAGCATAAGTATGCCGATAGTTCTATTTAACCAATAGATAAGGCCCTATCAGGGCCAGAGTGAACCTGGAAGCAATGGCAATAAAGGAGTGCTCCTCATTTCCTAAAGCTCCAGCATCACTGGAATCTCACCATCAGATTGTTTAGTGTCATATCCAGGAAAATCATTGAGAGGTCTTACCCCTCTGCAGAGGTGAAATCGGTGTATTCTACTGCCCCAGCCAACTGGGAAATACAGAGTTAAATGTCAAAACACTCGAATTTCAGATAATTCAGTTTAGCATAAGTACACAGTTTAGACGTGAAAACAGTTCTGTTTTGAGTAAATCAGTTTAGCTTAAAGACGCAGCTTAAATGTCAAAACAGTTCTATTTTAAACACATCATTTTACCATAATACGCAGTTTAAACGCAAAACGTCAGTATAGTGAAGGAAGCATGGTTTAGTTCAATTTAAGCCATAGAAAGGACCCTTATAAGGTGCTACAATTCTGGTCAGAGTGGACCTAGGAGCGATGGCAATAAAGAGGTACTCTGCATTCCCCAAAGCTCCAGCATTACTGGAACCTCACCATCAGATTGTTTAGTGTCATACCAGGACACTCGTTTGGGGGTCTTACCCTTCTGCAGAGAAGCAGTCGGCGTATTCTATAGCCCCAGCTGACTGGGCAATTATAACATAAGAATATTTAATACTATATAACTCTGTACAAAGAAAGGATCAAAGGCAAATAAATCACTGAAAATAAAACAATAATTTCAATCAAACACTTACAAATAAATTACATCTCGGCATGGAATAACCCATACAAAGTTGATATACCATTAATCTTGTAAACAAATGGATTTAAATGTGTGAACATTATTTGTATCAACTTTCTAGGAAAGTGGGGGGGGGGCTTTATAACCATAACTTCCAGATTTACTCTGATCCGGAGTGGTAGTAATTATTAGGGCACACCCATGGATCAAATAAATCTCTTTGAAAATTAATTCTATCGGGTATTTGACGCCATATAACTACAAACAAAGGAGTATTATCAAGTAAGAAAGGTTACTTGAAACGATATAATTGTATTATATATAATTATCAATATTAAATAGGAATACATGAAGCCATATAACTGTTTGCCCTGTCGGTTGCAGAGGGGTAAGACCCTCCCACGAGTGTCCTGGATATGTCACTAAGCAATCTGATGTTGAGGTACCAGTAATGCTGGAGCTTTAGGGAATGTGGAGTATCACTTCATTGCCATTGTTCCCAGGTCCACTCTGGCCTCAAATGGTAGAACCTGATAGTGTCCTATCTTTAAGTCAATTAGAACTAAACTGCGTATTTATGCTAAACAGACTTGTGTTGAATAGAAACTCTTACGACATTTAACTGTGTGTAAACAAGAAACTATGCTTATACGGAACTGAATTGTTTGAAATAGAACTGTTTTTGACATTGCAATTGTGTACTTATGCTAAACTTAATTGTTCGAAATATAACAGTTTTTGCCATTGAAACTGTGTGCTTAGGTTAAACTGAATTGTTTGAAATAGATCTGTTTTTGACATTATTTGAATTAGAACTGCTTATATGTATAAGAATGAATTTGGCATTAATGACCTAAAATGTTGATATACCATAAAACCAAACCAAACTAAACCAAACCAAACTATATAACTGTGCAAATTATTTAAATCAAATTCCGTCGTTAAATAACTCATAAGTAGTTGATATGCTATTATATATATACATAAAACCAAACTAATTAATGTCATAAATGCTGTTTCTATCAAATTCTGGTATTCCATAACCCATAAGGTGTTGATATGTCGTTAATTAAAACTAACTGACCTCAGTTCAGTGTGAAAAACAACTATATCTTAAATTTGGAACAAGATTGCAATTGTAGAGCACCCAGTTGGGATCGAACTTACTTATCACTGATTAGGACGACTAGATTGCTCAACACGGTAATATGATAAAATAAATACAAAATAGTGCTGGATTATAAAAAAATTGTTAGCATATGGTCTCAAAATAACCTAAATGTTTATTTACGAAAAAAAAAAAAAAAAAGGGAAGCTCCAGTAGAGATACTACGCGGTATATTATCTTGTTGGAAGATTTTCCTTCCACAGGAATATCCGGAATTTTATAAATGACAAATATTTGACATTTACCGTTCGAGGCTTCAGGATCAATCGTCATATTTTTTTTAGGACGTTGGGCAACTTTTATTGAAAGATGGGGAAGATATGTTTAAATGGCAAAAGCATGGTATGCTATTTGTCTGATTTTAAATAAAAACTAAAAGATTTGCCTTAAGCGAGCAGCAACCTTTGCAAAAGACCGACTTCTACGCACGCAGAGAAAATATATATTACTTCACTTTTAAAATGTCAAGATTAGTCGAATTATCACTCGACACATCCTTGGTTGATTCTATTAAATTACACCATCTAAAATATATAACTAAAAGCAATGCCTCGCAATAACTAGCTTTTGCATATGCACGTTCACGGACTTAATGAAAAAAGAGATATGAAGAAAAGACGCTTGAAATTTGCGCAAATGTTCATTTTATCGTTTTAATATTTGTACAATTATTAGAAGAAAAGACTGGAGAATATTATGATATATTTCATTTTGTATTTTGTATTTTATAATCTATTTTACATTTTTGAATAGAATGTTTTCATTTTGTTTAACGGATTATCTGTGAGGGTTTGCATAGAAAATTGTAAGTTATTAAAAAAGAATTTTAAAAAGAAAGAAAAAGGAAACCATTGTGCTTGAAAATTTCCTGAAAACCAACTAGCAATAAAATGATAGTAAATTTTTAAGGATTTATTCATTTATAAAAAAAATATATTTTTGAAAGCGATTTATTCTCTGAAAATTTTTGAAAATATTTTTGAAAACCTATGACTATATACCATTTCATTTTTTAAAAAAATCTTTGAAAAAATGAAATAATACTTTTTTCATCATTATCATCATAATGAAGGCGAACCGACAACAACAATTCCGTTGACTTTCTCTCTAAGTATCCATTCCTATCGTCCATCGTTTTTGGTAAGATTGAGACATCATTCAGTATCCTGATGAATATAACATTTTGATGGTCGACCAGTCTTGGTAACTTAATGGATAGAGGTTCATTGGAGAACGTTGCTAAGGAGTTCATCCTTATTTCTCCAGGAGTGTCTAGCATGTCTTGCTCAGCATGGTAGGTGAGATGGGAAGCAAGTGTCCGTACAGTTGTTGTTTTGTAGGGTGCTGCCTTCAGGATTGGTTCAAATAAGCACCCATCATCCTTCTGTTGTTCCCATCTAGCTTTTGTGTCGACTGTTTTGTTACATTGGAATAATGGTTCGAGTGTTCGCCAAAGGCCCGGGAGACCTGTGTTCAATCCTAGGTCAAGTACTACCAAAGACTCAAAAAATGTTACTTGATGCCTCCTTGCTTAAAATTCAGCATTATAAGGTGCGGATCAAGGGTAAAGTGGAGCAATCCAGGGAAAGAAGTAGCGCCCCCCTATGGCGTTGTAGCTATCGAAAAGGGAAACTTTTGGGTCACCCTCGACTACGGCCGCCAACTTTACTTACTCACTAATGCTACAGAGATATCAGATTTCTATATGGTTATTACTAAGTTAGCAGCAATCCGTACATAACTTATGCAATTTTTTATCGTTTTCAGTAGAGGAGATATGGCTACCGAGAACGTTTTGTCTCTTTTAGCTTAGTCTACCGATCAGTTCCCGATCAATCCGGTAAACATGCCGACTTCTAAGGACAAAGTAAGTAGTTTCGACGGTAACAGTTTTATAGATATTTCGGTTTGGTTTGGTTTCTTTGTTTAATGGCATATCAACTCTTTTTAGGTTATTTAATGCCAAATCCATTCTCCTAGAAGAACAGTAGTGGTACTATTTTAACCCATAGCTGGGAGGATAAGGGGGCTCATACCTTTGCCCGTATTAGCGCGACTGGAGTACGAACTCGCGTCCTACGATTCCGCAGTCCAACCCTTTAACCATTACACCACGAGGACACCCCTATAGATATTTCGGTAAATAAACATTAAAGTTGTCAAATTCATGATCATGATGGTTAAGAAGTAGAAAATAGAGCATAGCACAAAGTAATCCCTAGATATATTTGCAAAGATTAAAGAACTTTATTTCTACTTAGTTAATATGAAAAAAAAATGTCTACATATATCCAGAAGGGAACAACGACCGGTACAAGAAAATTGAATTTTCATGAAAATTCCTAAAAAAAAAAAAAAAAAAAAAGGAAGAAAAGAAAAAAGAATTACCAGCTGCACAGGAAATTGAATACTGAGATAAAACACAAAAGAACAGCTGTTACACTAGAAACCTGAATAAAGAAATTTGACAAAAAGATAGGTTCCAAAGTTACTGACACAAATCGGATGTTACAAAATAAGAAAAGAAATTTGTTTAACACAAAATAAAGGAAGAAAAATGTAAAACGGAAAAATAGTATCGAACAGAAACAAAGTTAAGGAGATAGGAACGCTTGGAAAGTAAATCCTCTCAATTAACTTCCGCGAAAACTAAGACAGATACTGGGACCAAATTAGAACTGATAGAGCAAGTTTTCAGCTATAAGGAATACAGTTTCTTCACATAGGTACCGCCAGTAGCTATACATTTTCGGCCGTGATGAACGAATATAAATCACGCAAAAGTGTAAAAGTCAGATTGATGTTTTGCCACTCAGAACTTCCCAACTGCTCTGTCGGTAATGTTGATGAGTTGTATAGCCATAATGAGGGAATATACATGGATGAAGAATGACCATAACTCTCTTTGAAATAATACATACGTCTTTTTATTTTTTCGAAAGGAGATAAAGCGTCTGTGGTTTGTTAGACAGACGGACGGCGGGGAGAGACAAGACAAATAGCTATATTGACCCATAAGTTCTCTTGACCATAGCACGCTGTGTTATCTTCAAGACCCACTTATCACTTCTTCTGCTTCTCGGCCAGGGTTGCTCAACCGGAGGCCTGGTATGAGCCACTGGCCCCAGCGTGCGCACTCACAGTGACAGCAAGCTAGCTCTCACTCTGGCCTTCACTGCAACTGCTGCGGGCATCTGCATATATTATTTCATAACGCCCACTACCTTCCGATTAGATTCCATGATCTTCTTCCACCTATTTACACAGGTGCATCTCTGATTGACGGCTTGGTCAAGTGTCAATATGTAACAGTGGGTTGAGAGAAAAACACAAATACACAACACGTTTCAAATATTTGAATTGTAACAAGTACATGTTTGTTAACACTCTGCTAAAGGTAAAATTCAACAAGTAATTTCATTTCATTTTTAAACCAGCTTAGCCTACTGTTTATACTGTCTGAAGCAGGTTGTTTTTGTGTAACCTTTTAAAAAGAGGAGACGGCTACTGTAACACAATGACATTAAGAATTTAGAAGAAATTGAACTTTTTTACTGAAAACTGCCTCTGTACATACGTTATTAGATTATGTGTATTTTTGTAGCTTCCGCAGCAATTGATCTAGGTCATAACATTCATATATATATATATATATATATAATATCCAGACAGCGTCGGAAGACAGTTGGTGTGGATTATTCTTTTATAAAATATATGAAGAATATCATATAAATCTATGTGAGTGCTCGATGTATGGTTATTGTTAATCCTTTATTCCTTCGATATAACAAAATTCACATTCAGAGCGTATATAGTGTAATCGGCTGAAAACTCAAACCTGGTTAAGCTGTCATTATTAATTTATTTCGGCAGAGAATATTACTATACTCTCCGTCTCGTCAGATGACTTTTTATATGCAGAACAGCAACTACAACTTCCAGTAAAGCATGTAAAAAGTCATCTGACAAGACGGAGAGTATAGTAATATTCTCTGCCGAAATAAATTTATAATGACAACTTAACCAGGTTTGAGTTACCATCTGATTACACTATATATATATATATATATATATATATATATATATACAAACAGGAAAAATCAATTCTAAAATATCCCAAAACTAAAAGTATCGAATACACCGTTGAATGGAGCATATCTTAAGCTAAAATAATGTTCTTCCACTTACTTACAGTTTTATCGTTGCCTCTTTTTTTTCTAATTTGCAATTCTGCCATGTTTTTTCTATATTCTTTGTTTGTTTGTTTGTTTATGCTTCATGGCTGTTCATTTAATGCTGAATCTTTTTTTATACAAATGCACAACACGTTTCAAATATATGTATTTGCGAAACACTAACGTTTTGAGTAGGGTGCGATGCCAGGTCAGTTTTTCATTAGAGAACAGCTGGTTTAAATTCAGGGAATTCAAAAATTCCATTCACAAAGTCCGGTTGCCAAACAAAAGATAAGCACACATATTTAATAATAGCTAGTGTAAAAGGGATGGGTTCCAGCCTTTCTTAGGAGCATTAGCAATAAGTAAAATGTAAGTAATCGCTTCTAGAGCAGGAACTTGGAGGCCAAGTCTATTTCCTACGCTATATACGTCAAAATGGTGGATGTTCAGTTAATTTATTCCGACCGTTCAATTTCTGATACAGTTGATATATGAATAATGAACACCACGTTTGCGGTAATTATTTGTTCAAGTAGGAACAAGTATTTCTCATATTTGTGGGTAGTTTTCTCGCCCTCCCTTCATGAAACCCTTGTCTCGCTTGTGTCCCCAGCCACCCTAGAGTGGAAGAATAAAAACAACTTCTTTTATTAGGGTTCACTGAACACCCAGCCTCTACAACCGCTTTGTGAAAGAGGTACTGCTCGACCAGTTAGATTGCTGATCTAGTCTAGTGATTTCACCTACTTTCAGTCCAGGATAAAAAATAAAGCATATTTTATTCCGACTAGATATCTTAAAGTTAGTCAACTAATCTCTTTTCCGGCTGCTGGCTCATTTTTTAATAACTTATCTATTCGTACGCGGTTTTCATTAACGTATAATATTACACCTTCAATTTAACATTATCGTGTTTCATAACAGATTTTGTGAACATGTAAATACAGTGTATCGAAGCTGTCATGTTTGATAACTGCTATTGTTTTAGATCATATGACTGATCTTTTACTATTAGAAACAATCTTCACTGTATTCATGTATATTTTTTCAAAGCTAATATTAGATTAAAAGAGTATAAATACAAGTCGTCAAAAAGACAGTTTACCTTGAATGTATTTCCAAAGAAACTACCACAAAGCCAATTGTATCGTGCTCACTGTTGTAGTGAGCCTGTCTCCAAAGCGATATGCGTACCACTCTCTGTGTCACGCTTTAATACACCGGTGTATATAACACAGATGACACAAAAACGAAGAATTTTGCGTGGTCATCATGCTACTACTGTTATACAGTAGCTACTGAGGCAAGTTTTTGCGTGTTTTGTAGTCAGGGGAATATGTTGCGTTGTCAGCACGAGACTATAATGTCAAGGAGTAGTGAGTGAAATACACTAAGCCTAGCTCGGCATTTCACTTATACATTCTGCAAAGCGTGTTCGAATTCTCGTTTATCTTGCTAACACCAACGCAAGAAATTTGAAGGTTTTTGGTACTGCTATTTATTTCGGTTGGGAAGTGGTTGCAAGTCATAAAAAGAGGGAGATTTTAGTCCTTGGTAGAAATAATGTCTGCGACCACAAACAATATTCTTTGTCGGTAGAATTCCTTTTGACTAGACTGCCCCCTAATGACTTTGTACACCTACTGCCTCTCTATCTCTGACTAAATGAGCCTCAAAATAGTGTAAATTTTAATAATTTTCTTGAATTCATTAAATAAATGTTTTTTCTGTTTCGATACATGGCCTTCGATGCTGTCAGTTAACTGATTTTCCGCAATGAGTTTCATATTTATTTACCTGTTAGGACACGTCAAACAATCTGGGGTTATTTTATCCTTAGAGGTCAGGGAATGTTCATATTTACATTTTTCTGTGTATGTTATTAAGAGGTTTTTGGCACATAGTCCTAGGGAATACAAATAATTTTCAAATAGTTATGTTTGACGACTTTGATTAACATTTGATTCATTGTCCGGATATATATATATATATATATATATATATATATATATATATATATATATATATATATATATATATATATAAGTATTATTCGGTCAAGTTAAACCGGAGTTGGGAGTAATTCCATCAGGACAAAAAAAAAAAAAAAATCATTCAATAGTGAACATTTAAATTTTCCTGATAAAGAGCTCAATGTAACTGACATTACAGTACAATAATTTCTTTAAGAAAAAACAAAAACCGGTCACATTAGAATCATAAATTTATTTCATCCTGTTATGTGTTTTGACATTAATCAAAAACACCAAAATTAACATGACTTCTTCAGATCTTATGGATAAAATAATTCAGAATAGACACAGGAAAGAAGGGTGGGGGGTAAAAGAGGGTTGAAGAGTTTTTTCCTCATTTAGCTTACTTCGGTTTTTTTTTATTGCCGGTTGGAATTATAGTAAATTAGTTTTTATTATTTTTTTTATTTTTTAAAAATCTAAATACATTTCAACTTAAAACTCCAGTTTATAATCCTAATGAGACCAGTTTTTTTTTCTTAATATATATATATATATATATATATATATATATATATATATATATATATATATATATATTAGTTTTATCACACATGCATTACCAAATTATTCCAACATATTTCACTGCCTGAACCTTACAGATAATTCTAATGTCTAAAGGTCTTTGAGTCACTTCAAAAGTGATAGGTTAAACAGGTGGTCACGTATACCGAAGATACTTGCTTACATGACTTGATTTCAAAAATAAATAAGAAACACCAATCCCTGCTCGCATATATATATTTGCTAACACTCTACTAAAGGTAAAATTCAACAAGTATTTTAATTTCATTTTAAACCGGCTTTGCCTACTGTTTATACTGTCTGGAGCAGATTGCCTTTGTATAACCTTTCAAATAGGAGACCGCTGCTGTAACACAAATTACATTAACAATCAAAAATAGAACTTTGTTACTGAAAATTGTCCCTATACATATGATATTATATTATGTGTATTTTTGTAGTTTCTGCAGAAATAGATCTATGTCATAACATTCATATATATATATATATATATATATATATATATATATATATATATATATATATATATATATATATATATATATGAACAGGAAAAATCAATTCTAAAATATCCCCAAAATAAAAGTATCGAAATCGCTGTTGCATAGAACATGTTTTAAGCTAAAAAAATGGTGTTCTTCCACGTACTTACAAGTTATGGTAGCGTCTTGTTTTCTAATTTGCAATTCTGCTATGTTTTTCTATATAGTTTGTTTGTTTATGTTTTATGGCTGTTTATTTAATGCCAAATGATTTTTATACAAATAAACAGTTCTATTTCTAACAATTTAGCTAAGTATAAGTATACTGTTTGTTTGCACACAGTTAAATATCAAAACAATTCAATTTCAAGCAATTCAGTTTAGCGTAAGTACAGTTTCAATGTGAAAAACGGTTCGGTTTCAGACAATTCAGTTTAGCAAACAAAATGGTGTTCTTCCACGTACTTACAATTTATGTTAGCCTCTTGTTTTCTAATTTGTAATTCTGTTATATTGTTCTATATTGTTTGTTTGTTTTTTTGTTTGTTTGTTTATGTTTTATGGCTAGTTAGTTAATGCCAAATCCTTTTTTATACAAATAAACAATTCTATTTTAAACAAAATAGCTTAGCATAAGTATAAAAAGTAAAGTAAAGTTGGTGACCGTAGTCGAGGGTGACCAGAAGGCTCCCTTTTCGACAGCTACTACACCGAGGTGTAGGGGCGGGCGCTACTCCTTTCCCTGGATTTTTCCATTTTACCCTTGATACGTACCTTATATTGCTGAGTGTTAAGCAAGGAGGTATCAAGTACCATTTTTAATGTCTTTGGCATTACACGACCTGTGATTGAACCAAGGTCTCCTGGACTATTGGTTAACACTCTACCCACTAGGCCAATGAGCCGGTTTTGTACTCGTATAAGTATACTCTTTGTTTACACACAGTTAAATGTTAAAAAAGTTCCATTTTAAATAATTCCGTTTAACGTACGTACAGTTTCAATGTGAAAAACAGTTCCTCTTCAGACAATTCAGTTTAGCAAACAAAAGCATTTCCATTTCAAACAATTCGATTAAGCATAAGTATGCAGTTTAAATGCCAAAAAAATTCTTTTTTAAGCAATTAAGTTTAGCATAAGTGCACAGTTATATTTGTCCCATTGATAGGACCCTATAAGGTGCTAAACACCCAGGATTAAAATGGACCCTACAGTGAGGGCAATGAATAGGTACTCTGCAATTCCCCCAAATTCCAGCATTACTGGAACCTCATCATCAAATTGTTTAGCGTCATATCCAAGACACTTGTTGGGTAGAGAGAGGCGTCTTACCCGCCTGCAGAGAAACAAGTCTGGGCAAGTCTGCATACGGAACATAGTGACACATTGACAAAAATCTGGTATAATTATAAACAAGCAAGAAAATGTGCAAAAACACTGCATAAAGAAACTCGAGTGAAAATCTTATATTTATTATTTATCATAAATATATAAATCTAACTAAAACTTCAGAACATTTGTTCAAGTTTAAATTTAATAAAACATATATACAATGAAAGAAATTTTTAAGGCTTCACATTTATACGTGCTAAGCTTGAAGATAATTCGGGATTAAATCTCGAGTAATCGAACGAGAAAAGAAATTCCACAAACTGATAAGGAAAAAAAAAACAAGTTTCCTATGAGTATAATCGATCAGAAATTGTTGGCAAGTCACATCAATTAGCAGGAGGTCTTCATTCCGACTGTCAGGATTTTTAGCGAGGATATTTTAATGAAATTTTGGATTGAAAAATGTGTCATGTGATAAGAAAAGTAAAAAGGATGTAAGAAAAAATAAATCCACAAAACAGTGAAATGATGAAGTCGTTGACAAGAGAAAGAAAAAAAATCGCTGAAAATAATTTGAATTATTAAAATCTGTTCCGATTAAAAAGGAAAAAGGAAGGAATACGTAAATAGTTTAGAGAGAAGCATCAATAGGCTAAACCGTTCAGAGAATATTCTTCAAGAGGACGCATATCTAATAATAAGACAAGGCTGCCTCATATTGTGTAGTGATGAGTGGGTTATACAAGCAGACTATCGTTCGTGAATTTCATTTAGAATCCTATTTAAAATGAAACTCAGTTGATAACATAGCGATTCTAGCAAATACACCCATCCAAGCCGAAAAACTACTGCATAGTTTGGAACGAGCCGCCGCAGGCATTGGCCCCCATGTCAATGCACACAAAACGGAATACATGTGCTTTAATCAAAGAGGCGATATTTCCACACTAAGCGGTAGCTCTCAGAAACTAGTAGACAATTTCACCTACCTAGGAAGCAATGTCTCATCAACCTAAAAAGACATCGACACGCGGTTAACGAAGGCATGGACAGCTATCGATAAGCTCTCGGTCAGATGGAAGTCGAACCTAACCGATAAAATGAAACGCAGTTTCTTCCAGGCAGCGGTCGTATCGATACTGCTATATGGATGCACTACATGGACGCTAACTAAACGGCTGGAGAAATAGCTACACGGCAACTACGCAACAATGCTGCGAGCAATATTCAACATGTCCTGAAGGCAACACCCCACAAAGCACCAACTGTACGGCCACCAACCTCCTATGACGAAAACTATCAAAGTTAGACGAACCAGACATGTAGGACACTACTTGAGAAGTAGGGACGAACTCATATCTGATGCACTCCTATGGACCCCCACATATGGCTGAACAATAGCAGGACGACCAGCTCCAACCTACATACATCAGCTCTGTGAAGATACCGGATGTAGCCCTGAAGACCTGCGAGAAGCGTTGAACGATAGGGAGAAGTGGCGAGAGAGAGGGTCAGGGCTATCCGTGCTGGCGGCACGACATAATATATATATATATATATATATATATATATATATATATATATATATATATATATATATATATATACTACAGGTCACAATTATTCAGCTACCCAACCGACTGAACTGAAATAAGTTAAATAAAATCTATATTTCGCTAAAATTAAAAAAAGAGAGAATTTAAAAATATTTTTTCTTAAGCTTAAAGATGCTTAATAAGATAACACAAAAACATTGTCATATTATTCATAGGTAAATAAATGCATTATCAGATTATACTATATATATATATATATATATATATATATATATATTACTTATAGCAGTTATGTGAGGATACGAGGAGATGAACGATAGGGAGAAGTGGCGAGAGAGGGTCAGAGATATCCGTGCTAGCGGCACGACATGATGATGATACCAGTGTAAAGTATTTGGGACCCTCAAAAACTTGTATTTCTTGTCTTAAAAGTGTTATTTTCAACGAAACATGTTAAATACAATAATGTTTTTATTTATCATACTAGATATAAGTCTTCGTTAGTAATTGCACCTTATATCTTTTAAAAATTGATTTGGAAGCGTTTTTCTACTATAATACTGAGCGTGAATAAAACGTTTTCCAAAAGTTAAATTGTACCACTACTTGAATTTACATTAAACCCTATTGTGTAAATTATTGCTAGCTAGATTCAATCTGTTTTAACTATGCAGAGGACAAGTTCATCAGAGTCACCAGCTTGCGTGACAGAAGACGACTTCTTCAAACATCAGTGCATAACAGAACAATTTTCGTGAAAAAATGTCAGCATCCACTGTGAGAAGACGACACTGAAGCTGTTAATAAACTAATGTTGAGGAAGCAAAATAAAATCAAAAGGCTCCAGTAGGCACAGGACAATAATGCAGTAGAATAATGTCTTTTGGACTGACCAATCAAAGTTCAAATTCTTTCGGTCAAATAGGAAGCTATATATACGGTGAAGAGTTGGTGAGAAAAAGAGACTTTAGATAATGCGACTATACCAGACTCATGAGTTCACAGTACTCCAAATAAAAGTAAAAAAAACAACTTTGTAGATAGATTTAAACCAGTATTAAAGAGAGCCTAATTCCCCCCCACACACACATTTACTTGCACACAGACACGTATATACTAACTTAAAATATATCTATTCGTGGAGACAAACGCTTTGTCATATTCATTAAACTCAACCCATGCCACAGAGAAACACTTATCAGTGTATTGTGTTCTAATTACATGGGAACATGTGTATGCAGAGAGAGAGAGAGAGAAAGAGAGAGAGAGAGAGAGAAACAACGACCATTAAAATATATTAACGATTATTTTTGTACATCATAATACGTGCATGCATGCGAATACACACACAGGCACATATACATACACAAACACATTCACAGACTACATACTTGTATATGAAGAAATGTTAGATTTTGGTAAATCTGACAAGATGATGAACATAAGTGGAAAAGAGGAAAAATCAGACACTTACAAAGGGTTTGGTAGTAATGTTTCCTCCTTTATTAACGGAAGAACTTCATCAGACTAAATATGTTTTGCGTTTTTCTACATTTTTGTAATTTAGGGAAAAATAATATAACGGAGAATGTAAACAGGTATAATCACGGACGATTTACTCCAATAAGACATTCAAAGACACAAATCATGGAATTAAAAAGGATCACACCCCCATTAAATCAGTCTTCACTTTAAAAACAGTGACCGCCAGAGTAATTATCACATAGCTCCTGAAGAAAATTTAAATCTGGAAAATTTATAGAGCGAAAATATATGAAATAAAAAAAAAAATTAAAAAAACTTAATACTAAATCCAAAATCATTTACTGACCTATTCTTTCCAAAATATCTACTTTTCTCTCGCTAGACCAACAATGTTTATATATAAACATATATACATAAGACTGAGCCAAAAATTTTGCCAAAGGTGGTGAAAGAGACGAACTTCACTGGACTGTGAAATGCCTAAGTCGCCGGATACTCTTTAAGTACAACCCGTCGGAATTGCCTCTATGACTCGGAGTATAGTCTAAAAGTCCACGGTTTTAGGCTTATTTAATCTTGCATGATCTTTGAGTCAAATCTATCTTTGGGTCAAATAAAACTAAACTCTATACTTAGGCCAAACTGAATTCTTTGGAAGAGAACTGTTTTTGACATTTGAAATGTGTACTTTTGCTAAACTGAATTGTTTGAAGAATGACATTACTTAAAATGTAAATGATACTCATCAAAAAGTGAGTGGACAAACAGATGATACTGTTGCCATTGACATTCCACAGAGTAACTCTACATGATCGTTGTATGAATTTTTTTAGCCTTAATCCTTTTCTTTTCCGAAAAATCATGTTAGATTCATCAGGTGAGAATGTCTATCGTTTCGGGGCCTTCCTTTCAACGGTTTTATTCGCACATGGTCTCTCACTGAATATAAATGTGTATATCACTAAAGCTCTATTAGTTATTGACTAAGCTTAGCTTAGAAGTTGAAATAGAACTGTTTGGACATTTAACTTTGTGTAAACAAAAAACTTTACGTATGCTATACTGAATTGTTTGATATAGAACTGTTTTTTTTTATTTTTTGATATTTAAATTGTGTACTTTTGTTTAACCAAATTGTTTGAAATAGCGCTGTTTATAAGTACAAAACAGATTGAATAACCATGAAAGTTTGATATGCCATAAAACCCAACTAAACCAAATCCTATATATTTAATATATATGTTTAATGAGGATTTGGCAGTAAATAACCAACAATGGTTGATATGCCATAAAACCAAACCAAAAGAAATCATATATATTTATAATATATGTATAAAAAGGATTTGGCATTAAATAACCTATATTTGTTGATATGCCATAAAACCCAAACAAACCAAATTATATATATATTTAATATATATGTATAAGGTAGATTTGGCATTAAATAACCTACAATGGTTGATATGTTATAAAACCCAACCAACATAATCCAACTAGCATAATATCAATGCCGAAAAAGATATTTTCATCTATCTAATACCTAGTACAAATCTTTTTTTATGTTTAAATTCTAAAAAAATATTTGTATATTATGAATAATGATCATCACGGTTTGATATTTTCTGTGTAATGTAGAATTCAAACTTTTGGAACTCTTTGTATTTTTTCAATTCAGTTCTATATCTGGTATACTTAAAATAATTTCATTACGATTGAGTTAATTAATTACTTGAATTGAGGTGCCCATTGGGTAATTTTCTCATCAATGGACTGGTTTACTCGAGTACAAATCCGAAGTGAGACTGTTTGAATTAAGCCTGGGAAGGGTATTAATCCAACTCTTCTCCCTGGGTAACTAGTTGATCAGACTTACACCTTATCCTTTAAATGGTGTCTGATCTATTTAAATCAGTCCCCAAACCACGCTACATGAGTTACGACCATACGTCCAAACAAAATTTCAGAATAAATCTTTCCGTCTTTTACATACTAATTATACCAAAAATTTTTCACGGAGTCATCTACTATTACGTCGTGCAATATCTAACATCTGATAAAAAAAATTGAAGAGTAAAACCTGCAAATAGTCGACATAAGTATCCCAGAAGACAACAGAAGAAAACTGATCGAAAGATAGACAATAGTCGAATTTCAAGCATTGCCCAGGAGATTAAAACAAAAAATTGAAGGTGACGATCATATAAATGGAATGTTGAAGACAATGTAAAAAATATATATATATTACTCGATTTTTAATGATTTTAGATTCAGAACAGAATGTAGACGTTTCAGGCCAAGTTTTAAAAATTACTATATTACTAGAGAGATTTCTTAGATAAGAATGCGTTTATTGCAATTTGTTTCTAAAATTCCCAAGATGTGAATAGAGCTTCATGGTAGCCTTTTACATACACAACCTACCTATTATTTTGTTTATAAAAATACATTTTCAAGTTTTTTTAGAATAATTATCGGCGAAGTTTTCTTTCTTGTTTGATCATCTGTCTTCAGTATTACTCCTTTATTGTTTGTTTTTTTTTTAACCTGGAATATTTCATTCTACAGATAAAAAAATGAGAGTATTATGTGGCTTTAATGGGGTTATTTAGAATTCTCGTTTGTCATGGCTTTTGTCGCTTAGATAGTAAAGAAATTGATACACAGAGGACGATAACTTCATGAAAATCCTCGTGAGATTATTCTTTATTTTTCATGCGATGGTTATAACAGTGACCCGAGTGAATTGCTGTTAGAAGTTGGAGAGGTTGGAAAGATTAAGTATTTTTTAAGTATTAATGATAATGTGTGAAAATGATTTTATACAAATTAGTATGTTATAGTATACTTATAATGTTTTAAATTTTCATTTGTGTAACAAAAATAATACACTGTTTCTACATATATAATGAGCCAAGTCGAATGGCTGTAGAATACACCAACTGCATTTCTGTTTAAGTGTAGGGCACCCTCCACCAATGTGTGTCCTTGATACGACACAAACAATATGATGATTAGGTTCCAGTTCTGGATCTCTGATGAATGTATAGTACTCATTCATTGCTATTGCTTTCAGGTCCACGCTGCTCTGGGGTCCTATTATGGGTCAAATAAAGCTGTACATTTAAACTGCGTGCAAAAAAGGATTATCTTTAATTGAATTGTCAGACATAAAACTCTTGACCATTTAACTGTGTGTAAACAAATGGCAGTCTAATGGAATTGTTAGTGATTCATAATAATACATAGAACAATTTAAATATGTCTAAACAAATGAGTAATGTTGAATAGAATTATTAGGGATACATAGCAATACTTGTGAAGAATTCACTTTGTACCAACAAATGATTAATATTGAATAGAATTATTTGTGTTAGACCGCAATAATCAAAACCATTTAACTGAGGAGAAACAATACTTTTACCTAATTGCGTGCCAACAAATTAGTTCTAACTCATTTAAGAATGATATTACCAAGAAAATATACCCTACAAATTATATGTATGTCCATTTAAATACATGCAAACAAAGGACAAGTTTTAAATAGTAAGTGAGACAAGGCAATACTTGAAAGCTTGAAACTGTGTGAAAATAAATTATTAATTGTTAAAAGAATCATTCGTGTTAAATATAAATACTTAAAAACCATTTAACCTTTTACAAAAGAAAATGAACTCAGGCTTGTTTTAAAATGTTCACCCATCATATATATTTAATACTTATTTATAAAAAGGATATGGCATTAAATGACCTACAATAGATGATATGCCCTATAACCCAACCTAATCAGCCTGCATATATATATATATATATATATATATATATATATATATATATATATATAATTTATGACGTATTAATCTTCTTGGCTATTAAAAGCAAAAGCAGCCCTTACAAAAACAGATTGATACAACTTAAGCATACCTTTCCCAAGAGTATTTGTCTGAAAATGAACGTAGTAGTATGACCTAAATTCGAACATGCTTACTTCGAGGCTATATTTCAGAACTTTAGACCTTACGCCACTGAAACTGTTTCTTTCTCTGTCTCAGTCCCTGTCTGTCTGTCTCTCTCTCTCTTTATATATATCAATATATATAATATCATTAAACTAATAAATCTAGTACGTCTCAAGTTCATCTTTTGTCGATTCCTTTATGATATATAACTCTTTAAAAAAACGTCTTTGCAAAAACCTTTCACTTGAAGATGACCAAAAGTCAAAGCTTCTTTTGAACAATCAGAAAATCAGTAGCACAAAATAGATATTGCCTAAATTTCTGTGATGAAGCTTGATAATTAACAGCATTTGTTCCATAGTAATATTCACAACGTTTCGGCTGATGTATTTTTCAGTTTCCTGTTGAACCCTCAATCTATACAGAACTTCCATCCGAACTGTATTTAATCCATAGCGTAGATTGTTCTAATTCCGTTAGGCATAACTGGGTATCAGTACTAAATTATAAAAAGTATTGTATGGATTGAACCTGCGACCTCCAAATGATCAAAATTTGAAGTTCCTGAACTCAATGCCTATATCCGTTACGCCATACATACTGCTATTTGAGTTACTGTTTTTATTCTTCTTTCTCTCCAACTGTGTGATAGAGTCTCATTTATATCTTGGACTCCCTCAGCGCCTCATAGGGAGAATGCAATATTCTGATTAGTCCTATTTTTGCGCGCACTCTCTCTCTCTCTCTCTCTCACACACACACACACACACACACACACACACACACACACACACACACACACATATATATATATATATATATATATATATATATATAATTTCATCTATGTCAAATTAGATTTACACTATCATCCATAAGTAAGAACCTCTTTTGTTTTTTTTTCCTAAAATAGCCTATATTACCTAAACTTAGTAGGATTTTATTATCTCTAGTTAAACGTTATTATATAAAACAGATGTCATAAGATATTATCTATTACAAAACTCTGGCATGGAAAAAACGAAAAATATGATTGCACCATGCCTGCAGCCTAAAATGGATCTACAGGGACATCTGACGTGGTGTAATGAAAAAAGATTAGCTGTTAGTCAGTTCGAATCTCAGAGGGCGCCTTATACTTCCGACCATATAACACAACCAGACTAAGCTTACTAAAATAGAACTGCATTACAGGTATGAGGTGCAGTTATATATAACTGCTATATATTAATAGTATTGGTTCTCGATACTCACTGCTAAATGTAGCATATTGACCCTTGATCGAGCCGTCAATCAAGAAAAAGGTGCATCCGGTCGAAGATATCGGAATATCTCCTTGACCTGTGGACGTAGTTGAATTCAGTGCAGATGCGTACGCCCACAGGAAGCAGGTAGATGACAAATAATTATATAACCAGACGGCCTGAGTTCAGTTGGAGTTCGAGACAGGCAGAAAGTCAATCCCGGGCAGTTCGAGTTAAAGTTCCAGTCGCAGTTGGAGATAGGATGCCCTCGGACTGAGAACCAGCTCCAGACAGAGGGCTTGGGCCTTCAGGACCCCGTTTGAGCAGCCCAGCAGAATGAGGAAGGAGTGCTCAGAGGAATTTGGGGTCAATATGTGGCAGTCTCTCTCCGTCTCCAACTCACCTCTCACACATAACCAACATCAATCCTTTCGCAACCCTTTCGCAACCCTTTCGAGAATAAAGTGTGAGAGGTATGTTTTTTTTAAAGAAGCATGTTCGTATTTCATTGAATTTCGTCATTATGTGCCCGTTATATTTGTATATGTATACGTATAGTTATGTGTGGCTATACAACATAAAGAGTGCGTTAAGAAATAATTTGTAACGATATACGTTTGGTTTGTATAATGGTTTTCAAGAAATAATAAAATCCTGGTTACATTAGTTTAGGTGAAACAATCATTTCAATGATTTATCATCGAATCGATAAAATGCAATGTATTTTTTTGTTTTCACTTACATTAGTGTGAATACAAAAATGGACACATCGAATAGATCAATATCGCAGTGCGTATGTCAAATTAGATCATTAGAGGTGCACTTATTTACGGGTGACAGTGTACACAAAATTGCACTAATGTTAATTAGAGTAAGCTATCAATTAAGATGGAGATAATGAGAAACGTGAGCACGAAAACTTAAGCCATAAAGGTTTGAAATCTCATTACGTAAGAGGTGTCCTCATGGCGTAATGCTTAAAGTGCTAGACTGCGGAATCCTCCCAGTTATGGGTTAAATATCGTCACTGCTGTATGGTTTTGGCATTTAAGTATGGTTTTGACATTTGATAACCCACGAAAGTTGATATGCCAATAAAACAAAGAAACCAACCCAATTATTTAGTAAAATGAGTTTATTTTGTGCTTAAAGGGTGAGGCATCCGAAGAGACGTGAGCTCGCTGGTAATGAGATATGTACTTTTTATTCTTTATTTTCCCGAGACGGAAAGTGTTGTTGTTTTTTTGGCTTAAGTAAATAAAACAGATCTAATTTGTCTTAAAACTTTGCCTTTGTGACTTGGGTAACCAAGGTTTAAAAAGATTACAAATTTTCAAGTACATTTTAGATAAATTCAGTGCTCAGTAGTAAATCTAAAAAGCAAAAAATACCTACTTTTAAATATTTTGGCTTATTTTTTTTACCTCTAGTATAAATACATGTAAATGGTGAATGTTGTTTTATTCAAGCCGCATGTAAATCAAAATGTGCAAATTTTCCGGTTTTTACGTAGAAAATAAGTTAATTTCTACACTTCATTATTCAGTGCTGAAAAACAAAGATTGAAAAGAAAAAAAAAACATCTTCAATACAATATAAGCCCCGTACAGTAAATGCCATTATCAATAGATTAAAAATATAGTAAGGTACTGTAATTGCCATTTTCTCTACTTTTATAGCATACACTGCATACTCTAATCGTAATTTTCTATAAATGAAAGATATTGCATCATACTAATAGGGTCATTTAGTGTATTTTTATAACATAAGCAATACACTATAATGATCATTCTTTTGCAACATAATCAACTTACTATTTTTGATACTTTCGTAACTTAAGCAACATGCAGTATTCTAGACTTATACAGTATAAATCATTTACATTTGCTCATTTTCTAATCTTTAACAACATAAGAAATATACTATAAAGACCATTTTCTACACTTTTACAATAGTAGCAACATACTATTTTCAATACTTTTACAACGTAATCAAAATACTTTTTTCAGTAGTTTTACAACATAATCAACAGACTACTTTCAATACTTGTACATCATAAGAAACATCATGATTGCCATTTTTTATACTTATGCAATAAAAGCAACATAATACAATGGCCATTTTATATACTTTTAACATATAAGTAACATAGTAAAAATACCTTTTTCAATACATTTACAATATAAGCAACATAATTAATGGCCATTTTGTATAATTGTACAACATAAGAAACTTACAATTTTCATCGCTTTTTGCAATGTGAACATACAATAATTCCAATTTCCCATACATTTACAACAGAAGTGTCATACTATAATGAGCCTTTCCTATACTTTTACAACATAAGAAAACATACTATTTTCAACATAAGTAATATACTTTAATGACAATTTCTATACTTTTACAACGTAAATAACAGGCTATCATGGAACAAAGTTTGTGTGACATTGTGTAATGGTTTTCAAGACGAACTCTCTAATCTTTTAACTCGCATGTTGCCCATCTAAAAACAATAAAAGGAAAACTAAGTGCGGCTTTAATTTAGCTCAAGTCTGTAATTATGGATTTTCAAGGAAGAATGTGTACTCTGTTCATTAGTAATTGTTTCTTGGACTGGCATGTTAAGCAATACACTATGACAAGATGCGCAGAATAAAGGTTTAAGTAGACATTTAGAAATGAAGGGGGCGATTTACGGTAAAGTCACGCTGAAAGCAACGGTTCCCGGTAGATAATCCAAATTATGCAGCGATGAACCTTCATCGGTATTTTGATGGATGACCATTATAAACAATAATTATCATAAGCAATTTGAGGTTTTACTTAGTCAAACTCAGTTGCAAGAAAGCAAGATGTACAGCGTTTCGAATTGGAAAAGATTAGTGCTCAGAAAGAGGAATAAACTAACAATATTCAAACCTTATTCCGCGAGAATTAAGTATATTTGGTTGCGTGCGTGTGCACTAGAGACACAGGGACCTAGTTAACTCATTTTTGATGTAGGATAGTTTCTGGAATCATCAAAATTTCACGTGACGAAGTATACACATTTTATTTTCTCATGCTAATAGAAAGAGTTTGCAAGAACTAATTTCAGTGAGTTACATCTCCTGCTGTTTTAGCTTGTTTACCGAATTTATAGATTTAGAACAAAAATGAAACGTCAGTTTCAACAACTGAACAAAATGGTGGAAATTTATTTATTCGATTTCTACAGCGGTAATTCTGATTTTCATGGCGAATTTGAGGAGTTTAACTTTGAAAACCTAGTTCTATTATTGTGATGTTTGTGGTAACTATGCAATGACATAAAAATGTTTGTATGTGAACCAAGGTATATCTTAATAGGATACGTAGTGACTATAAATAAAAAAGCAACGTATTTTAGCTTTTATTTGTGTACATAACGTGAAAATGTTTGGTTAATTTCAACAAATTACTTCAGTATCAGCTTGCTAGTGGTTAAAAATACAGCCTCACCAAGTTGGTTGAACCTAGAATACGTTAATTGTAACGTCTAGGCAGAGGTAAGACTTGTACATCTGTTAAGAAGTAATCGCATTTGATAGGGCAATGTGCAAAAAAACTAAAAAAACAAAAAAAACAAACAAAAAAAAAACAAAAACAAGAAACAACTTCCACAAAAATTGTAAATAAGAACGTACTATCAATATGATTCCTTAGCTTCTAGGCATAAAATAACCCTCGATGGGTTGACATGGCTTTAAAATTAATCAATCAAAAACATAAGCAACATACTATAATTTCAATTTTGCATACTTGTACAACCTAAGAAACCTACTATAATGACCTTTTCCTATGCTATTACAACATAAGCATCAGACTATTTTTAATACCTTTTCATTATAAGTCATAGACGGTGCGGTGAGGATTAACCTTCAGTTCACTTCAATTTAAATTATTTGGGAAAGGAATGAAACCACTTTTCCCTGAGCTAAGTATAAATATCAGTCCAGTCTTAGGTTTTTGTCTACTAAAGCAACTTGTCTGATATAAGATTTGATCAAGCATCGTTCCTTTCTATGGGTATTATGTAACCCAGTACAACCTGTCACATTATACTCGCAGAGAAGAGAGACACCTCCAAATCAGAGGTTTACCACGTGAGATATAATGAACGGGTCTTGCTTACCGTGACTTAATAAGCTTAAGAATACCCCTAAGGAGCGTCACATCTTATTACTTTCTTTTCTTTTCATTTCGTTTTTCTTTCAAACTGAAGAATCTTTCATCTCTTACTCGTCTTGTTCAACGACTGTACTTGTATAATATAGGCTGATAGAACTGAGGTTGCATTAAAAGGTCAATCTGAAAGTGAGTACACGCCACCTAGTGGTCAGCACGGTACTTGAACATTTAGAAATATACACTTGAGATAAACACCGGCTTTTAGCCATTTCAACTTTGGTTTAAATATCCGTGGCGACTTCTGCAGACTTCTATCTTCGATGATCTGACTGTGATTATTAAGAGTTCGCCTGTCCATTAACTGAACCATTTCCACAAATGTTTCTCTGTCCATTAACGGAAGAAGAGTGTCGGATATATTTCGGAACTTTGACGGTCTGTCAATTATCTGTAGTTCAACCCCCCGACAAGCACCATTTACCATCCATAAGTTTCCTTTCTCTCTTTTACTTAAATTCTGTGTCACTTTCTTTGCTTCCAATACTCTACTATATTTTTCTCTTTTTTGTTCTTTCTTTTGCTTTATTTAAAAAAAATTGTTTGCTTTTGTTTTTGTTTTTGTTCTTTGGTCGTCTTCGCATTCTTTTCCATCCAATCCCATTAAAAAAAAATCTCTGCCATCGTTTCCTTTATTCGTTCGAGTTCTATTATTTTAATCGTTCCTTTGACCTGTGTCTTTTTCAAAATGCATCCATTTCTTTTCTTTGACACTTTCTTTTTCTCTTTCTGTGTTTATGATCTTTTTTCTAAAAATGTATTTTCTTTCTTTCTTTCTTTCTTTCTTTCTTTCTTTCTTTCTTTCAATATCCGATTCATCCGTCTTTCTTGCTAGATATTTTATCTTCCAACGTCCTATTCCTTTTACTTTTTTTATCTATGTATTCATTTGTGTATTTTTTTCCAAGGTTTTACTTCTTTTTTATTCTCGCTATTTTTCCTTTTATCCACCTTCGTTAGTGTCACATTTTTAGAACTTCTTTCTTTAGATTATTTTTTAAAAAAATTTCATAGTTCTTTCTTTCTTTCTTTCTTTCGTTTGTCCCAGCCAATTTTCATTTGTTTTTATTTTTTGAATATTCTTCTATCTTCAGTTTACATTTTTCTCTACCAAATTTCCTTTTTTTCATTTTTGAACAGTTTTCATCTTTCCTTATTTCTTTCTTTCTTTCTTTCTTTTTCTCACCGATCTGTTTGACATCCAACATTGCTAGAGATATTCTTTCAAAAATTATTTCTTACGTTCGACAGACCTTTCTTTCTTTCTTTCTTTCTTTCTTTCTTTCTTTCTTTCTTTCTTTCTTTCTTTCTTTCTTCTCCCACAATATCTTTATTATTTTTATTTCTCTTTCTTTCTTACTTTCTTTCTTTCTTTCTTTCTTCTTCTCATCATCTGTTTAATATCCTTCATGGCTAGAGAAAAATTCTTAAAAAAATTCTTTTTTTCATTCGACAGACGATCCATTCATTCATTCTTTCTTTCTTTCTTTCTTCTCCCACAATATCTTTATTATTTTTATTTCTCTTTCTTTCTTTCTTTCTTTCTTTCTTTCTTTCTTTCCTCTTCCCAAAAACTGTGTTAAAAGATATCGGTTTTGCTTTCATACTTTTTTAAAATGGGGACTAACTTGTCTATATGTCTAGATTTCGTGTAGACGTTGAGATTGCGATCTACATGTCTACACACTATATAACTTTATTATAAAAACTGTCGATTGCTCACACATGTTCATTTAAATCAAAACTTTTAAGATTAAAACTAAATAACAATTATTTTAATATATTTGGTTATACTTATTATATATATGGTATCAACACGACACCTGGAGAGGAAAATGCGTTCTCTGATCGATAAAATAAAACGCCGCTTTTTCCAAGCAGCGGTTGGGTCGATGCTGCTATATGGATGCACCACATCGACGCTAACTAAACGTATGGAGAAAAAGCTTGACAACAATTACACAAGAAGGCTGCGAGCTGTATTTAAAAAAAACAGCAGCTTTACGGCCAGCTAGCACCCATCACCAAAACTATCCAAGTTAGACGAACCAGGCATGTGGAACAATGTTGGGGAAGTAAGGACGAACTCATAAATGATGTATTCTTGTAGTCCCTTCACTAGGACACATTTACAACAGCCCTGTACCGATACAGGATGTAGCTAGGAAAACCTACTGGGAGTGATGGATAAAGATCCGTGTTAGCAGCGCTACATGATTATATATATATATATATATATATATATATATGTGTGTGTGTGTGTGTGTGTATGTGTGTGTGTGTGTGTGTGTGTGTGTGATAGCCGTCTATATAATCTAAATTAAAAATAAAGAAACAACCTGATGAATATCTAATTTAAAAAAAAGGATAATATATATGATATATTAGCTTATAAGATTGTTAAACATATGTACACCCTTGGTTTATCATGACATACGTTTGCAAAACACTTATGTTGCTCTGTGGTTCTAAGCAAATGCAGTCCCGTGAAAACGTAACACGTTAACAAGTGACTAGACAAACTGAAATTTTAGATTTTTCTCGTCAATGATATTTTAAAGTTGGAAAATGTTCTATGTTGGAGTTTCCCTCCCCAGTTTTGAGTTTGGAGTTAAACTCTCTTGTAAGTGTTGCCTTAAACACGCCTTTGTCATTAGACTGGAGTCTCTTCTACCATATATATATATATATATATATATATATATATATATATATACGAGGGGCATACGATAGGTTTACAGACTTTTTTCGTATGGGCATTTAAAATTGACGTACACTCTTGGAAATCCAGTATGTCATAGCTGTACACCTTATGAGGTGACTGGCCAATTTTTATGATTTCAGCTTCAAATATACAGCGACAGCAGCAATTGGAATACACCCTACTAAAGCCTGATTGTCACAGCAGGTGAATTTCAAAAATGCAATCTGACATTTCAGATGAACGATATGCAATAAAATTCCGTTTTAAACTTGGAAAACAATGCCACAGAAACGTGTGGACTGCTTTAGACTGCTTTTGGAGCATCTTGCATGAATCGGGCATCAGTTTTTGAGTGGCATAAGAGATTCAAGGAAGGCAGGGAGTCTGTGAGGGATGGTGAAAGGTGTGGGAGGAGTAAGGAAGTCAACACACTAGAGTTGATTAGCCAAAAGTTAGGGTTAGGGTTACTATGTTGAGGTTTTAAGAGAATTCAGGAAGAGATTCCATCGGAAGAGGCCAGCACTCTTCAAATCGGGTCAGTAGCATTTCCATCAGGACAATACACCTGTCCACTAACCCATCCTTGTCACAGACTATTCGACCAAGATGGGCATCAAGACAGTTCGTCACCCTCCTTATAGTCCAGGCCTTGCTCCCTGTGACTTTTCTTTATTCCCTAAGCTCAGAGGCTGTCGTTATGAGACAATTGAGCAGATGAAAAAGGCTGTGACGAAGGTCATTGACAAACTCACACAAGAGGACCTCCATGGGGCCTTCCAGAATTTGTTGGAACAGTACAAGTGCATTGCAGCTGGAGGAGATTGCTTCGAAGGGGACCAGAGTTTCATGTGTGTACTATCACTAAAAGTGCCGATAGGAAAAAAGTCTGGAAACTAATCGTATGCACCTCGTACACACACACACACCCACACACACCCACACACACACACATCTATATATATATATATATGATGGAATTAAATTGCTTTAAACTGCAGAGAAAAGTTTAAACTCAGCAGGCTATATATTAAATATAATTATACTATAGTTATTAGGGATAATAGATATATTATATATTTAAATGACATTAAATAAAAGAGATGTTTTCGAGCTTCTTTGGTTGTAGTGTATAAATGTAGTGATTCATTCCATCGAACAAGTTATCTGAGATGCTAAACAAAAACTAATGAAATCATCTTTTTACTTGATTTTGTCTCACATCGGGAGACAAAAAAAAACGTAATACGGTTAGCGAAGATTACATTTCCGAAAATATATCCCAAATATTAAATAAGTACTTAGATAATGCAACTGTGACTCTTATCAAATTTCTACTGTGTTCAAAATCAATTTCTCAACAATTTCATATTTTCCACTGTGTAGAGAACAATGTGACTTGCTTTTTATTTGAATATTTCATTCAGATCTATCATCCTGGAAAGATGCATTTTGATCGTTCTTGTTGTCAAAAGCCATATAAGATTAATTGAAATCAAAGAAAAGAAAAACGAAAATATGCAAAAATTACAAAAAATGTTGGTGAAAATGGTTGCTTACATTTTCGTCATCGTGCTTCCTATATAAGGTCATTCGAGACTGAATATTCACTCATCGCATGTTATGCATGACAGAGTGCATCCTTTAGTCAGAGGTTACTCACCCGTCTCAAAACCACATATTGTTATCATGTTCTTGATAAATTAATTTTATTCATGTATGACTTAAGATTGATCATATTTCTTTGATACGAAATTATTTCGTGTGTTCTTATTCTAAAGTCTTGCACAGATTGATTGATTGATAGCTTTTAACGGCATGATAACCAGTTTAGGGTAATTTTATTCCTGTAAGTCTCTTTTGGTATGCCTTAAAAAGACAAACACCAAAGTGAAAGTGCGTTCTCCGGATGGAGACACAGACTACTTCGATATTGTAGCAGGAGTACTGCAAGGAGACGCACTTGTCCCATACCTCTTTATCTTCTGTCTAGACTACGTGCTTAGAACATCGATTGATAAAATCAAAGAAAATGGTCTCGAGCTGACAAAGAAAAGAAGTAGAAAGTATTCCGCAAAAAACAATAACCAACCTTTATAAGGACGGTTGCAAATCACGAAGGCCGAAAGAGGTATTTTTGCGTTAATGGTCATTTGTTCCGAAATGTAATTCTTACCTTGCTGGTGACACTCGTATCAAACTTATCTGTTTCTTGAACCTATCCCGAGAGTTCTTGTCGTTAATCATTTGTTTTGGGTCACACATCCGATTATCAGGTTCACCAAATTGGGGAAGATTACATACTGATTGTTAAAAACAAAAATTGTATTTTTACTTAACAAATATAGCCGTGCTGTATTTATCATATTTACCTAACCCCTCCGCTCGGGCAGGATATGCCACAAGGTCAGTTTTTTAAGCGGAGTTTAACAGGTTTGAATTCAGAGTATTCCTTCTCCTAGACTAGTTGCCTTACCAAGGATGAAGAACCTAGTCTGCCCTACTATTTACCCATAGCTGGAGGGAGAAGAATTGGATTCATACTTTTCCCAAGGGTATTAAGTGCTATGTGAAATGCAGTCTGTCTCGTCCAAGATTTGAACTCGTGTCGCCGTGTCCATTTCCTATGACGATAACCATTACACCACAGACACCTCCATTTTTCCCCCTCCGCTTGAGCAGGATATGACATCAGGTCAATTTTTAAACGGAGTTTATCAGGTTTGAATTCAGAGTTTTCCTTCTCCTAGACTAGTTACCTCACCAAGGCTGAAGAACCTAGTCTGTCCTACTATTTACCCATAGCTGGAGGGATAATAATTGGATTCATACTTTTCCCAAGGGTATTAGTGCTATGTGAAATGCAATTAGCCTGGTCCAGGATTTGAACTCGTGTCACCGTGTCTACTTCCTACGACGATAACCATTACACCACGGGCACCTCCGTGCTGTATTTATGACCCGGTTCTTAGGACTTGTAGGATTTGTATTTTATTCCTGTCACTTGTTCTTCTACGTACGAGTGTGCATATGAAACATAAAAAATAAAACATAAAACTGTGAAATAAAAAAGAAAATATTAAAAAAGTTAATCAACGAAAAATCAAGATGCATGACTATTAGTCGAGAGTGTGTTGATAAATGGCTTGGCTTTATCAGCTAAGAGCACACGTGATAATATTTGTATTTTAACTGTGACACCTCCTTCTCTAAGTATTACCCCGACAATAAAGAATAAATGTTTTAGAAAATAAATAAAGAATTGAAAGTAAATAAAAAAATATCAAAAGTTTTATCAGCTTAAGATTAAGCAGCTGAAACATTAAACTATTTTACAGTTCGCAAACTAATGATTGAAGAATTGTTAGTGTTTAATAGAAATATTTGAGATCATCTCACTGTGTACAAAGGAATGATTAATATTTATCTAATCATAAGTTAGATAACAATACTTATAACCAAGTCACTCTCAGTAAACAAATAAACAATATTAATTTAATTATTAGTGTTTAATAGAAATTATTCAGACAATTTCACACTCTACAAAGAAATGATTAATATTTATAGAATCAAAAGGGTTAGATAACAATACTTGTAACCATCGCACTCTCTGTAAGCAAATGAATAATATTAGTATAATTATTTGTGTTCAATAGAAATACTTCTGACAATTTCACACTATACAAAGAAATGATTAATATTTATAGAATAATAAGTGTTATATAACAATACTTGTAACCATCGCACTCTCTGTAAGCAAATGAATAATATTAGTATAATTATTTGTGTTCAATAGAAATACTTCAGACAATTTCACACTATACAAAGAAATGATTAATATTTATAGAATAATAAGTGTTATATAACAATACTTGTAACCATGTCACTCTCTGTAAATAAATGTATAATATTAAGATAATTTTTGGTGTTCAATAGAAATACCTGAGACATTTAACAATGTGCAAAGAGATTATTCATATTTATAGAATTATAAGCGTTAGATAACAATACTGGAAACCATTTCATTGTGTGCAAACAAATTATTAATATCAACAGAATTGTTATTAATAGATAGCATGACTAGAAACCATTTCACAGCCTGCAAACAATTGATTCATTTTAATAGAATTATTAGTGTTAGATTGCATTACTACTTTAAATCATTTCACTGTGTGCCAAAAAATAGTTAATATGAGAAGAATTATGAGAGCTTAATATTAATACTTGAAATCATTTAAATATGTGCAAACAAAAGAGCTCTCACTCGATTAAAAATTGTTACTTACTAAGTATCCGCTAATAAATGAATACACACACACACACACACACACACACACACATATATATATATATATATATATATATGTGTGTGTGTGTGTGTGTGTGTGTGTGTGTGTGTGTGTATATATATATGTATATGATGTGGCATTATGTAACCCACAAGGCTTGGTATACAATAAGACATGACCAAACAAAACTGTATTATTTCTTTATACCCTGAAGATTATTTGCCAATAAATCCCATCTTTTTAACGCTACAAAAGAGTTATTTTCTCGTTAATTAATGTTAGCTTTCTTCAAACATAAAACAAATAACGCAATTATTATTCAATTATACTGTATTTTTATACTATATCAATAAATGGAAAATATCTGCTTGACTTTAAACAAAGGAATTGCTGTATCGCTCCTGGGTATGGCTGGTGAAATTTGTAACAAAAATGTGATAAAAAATTGAATAAAACAAAATAAGAAATAAACTTAATCTCCATGTGTTAAGGACATTTACATTGATAAAGAATTTCTAATAATAAGCAACAATCAACGAGAAGCCATGTTCCTGATGGGCATTACTTACGTTATAGGAATTAATTTTTCGACTTCAAAAGAAAACTTAACGAATTGGTATGACTAAAATACAAACGCTGGTAGAAAATACTGAATTAGCACCTAAACGGTAAAATCCCAGCAAGCACAATGAGTCACAAAAAGAGTACGCTCGAGATAGAATTCACAATAACTTCGGGGAGAAACATCAACTATGGTCGAAATTCACAAACCAATTTTCGCCATTCCCGAAAAGAATATCACCGATTGAAGCCCGAACAATATATGGAAAAATCTTATAAGAAAGAATTTCATGAGGTCAAGAAATGAAAAATTATCAAGTAGAAATATTTCAAAACCCGAAGTATGAAAGCCCAAGCTCGTTATGCATCAATAAAAGCCAGCTAACAATCTCTGAGGAGTCAGTGCTAAGTAAGGGTCTTAACTTCGCCACGACGCTCAAGTAGATCCCCAAGTTAGATCTGATAGCTCCAATCAAGGAGGCAGACTTGAAAATTCCGAAAGCCCAGGCAGATAAGCTAATATTGAAAGGGAGATAAGCACAAGAGAAATCAAAGGCTCCTAAACCAAACATCTCAAAGAAAGAACAAAGATTCCATACTACAAATGAAATATAGGTGACTAGCGCAACTGTATTTGTATTTGTCTCTGCCTAATGACCCGAAGGTCAGACAGCTGGCGCAACTGTACAATAAGCTACCACACATATGTGGACTTCCTAAATTCATGCAGATGGTATTCCATTTAGACCAATTGTCAACAACAGAGGTTCAACTAAAACCCATTTAGCCGCTTCATTATAGAGATAGTCGCCCCACTAACGAGTAAGTGTTCATCGTATGTCCCGAGCTCTGTCAACTTCGTGGAAAAATAAATTATGCTCCCATTTAGTCCAACCAGATGGTGAGTCTAGACGTAGTATGCCTGTTCATGAAGGTACCCACTGGTGAGTTGCAAACAGTATTACAGGAAAAGTTTGCGGCAGATCCCTTGCTGGAAGAATGCACCAATGCCCCAATAGATAACCTGATGGAGATTTTGACCCTCTATGTACAATAGACTTATTTTGGATAGGGTCTGACATATACCGACATTATGAAGGATTGGCCATGGAACCTCTGTTATCGCCAGTATTTGTTTATTCATTTGTTATTTAATGGCATATTGACCTTCTCGAGTTTTAACGCCAAATCCACCCTTTTAGAAGGACGGTATTGGTACTATTTAAATTCATGATGGGAGGAAATGGAGGTTTATACCTTTTCCAAGGGTATTAATGTTATATTATTGCGGAAGGATTTTTTTTATATTATCATTTTTCGTTGGTTATATCTTATCTTTCGGCTTAGTGCACGGTTAAGGGCACACATTGAGAGCAGAAGTTCACGCTCGCGCGGAGAGGATGTGATAATCACAGATGTCATAATAAAAACCCCGAATAGGAAATAAGACTGGGGATGTGAATGACGTCATGCCCGGAAGCGATGGGCTGGGATTCTTGGGTATTTTGGAAAATAGCAGTTAATTGAGATTTGGACCTAAACGAGTCAAGTTGTTTGCTGCGGGGTGCTCGCGCGTTGGTTGGGTCTGTGAGTTGAGAGCTGACGCTGGACAGCATAGTAAAAATTGTCTCTCTCTCTCCTCGTGTCGAAAGCCAAAAAGCCAAGAAGGTAATAAAAGTTTAATACCTGAACCAAAGAGAGTCGTAAGTGTTTCGGGATTCCTGTTCAATATGAACATTCTATGCATGTGAACGTTCAACACATCCGTGTATATGTATTTTGTACATTTCACGTATCCGTATCAGGGCTATATTACACTAATCCAAAGGTGAACGTAATAGAGCGGCTGGAATTTGAACTCGTGTACTAAGATTCTGCAGTCCATCGCTTTAACAATCACACTACCAGTATTGCGAATATATACACGGAATACTTCGAAGTATAATTTAAATCACTAAAGCAATGGTAGTGGCTTAGATGTATAGAATATACATTCATTCTCTGGCCTCAGCAGGAAGATGTTCAAATACTACTGTATCATGTAAACTCATTCAGGTCATCTATACAGTTCATGATGGAGAAAGAACAAAACAAAAAATTATCCTTCTGGATGTATGGATAACTCGAACATGGCAAGGATTCAGGTCATCTCTGAATTAAAAGCCAACTTTCACCGGATAATGATTTAACTTAAATTCCCACCGTTCATATAATGTAAACGTAGGAATTGTTCGTTGCCTACAACATCGAGCAAAAACCATCATTATATCAGGGTCTTCAAGGTCTTCCAGCATCGGCACAGAACTATTGTATATCGGTACGAGCTGATCGTCCTACCTTTGTGAAATGGTCCACAGGAGTATATCGCTTATGAGATTGTCCTTACTTCTCCAGCAGTTTCCCGCATGTGTGGTTGGACTAACTTTGATAGTTTTCGTGATGGGTAGTAGGTGGCCGTATAATTGCTGTTTTGTGGGGTGTTGCCTCCGGGAATAGTTCAATATTGCTTGCACATTCTTGTGTAATTGACGTCAAGCTTTTTCTCCATAGATTTAATCAGCGTCCATGTAGTACATGCATACAGCAGTATCAACACAATCGCTGCTTGGAAAAAAAACTGCGTTTATCTTGTCGGTCAGGTCTGACTTCCATATGATTGATAGCCTATCGATAGCTGTCCCTGCCTTTCCTAGTTGCGCGTTGATGTCTTTCGGTTGATGAGATACTGCTTCCTAAGTAGGCAAACTTATCCACAATTTCAAAGAACTACTATTTAGTGTAGAGATGTCTCCTCTTTGATTAAAGCTGATGAAATACGTCATGTCTGCGTTGACATGGAGGCCGATGCCTGCAGCTGCTCGTTCCAGATTATGTAGCTGGGTTTCGGTCTTGTCGGGTGAATTTGCCAGAAGCGCTATGTTATCGGCGTGGTCCGCGTCCGTAATTGTTTGTGCGGGGTATAAGTAAGTAAAGTTGAAGACCATAGTCGAGGGTGACCCGAAGGCTCTTTTTTAAATTGCTACTACACTGAGGTGTAAGGGAAGGCGCTACTCCTTTACCTGAATTGCTCCACTTTACCCTTGATACGTACCTTATATTGCTGAGTGTTAAGCAATGAGGTATCAAGTACTATTTTTAAAGTCTTTGGTATGACACGATCTGGGATTGAACCCAAGTCTCCCGAGCCATTGACTTCCATATGATTGGTAGCCTATCGATAGCTGTCCCTGCCTTTCCTAGTTGCGCGTTGATGTCTCTCGGATGATGAGATACTGCTTCCTAAGTAGGCAAACTTATCCACTAGTTTCAAAGAATTACCATTTAGTGTAGAGATGTCGCCTCATTACATCAGCTTTAATCAAAGAGGCAACATCTCTACACTAAACAATTACGGACATCTCTACACTAAACAATTACGGACGTAGGAATTGCACTAGGAAAATGAGCTGGTTGTGCGGGGTATAAGTAGAGACAATTATGCAAATCAAGAACAAAGGAAGAGTTTATGAGATTATGTCTATCGTATCAACTACCCAAAGAGTATAACATTGTCTATAGGAGGTGCCCGTGGTGTAATGGTTATCGTCGTAGAAAATGGACACGGCGACACGAGTTCAAATCCTGGACGAGACTGATTGCATTTCACATAGCACTAATACCCTTGGGAAAGGTATGAATCTAATTATTCTCCCTCCAGCTATGGGTAAATAGTAGGGCAGATTGGGTTCTTCAGCCTTGGTCAGGCAACTAGTCTAGGAGAAGGAATACTCTGAATTCAAACCTGTTAAACTCCGCTTAAAATTTGACCTTTTGTTATATCTTGCCCGAGCGGAGGTGTTGGTAAATGTGATAACATTGTCTAAAGAAATGCAAATCGAACCACAGAAAAAATACCAGGAAATTCATTACGGTCTGTCTGTCCAACATCAAAGGCTAAGCCGAAAAGATTCAAAAGATATATAGATCGTATGATATATAGATCATAAGATATATAGATCATAAGATATCAAGACAATAATCAGGACTCTTCGAAAATATCTCTTCCAATTCAAGCCTCCGACAGAAAATATGACCAAGGATTGCCTGAACTCCATCTGATGCAGGTCTATAGAGCATATGAAGGCGAGACATACCGCCCACTAAAAGTAAAGATCGAAAAGTAACAGGCAAAGGAGAGGTCAAAATTTCTGGCATGGTTGACCATATGGATGTAGCTCTGAAAACCCGCCAGAGGCGATGAATGATAGGGAGAAGTGGCGAGAGAGAGTCAGGGATATCCGTGCAAGCGGCACGACATGATTATGATGATGATTATTATTTTCCAATCATCGGTAGGCACGTTATGGGTGGATAATTGTTTGGAGGGGTTACTTTGAGTGGATATTTGGTATCACGGTGGTCTTTCTTTTAGTCATTCGGGTACCTAAGTTTTCTGAGAACATTTATTCATTTCGTTTACCAGTCTGCTGGGAATAAAGGTAAATTTTTAAGATCGAAATCCATGTATACCATCAACGTCAGCAGTTTTCCAGTTTGGTATTTTAAGTGTTGTTTTGGGTGCACCGTTTGCATTTCTGCCTTTAGGACTTCTTCGAGTATTCCCAACTTTTTTTTCCAAGAATCAAAACAAAGACAAATTTTGAATAACACATACAATCTGTCGGTGTCCACGACCGTTATCTTTCTATTGATTTGACTATTATTATCATTATTATAACTCATTGTGATTTTTTTAAAAACCAGTATTAAATGGTGCATTTTACTGGAGTTATGGCAATTCTTTATTGGCCACCAGGACTCTTCTCAGTATCCGGCTGACCTCAACAACGTTGAAGTTTGGATGGTCTCCATACGTTCTCCCATTTCTAATTCTACTATTTTTTCACTCAGCCTTTGATAATCGTTTCACATGTACCAATGTTTCTTTTGAGAGTTTTCCACACCAGCATTAGCTGACTATTTTTGACTGGAGTCTGAGTGACTGCAAGCCTCCTCAAATCTCGAAGACACTCTCAGTATTTTGGTTGATCTCAATAATTCTTTAGTTTTGATTGTTTTCTCTCATTCTCTTATTTCCAAGTCCTCCAGTCTTTGTTTCAATCCCTTGGTGTCTATACCGAGCGAACCATCTACAGTTAGTATCGCCATCACTTTCATGTTCTATAGTTCTTTTTCCATTTTCTAGTAAGGTCTAGGTATTTATCTCTCTTTTGGCTTTCTTTCAGTTTTACCCAGTAATCAGCCGGAGCAGTAAAATCATCTACACGGCAGCTTCTCTTTTTTCTCTTGGATATCTTGAGGTCTGGTAGTCTTGAAAAGTATTATTATTATTATTATTATTATTATTATTATTATTATTATTATTTACTCATTAGAGTTTTTAACATCAGCGTTAGCTGATGGTCTTTCACTGGAGTTTGAGTGACAGCAAGTCTACTCGTGTTTCCAAGACTCTTCTCAGTATTCTGGGCGTTCTCAATATTGTAATAGTTTGGGTGGCCTCCACTAGTCCGCCAACTACCAAGTCCTCCAGTCCCTTTAATAATCCCTTAGTTACTGTTTCAAACGCACCAGTTACAATTGGTATAATTGTCACCTGCACCTTTCATAGTTTTTTTTCAATTCCCTAGCAAAGTCGAGGTACTTATCTTTCTTTTCACATTTTTTAAGTTTTACTGTATGGTCAGCCGTACAGAAAAGTCGACAATTTTGCAAGTTCTCCTTTTTTGGTAGATTATTATTAGGTCTGGTCTTCTGTCTGAGATTAGATGATCGTGTGTATGTCAAAGTCCCATAGGAGTTTATGTGTGTTATTTTCTTGGACAGGTGCTGGGTTGTGCTTATACCATTTGTTGGTACGGTCAAATTTCAATTTCTTGCACATATCCCTGTGGATCACCTTGCCCTCCCCCCAGTCGTGTTTAGTCTTATATTCCTTCTTCGTTAATTTGCTGCATTTGCTTATTATGTGATTGATGGTTTTATTATTATTATTATTTTTAGATAGGAATACTTACTTGAAACTATATAATTCTGTATAGATGTTTAGTATCAACATGGTTATTCGAAGCTTTTATTGACAACAAATCCTTATCATCATTGGTTTCTTGAAACCATATAAATTGTTGAAAAATACTGACTTTGGCATTGAATAAACCATCAAGTAATAACATGTTCAAAAACCAACTAACCAACCAACTAACCAGCAAAAACTTCAATAGAAAAACATCTTTTCGGAATTGTGTGACCATGATTCAACTCAGATTTTCGGACAAGGAAATGGACAGTTATGATAAAAGCAAAAAAGATTAGGGTGCTAGATTAGGCAATTCATTGAATAATTATAGTGTTTTATTTGTAATGATAGTGTTTTTATTTAATAATGATTGTGTATTATTTATAATTATTGTATTTTTATTTAATAATGATAGTGTTTTTATCTAATAATGATAGTGTTTTATTTGTAATGATAGTGTTCTTATTTGATAATGATAGCGTTTTTATCTAATAATGATAGTGTTTTATTTGTAATGATTGTGTTTTTAATCAAATAATGATAGCGTTTTATTTGTAATGATTGTGTTTTTATCAAATAATGAGAGCGTTTTATTTGTAACGATTGTGTTTTTATCAAATAATGATAGTGTTTTTATTCAATAATGATAGTGTCTTATTTGTAATGATTGTGTTTTCATCTAATAATGATACTGTTTTATTTGTAATGATAGTGTTTTTATGTATTAATGATTGTGTCTTACTCGTAATCAACTTGTTAATGACGCTTATGTGTAAGTTTAAGTGTGTCTTTTCTGTACAGTAATATTTTGCACTTTGCCTGCAGTCAAATCTAAGACATTAATTTTGAATTTAGAGACTGTCTTAGCATTTCCTTTTCGTATCATATCTCTAGAGGCGAGTAATCTATTTGTCTCCTTCAGACGGAATGTCATCTATTCACTATCTACTGATAAATCTGTATATCTCGTGACACTTTTTTTATATACGTCTCGTTGTCAATGCACAAGGCTGATACCCAAGCTTCAGATTTAGAGTATGGTGTTTTAAAATAAGTCTTCTTTTCGCTCTCTAAACAAAATTGAGAAGCCAGGTCTACCCTTAATTTCCCGGTATAAAAAACAAACTTCCCTTTCTTATCTTGCGAAAAAACTACGTATTCATTCCTAGTGTTAACTTAACTATTGATCCTATTTGTGCCGCTTTTGTTGTTATTAAAACCTTTCAGCTAACAGATGCTACAGCCGTCTTTATATGCTCAATACGGGAAAAAAGAGATTTAGTTACTTATAAACACATACACACAAACACACACACATATTTCCATACATGCACACACGCACACACACGTATATATATATATATATATATATATATATATATATATATATATATATATATATATATATATATATATATATATATATGTACCAAGTAAATGATGACTGTAATTATCCCAAGAAAAAGTGCTCAATACACTGGTATTTGACACAAAATAACCCTCAGAGCAAAATACATATTTTGCTTAAAACAAGAAATATATGAATACTATTTCTAAATTTCTTGTTTTTAAGCACACACACACACACACACACACACACACACACACACACACACATATATATATATATATATATATATAACACTCAGCATAATGATGTACGTATCAATGGTAAAGTGGAGCAACCAGGGAAAGGGGTAACGCCCTCTCTTACTCTGCGGTGCAGTAGCTATTGAAAAGGGAATCTTTGGGTCACCATTGACAACAGTCGGCAACTTTACTTTTTCTACATATATATTAAACTTTTTGCCACGTCATTACATTACCGGAACTTATGAATTTAGAAAAAATCTTAATTAAATTTTCAGGTTTCATAAAAAAATTTAGACGATTGACATTACAAAATATTTGAGGTATGAGCTTGGTTAAGCTTAGAACATTTTGAACGAATTTCACACACACACACACACACACACACACACACACACACACACACACACACACACACACACACACACACACACGTATATGTATTCATGAATAATCATCTTTAGGGGGAATTGATTCGACGGATATCTTTGGCTTTATCTCGACATCGGTTGACACTTTTCGCAAGTTATCAAGACAGCATCCAGGTTCAGCCAACAGCTAATGTATAAAAGTTTTTACTAATCTGCCAAAACTTGTGAGGACATGTGTTGGAGTCCGTGGTTGAACGTTACTTATAAGTGCATCCTTGCTACCTCAACTGTACCCAGTATTGCTGGCTCATATTATATGGTTGGTTGGTTGGTTGGTTTGTGAAATAGATGGTAAGTGGCCCTGACGGTGGTGTTTTGTAACTCAACGCAAAATCCCTGTGTAGTTTCCATCCACCTTATTTCTCGAATCCTTTTGTTAGGTTTCAAGTGGTGTAATTATACTGTAATACTGAAACAACAACTGCTTTAAAGAATCGCCTTTATATAGATATCTGAAGTTTTCTTGAAGATAATTTTGGTGAAATCTAGGTAGCAAATTTCAGCTATTTTATTGGGTCCTAAAGACTGCTCTAGGTAAATATCGATCATTTTTTAACGGTATCAATTTTTCTTTTTTTCTCTAAATATTTTCTGCGGATTTATTTATTAAAACCTAATAATACACCATTGTTGCGTTTTTTGGTTTAAACATGTTCATGGAATTGGTAGAATACGATGTCAAAATGCTTTCAAGAAATCTTATTTTCATATGAAAAAAAAAAGAAAAAATGAAAAAGAGTCTTAACGTTCGGTAATCATTAATTTCATCTATCTCAAAATATAATGACGTAACTTGTATTTGAGTTTTGTTTTTTTTTGTTTGTTTTTGATTTGCTCTTTTTTGCCAAAGATTTAAGAAAAAAATAATTACAATTTTTTAAAAGAATTTTGAATTGTTTTAATTAAAAAGAATAATGTCTATGTGTGCAGTTACTTTTTTTATATATATTTTGAAAATTTGTTATTTTTTAAAATATTTTTTTCTAATTTTCATATTTTATATTGAATAAAATAACTTCTTCCGAATTTCATTTGATTAAAAAAAATTACTTCAAAGTATATTTTGAATGGAAACCGGCTAACGATAATAGAACTATGATTTTTAAATGTTTTTCTTTTCATTTGTTCATTTGAAATTAATTCTCTGGTGAGCTTTTTAACATCACTTTTTAAGTTGGAATTGTGTGAACAATAATTAATGTTCTTGGCTATTCTTGGAATATAATACTTGCCTTTTATTCTCTCATTATGGTTAAGTTGCATAACTGATGAATTATTAGCTTTAATAAATCCTATAATCCTTTCAACTGGCAAATGTCATAAGAAAAAGCGTTTGGGATTAGATAAAGCAATAGAATTATTTAATATTGCAAACACCTGCGTAGATACACGTTTGCACGAATTCTAAAACGTATATATGAGCCTAGGCTATCCTTTTCTCTATCTAGTCATTGGTTTGATTTGGTTTCTTTGTTTAATGGCGTATCAACCTAAGTGTGTTTTTAAAGCTGGATCCATTTGTGTAGAATAATTGTAGTGGTAATATTCAAACCTTAGCTTAGGGAATAAAGAAGCTATTTGCTTTGTTTTAGGTATTAGTCCGAAAGTGAACGTAAAAACTTCCTGCAGTTTATAATCACTTACTAAGATGCCACATGAAAAAGCATGGCAACAGAAATTCCCCAGTCCAGACCTTAAGAGTATATCTAAAACATTGAGAGCAATGGGATCTTTACTACTACGATGGTTTATGATGTTTAGAAAAAAAAAATTGAAAATCGAAGCCATCTCTCATGAAGTCCTGTTACGCTACCAAAGCTATAAAGCCTAGCCAGTCCTACTATTACCTAAAGCTGCAGTCTCCACTCCAGACCCTAAAAAATATATCTAAAACATTGAGAGTAATGGGATCTTTACAACTATGGTGGTTTAGGATGTTTTGAAAAAAAGTTTGAATTCGAAGTCATCGCTCATGAAGACCTGTTACCCTCCCAAAGCTAGAAAGCCTATCCTGTCCTACTATTACCTAAAGCTGCAGTCTCCACTCCCGACCTTAAAAAAATATATCTAAAACATTGAATGTAATTAGATCTTTACAACTACCATGGTTTATGATGTTTTGAAAAAAAAGTTGAAATTCGAACTCATCTCTCATGAAAACCTGTTAGCCTACCAAAGCTAGAAAGCCTAGCCTGTCCTATTACCTACAGCTGCAGGAAGAAATGAATTTACGTCTTTTCAGATTGTAAGTCGACTCGACGATATATATACGGACGAGGGGTCGGACAAAATAATGGGAACATGTGAAAATTCCAAACAAATTTATTTTAAAATTGTTTTCTGATTGGAGCCCTTCCGAGAAATCCGGCTTTATACAGTTCCCTTCTTACAGTTTTTGAGGAAAATGGGTTCTCGAGATAGTTATTTAGCTCTGCTGTAATTTTCAGAACTGTACCCCTGTGATCCCTCCTTACAATCAACGTAAGAGTCTGACGGTCCCTATCAGACAACTTTTGATTTCTGCCAGAGTTTTCTGTTATGACTAGGTTTATCTATCTTTCTCAAACGTTGTCATTACTTTCGAGATGTACTCCTATTCAACAGTTTTGGTTTGGTTTCTTTGTTTAATGACTTATCAACCTTTGAAGGTCATTTAATGCCAAAGCCATTCTCCTAGAAGAACAGTAGTGGTACTATTTAACCTACAGCTTGGAGGATAAGGGGGTTTATGCCTTTCCCAAGGGTATTTGCCCGAAAGTGAACCTAAGAGCGCAACTGGAGTACGAATTCGCTTACTACGATTCAGTCCATCGCTTTAACCATTTCACCACGAGTACACCCCCTCAGCTATTTTTGTTACACTAGCACCTGCCATACGAGCATCAACAAGTTTACCTCTTTTAAAATCTGATAGATATGCCATTGTAATTAATTTTGATTAATTTCTTCTGATGGAATTTGGAAAAACAACAATTTTAGTAAAATAAAGACTAGAAAAATTAATGATAGATCAAGAAACCCAAGAATAACAAACGTTTGATTTTTTTTATATCAGTTTTAAAATTATGATACAAAGATAAAAGGTGTTTCTTTTATTTTGTTCGACGACGGTATATAGATATAAACACATGTGGAAAGACCGATCATGTAAAAACTGAGCGTCTAATAATGATGGAAAGATATTTTAACACACCTCTTGTGCTATTAATAGGCAGGACTATTTCAAATTTTTATACAAATATTTGCACTTTTCTCTTTTCGTAGACTGGATTCAGTCATCGATGATTTGATCGTAACTATCTCAAGTGCCACAAGAATCTGAGTGTCAGATATGATGTTATTGTAGAATGCGCAAATGAATTAACATGCAAACTGCTAGAGATGTTGGAAGATTATTTTTCGGCAATTTTCATCTTAGATAGAAACTGTCACTTGTAAGTATAAATGTAACTTCGATATTTTTCTGGGGCCATGCATTGAAAACTGGTATTGGTGTTAATTTAATAAACATTCACTTCCATTAATTTCAAAGATAGATAGATAGATAGATAGATAGATAGAAAAATAGATAGATAGATAGATAGATAGATAGAAGAGTTCGGATTAGATACAAACAGTTTGAAATAGATTAACAGATAAGAATAGATTATGAGAGTTTAATAGGTAGATAAACTGACTGATTCATCTGAAGATAGATAGATAGATAGATAGATAGATGAAAATGAAAAGGTATATATATATATATATATATATATATAAAGAGAGAGAGAGAGAGAGAGAGAGAGAGAGAGAGAGAAAGAGAGAGATAGAGAGAGAGATGTATGAACGCAGATATGGATGATACGATCAGAAGGGAACTGTTTCTTTTCTTATTGCTATTTTACTTCGTTGCTATTGTAATAATTCAGTGGAGAATTTTTTCACTGTTACAAAATCGAACAATCACCCATCTGTCTGATTGTTACTTACTGCATCGAATGAGTACTGCATCCCAACTATTTTTTTTTCTGCCACTCATACTAGTTTGTATATCTCTGCAGATGTCATTGTGCTCCGAATGATTCGATCAGAAAGTGTTGTACCATGAGATTAATTTCACACTTGAATGATTATCTACATTTGAAGCCTTCTGTTTAGTGTATTCTTTTTTATATATATACTTTCTTAAAGGATTTCGTTCTATCTCGGAGGTTTTCTTTCTTAGTTTATTTCTTTCGTTTTTCTGTTGTTTTTTTTTTTTTAGGGATTCTTATTACTTTTTTTTAAAGAATTTCTTTATTTTTGAATGATTTCTTTCTTTCTTGAGGGTTTTTTTTGTTGAAATGTTTTACATTTAATTTTTTGCTTTTTTATATTTTTTAATTTTTTATTTTTTCCTGGAAAGAATATACCTCTGGCTATTGAAGGATTTATCATTTTTTTAAAGGATTTATCTTTTCTAACAAATATCTTTCGGTCACTTTTTCTTGAAGGAATTTTTATTACCTTTACTTTTTCACTGTTTCTTGAAATGCTTCACTCTTTTGCTTTTCTTTATTTCAGAAAGTGTATGTTTGAATATTTTAGCTTTTCGTTACTTATGTTACCTCACTTTTCTCTTTAGCTTCTAATTTATTTCAACAGTCTTATTTCTACCTGTATCTATATATTTCCCTAATTGCTTGTGCCAGGTTTTAAGACAACTTTTACATTACCTTTACTTCCTACTTTTACTTTAATATTATCATTTCTTATATATATATATATATATATATATATATATATATGTATATTTAGGCAGCATTTCTTCGTTAATGCAAATTTCATTAAACATAATAGACATTTTATGCCTACATATTCTCTTTTGGATCCGTTCGAATTCCCGTATTACTTTTATCGTATTTGGGGGGGAATTGATTTAGGTATTGTCCATAGTTGTATGTATCCCTAGTACTTTCTGCCCGACTTTGGGCCATCATCAGGGGAGAATCTGTTACAAAAGTGATGTAACTTTTGATTTAGCAAATTACTACAGTGTAAGGACGTCTTTGCTGTTGGAGATTATGGCGCTTGCTTTTAAATGTAATTCTGTAAATAGTGCCAGTAGCTAAAGACATTTAAGTACGTTAGCACTGGTTTGAAAATTAATTCTATTAAGTGCTGGTTGCAGGTTTCTAATATATAGTGCTTCGAGAATCTGAAGTTTTTGTTTATTATTTTGATTTTCGAGTATTGTTGTGTTGTCGGTGAGAATTTTTCGTAGTTGTGTTGTTGAATTTTTTGTAGTTGTGTTGTGTTATATATTATAATAAGTTTAAAACCTCGAATTTGGTCATTAAAAATAACTCCTCTCCCTCGATTGGGGTGATGCAAAAAACCAACGTTATATATAAATTTAGCTGTCCCCTAGGATATTGTATCTCTGATAATAATAATATATATGTTGGTTTAACCTCAACTACCCTGTCGAGGAGACTTACAATGCACCTTTCTGACACAAGTTCAATAGCTCAGCATTAAAAAAAACATTCATGCCCAACAACACAACTACGAAAAATTCTCACCGACAACACAACAATACTCGAACATCAAAATAATAAACAAAAACTTCAGATTCGCCTCGCGCCTGTGAGCTCCAAAAGTAAATTCTTCTCGTTTGGCGTCTAGTACCCGACTCTTACTTTCTTCAAATCTCCCACAAACCTCCGCGCGCTTCCGGTGCGTGACGTCACCCGCACCCTGTCAACGCGTTTCGTTTCTGACTATTATGACATCTGAGTGACACCTCCATCCGCCCGCGCGCACCCGCGTTAACACCTGCCTCAATGTTGCACCTAACTAACCCATGTGCTGAGCCGAAAGGTTCTCAGCCTAACTAAACTCAAAGGCATGAACCGAAATCCCTCGGCTATTATATAACAGCTAGGTGCCTTGTTGCCAGTCGTAATAGATGCTTTATTCAGCGACAAACACTCTTTGCAATTGATAGGAATCCCCTTACAGAAACTGGAGTGAAATATATGGGCGATACTTTATAATCATATTATTTGCATTAACTGAAATATATTAGAGAATGAAATAAAACTAAATATTTTTCTTCGAAAAAATATCTTCTGTAAATTTAATAATGATTGCTACAGCATATCAACAAAATTAGAAAATGATAGATGATAAATATAATTTTCATTAATGATATAAATGTCGGGAAGTTAACAATTGAAAGAGAAGTAGACGATGGGGAAAGAATCTAAATGAAAATGAAGATCTTAGATGAAATAAAAATAAATAGATAGGTTTATAGAAAGGCATACCAAATACATCATTACATAGAACAGAAGGAAAGGAGAGGAAAATAGGCCGTGAGAAATATATGAAAACATTAGTCAAATATATCTGTAAAGAGAAAGATTTTGTATAGAGTCCTCTTTTCCCCTGCTGTGAAATATTTGCTGTTTAAAATGTTTTCCAATCGGATATCGAAACGAAGAGGAAGTGAGCTCATTAATTATTTCTTCTGTTGCATGAAATACATTAATCACAAGTAAGATAAAAACAACATGAAGACGGAAATAAAGTATAGGGAAAATTCAACCTTTAGCATTTATCCAGATCAAGTAATGGCTGTTGAGTATCTTTTTGCCTCGTTCTGACATTTCTGCTCATGCGCCATGCGCCGATCATTTCCGAGTCGGTTACACAGTGTTTCGTACATGTTTGTTTAACATGTGTTGGACATGACCCTGCATGATTCTTCATAATGTTCTGGCTATTATCACTTCCGTTGTGAAATTTGCAAAGTCAAAGATCTTATTTTGTCTCTAAATACCGTTTTTATTCGGAAACACAAGAAAGAAAACATACTCGAAATCAGCAAAAGAATTTATTTGCACACGATTGCAAGTTTTTTCTGTTATTCTAAGAGTGATTCTCTTACAAACTTTTACTTATTTATTACTTGGATTATTTGGATTGACAATTGTTTCCAATTTGGAATAAACTGTCAAAGAAAAAAAGAATAAATGAAAACAACCAATTTCTACATGAATACAGACGCACACTCATATATATCATCATTATTATGTCGAACTCTCTCTCTCTCTCTCTCTCTCTCTCTCTATCTATCTATCTATCTATCTATCTCGGTCATTTCTAGGTAGGCCCTCTAGACAGCATCCAATATCCGCTCAGAATTGTATGCAAGTCTTAGCTGAGCGGCCAACACTGGCGTATGTCCATTCGAGAACGTTGTTTATGAGTTCTTCCTTGCTTTTTTCCATCAGTGCCCAGCAGGTGTTTGTTTTTCGTCGATGGGTTGCGAGGTGGGAAGTAAGTGACTGTAGAGCTTTTGTTCGGTGCTATTTCCAGTTTTTGTTTAAAATAGTATGCAAAATTCTAGTGAAGTTTACGTCTAGCTTTTACAAGAATCATTTTGTTTAAGTCCGTGTGGTGTCACCATACAATATAGAGTATACGGCTACTGCTTGGAAGAAATCCTGTTTTATTAAACCGGAGAGATCAGGTCCCTATGAGAGCGATAAATCGTCATCAGCAGTCTATGTATTTACTGTGCTTACTACCTCGAAAGTAGCCTCTTATACACGGAAAATGACATCAATAGGCGACTAGCGTAGGCACGGTTGACTATCGGTAGGCTTCATATGGAAGACATACCTATCCGATAAAATAAAACGCAATCTTTTTTCCAAGCTGCGGTCGTGTTTATACAACTGTATGGATTCACCACATGGACAATAACTAAGCGTATAGAGAAAAAACTCGATGGCAGTTGTACAAGGATGCTACGACCTATATTAAACGAATCCTGGAAGCAACATCCCACAAAACAGGAACTGTTCGGCCATCTACCACCAATTTCGAAGACCATCCAAATTAGACAAACAGGACATGCGGGAAACTGCTGGAGAAACAAGTACAAACTTATAAGAAACGTTCTGCTATGGACCTCTTTACACGGACGCGCAAGTGTAGGACGGCCAGATAGAACTAATCTACAACAGCTCTGTACTGACACAGACTGTTGCCTCGGAGACAAGCCGGAAGAGATGGATGATAGTGATGGATGGCGAGAGAGAGAGAGGTAAGGAAATCCATGCTAGGTTCACGACATGATGATGATGAGGGGGAGGCCATCATTTTCTGCTGATTAGATGTTGCAACCGAGGTACGTGAATTAGTCTACTAATTTCAGAGACTTGCTATTTAATGTTTTACCTCATATTTAAAACATATGGACTCGGTTTGTTAGGTTTTTATAAAGATCAATGGCTTCTACTGCTTTGCAGCAATGGTTCAACATCAGGGAGGATTTTTCTTAGAATGCTGAATCATCTGCGTCGTCTTCATTCGTAATCGTTTCTGCGAGATATCTTCTGTTTCTTCCCTTTTTAGGTGTTTGACCATTTTCTTTTATTTGATTTATTGACGTTTGTAGTACGTAATTTAGGAGGGTTGTGAATAGATGTGAGCTACTTATCCCCAAAAAGACTTCAGCCACTATGGTAACAATATCAGAGTCACCATCGAGCGAGCAAACTATTGTTTCTTTTTGCTTATTTATTGAGCGTCGTTATGGCAGTGACAGTTTCTTTTAGGAGAACATATGCTTGAAATATTTGCTCCATCTTTTCTCTGTATATGAAATAAAAACCGAAGAGATCAAATTCTGTGAAATCTGTCAGCGTGGAAGGAATTGGCTTCTACTTCTCAGTGGTTGGCAGATTTTGTGGAATGAGAGAGATAGACGAATCACACAAGCCTGAAGAATAGGGATACTGGATGCAGCATGGTGAATGCAAAAAAAGGCAGATGAGTCAAATTACAGGTGAACGGAATGCTTCACCAGATGATTGGCAGAGGAACCTCTTAAATCCTAGTCCTACCAAAATCAAAGTGTGAGGTCAGGTAACTACTAATACTCATCGATAAAAGTGGTGTTTTTGACGAAGAAAAAAGTAGTCACAGAAAGAATACTATGAATCGAATTCAAAATAAACATCCAAAATGCATCGCCCTTCACGTGGGTAACAAAGGGAACATTCATATATATACATAAATATGAATCCTTACAGTGTAAAAAAATCTACCTAGGTTTCACCGAAACAGATCATCAGGACGATTATATATATATATATATCAACCACCTAATCATATATATATATATATATATATATATATATATATATATCAACATCATCATGTCGTGCTGATAGCACGGATATCCCTGACCATCTCTCGCCACTTTTCTCTATCGTTCATCGCCTCAGGCAGGTCTTCTGGACAACATACTGTATCCTCACATAGTTGCTGAATGTATGTTCGTGCTGGTCGTCCTGCTTTTGCACGGCCATGTGTGGGGGTCCATAAGAGTACATCACTTACGAGCTCTTCCCTACTTCTCCAGCAGTGTCCTGCATGTCTGGTTCGTCTAACTTGAATAGTTTTCGTGATAGGAGGCAGGTGGCCGTACAGTTGGTGTCTTGTTCAAGATTGCTCACAGCATTCTTGTGTAATTGCCGTCTAGCTTCTTCTCCAGCCGTTTTGTTAGAGTCCATCTAGTGCATCCATATAACAGTATCGATGCAACCGCTGCCTGGAAGAAACTGCGTTTCATTTTATCGGTTAGGTCTGATTTCCATATAATCGATATCCTATTGATAGCTCGTTAACCTCGTGTCGATGTCCTTTTCGGTTGATGCGACGCTGCTTCCTAGGTAAGTGAATTTGTCTACTAGTTTAAGAGGGGTTCCTTCTAGAGTGGAGATGTCTCCCGTTTGATTATAGCGCATATATTCCGTTTTGTGTGCATTAACATGGAGGCCTATGCCTGCGGCTGCTCGTTCCAAACTATGCTGTAGTGTTTCAGCTTGGTTGGGTGTATTTGCCAGTATCGCTATGTCATCGGCGTAGTCGGCATCGGTAATTGTTTTTGCGGGGTACCTTCTGCTTCTTTTCTTTGTCAGCTCGAAGCTGTTCTCTTTGATTTTGTCAATCGATGTTCTAAGAACTTAGTCTAGACAGATGATAAAGAGGTATGGAGCTAGCGTGTCCCCTTGTAGTACTCCTGCTACAATGTCGAAGTATTCTGTGTCTCCATCTGGTGATCGTACTTTTACTTTGGTGTTTCTATAGAGAATCGTTATTGCTGCTACGGTTTCTTTAGGTATGCCGTATGCCAGTAGGATTTGTTCCATCTTTCCTCAGTGAATGGAATCGATTGCCTTGGTAAAGTTGACAAATAATAATGTCACTCGTAGGTTTTTTGCCCTTACACCTTCAAGGATTCTACGGATAGTTAATATTTGTGAGGTCGTGGATCTATTTCTTCGGAAGCCATTTTGGTTTTTCCTAAGTATGTTGTCGATTTTGGGTTCTATGCGGTTTCGTAGAAGGGCATTGTAGATTTTGGCTGCTATGGATGTAAGTTTTATGCCTCGGTAGGTTTTGGCTAATCCGAGGTCCCCCTTTTTAGGGAAGGGGAGGATGCATCCCTTCATCCATCTATCTATCGGATTTTGATTATATACTGCGTTGCAGTGTTGGAGCAGTATGTCGTCGAATTGTCTAGTCTTCCATACTTCTGAGGGAATCTCGTCCAGCCCTGCAGCTTTCCTATTGTTAATTTTTCTGAGAACCGAGTCGAGTTCTTCTTGTGTGAACGGTCCTAGTTTAATGTCTAATTGTTTACTAATTATTCTGGTGATTGGTTCATGTGTTATTTTCGGTGGGTTTCCTAGTAGGTTTTCGAAGTGCTGTTTCCACAGTTTTATTCTTTCTTGTTGGTTTGCAGCTTTCATTTTTGCTTTGGCTGTGTTCTTTCTACTACTCACTTCGTTTATTGTTTGCCAGGCTATCCTAAATTGTCTATCTTCCACCGAGTCTCTAATCTTATCTATCTGATTTTGAATGTATTCTGTCTGTTCCTTTATATATATGCCTGCTAATTGATATTGTTCCGTTTTTAGTTTTCGGGCATTTGTGTTTGTTGGGTTTTTTTTCGATAGTATGTGGAGGCTGTTTTAACTAGTGCACGTTTTTCTCTCACTGCTAAAGTTTCACATGGGACTCTATATTTAGATTTGAGTTTTGTTGGAATATATTTCGCTGCTGCCTCGAGGTGCGCATTGACGAAATTTTCATATTCGTCATTTGGTGAATTTTTTTCCGTCTTCTCTTGTAGTGTTTCGAATCTGTTTCTTTTAAAATTCTTCAAGCCCCAACAGTAGTTTAGAAGAAAAAGTAAAAGCCTAAAACTCCCAATGCTACCACACAAAAAAGAAGAAAAAAAAATTTTCATTTGTAAAAGCTATATAATTCTTAAAGCCTCCTCGGCTCCCAACGGTAGTATAGAAGAAAAACTAAAAAGCCTAGGGAAATGTCCCAATACTGCCCCCCCCCATTATTTTTCAGTACCAGTGAAAGTCTGACAAAAGTACCTTAATCCTGGACTTAAAACTTAAATCAAAATTACCACCCCGCCCGTTTTTTACGTGCACATGGGAAGCAGCATGATGTACGTAAAGGTATTTGAATAAACCCATTGGCGACCAAACTCAATACCTAAACAGGTCCTGGACGTGAGTTTGACAACTTAACGCTCAGGATCGTTAGTTCGATCGGAGAACTACTGCTGCTCCTCTATAAGTTTGGCTTCTATAGAAGAGAATAAAACAGCCATCGAAAGATAACCATGACCCACACTCAAACCACATACACGAACTGCATCGCTCTTCGCGCGGGTAAAATAGGGGCGCGTCCTGCTGAGGTTGGAGCCTTGGCTTCAGTGTTAGAAAAATCAGCTACAGAGCTCAAACGACAAAAACTACTAAAATCAAACAAACACTACAAATAGCAACATTTAACGTAAGAAACTTAAATCGAATAGGACAACTACCAGAGCTAATCGCATCGGCCGTAGAACATAAGATAGACCTAATATGCATACAAGAACACAGATACACGCACACCGAAGATATCAAATATCACGAAACTGGCAATGGATGGTCGCTCGTCACTGTATCGGCATGGAAAAAACTCTGTCAAAGCCGCAGTAGAAAAGGTAGAATTGCTAATAGGACCTAGAGCATTAAAAACGCTAAATAGCATTGAGAAAATACAACCTAGGATGATGGCAGCTACTTTTAACGGCAACCCCAGAGCAACAATCATCTCCTGCTACAGCCCTACCAACGTTAGTGAAGAAACTGAGCTAGTCACCTTCTACGATGAGTTATCTACATTAGTGCGTAGCATCCCGAAACACAACATGTTAGTCATTGGCGGAGACATGAATGCCCAAATCAGGAAAAACGGAAACAACAAATACAGCCTACACAACACGTCAAATAGGAATGGGCAACATCTAACAGATTTCATGATTGAGAATAGATTAGCATGCCTCAATACAAACTAACAAAAAAGGAAGAGCAAACTATGGACATACACCTACGCGAACAATAGTAAAGCACAGATACGTCCTTATAAACAAGAAATGGAAAAATAGTGCAATGAACTGCGAGGCATACTCCTCTTTCGAGGATGTGTCCACCGATCACCGAATAGTCACGGCGAAAATACGACTAAGCCTATGAAAAAACGCCAAACGAACAGCGACCACCAAACACTATGACTGTGCCCTTTTGAACAACAAATATATAAGATATATATATATATATATATATATATATATATATATATATGATGGGGTGGTTGATTTCAAAGGCATGAGAAACCGTCTAAAATTATTCTATGCCTATGATTTTTGGTTTGGTTTGGTTTGTTGGGTTTTATGGCATATCAACTTTTGTAGATGATTTAACGCCAAATCCATTTTCATGTAAATAATCAGTTCTATTTAAAACAATTCACTTTAGCATAACCACACAGTTTAATTGTCAAAAACATTTCTACCTCAAACTATTCAAGCAGTTATATGTAACAATTCAGTGAAGTGTAAATACAGTTTTAATGCAAAAAAACAGTTCTAATACAAATAAATCAGTTAAGCATAAGCACGCAGTTTAAATGAAAGTACGGTTTAATTGTCAAAAACACTTCTATCTCAAGCCATTCAGCTTAATCAAACAATTCAGTTTAGCATAAGTATGCCGTTAGTTCTATTTAACCTATAGGTAGGGCCCTATCAGGTGCTACCACTCCAGGCCAGAGTGAACCTGGGAGCGATGGCAATGAAGGGGTATTCTGCGTTCCCGAAAGCTCCAGCACTGCTGGAACCTCACTATTGGATTGTTTAGTGTCATATACAGGACACTCGTTGTGGGGGGGTTCCCCTCTGCAGAGGTGCAGTCAGTGTATTCTACAGCCGCAGCCGACTGGACAATAGAATTTTTGGAATTGCGTTCATAATTATATTTTTGTCATCACAATCAGAATATTTTAACTTAATGGAAATATTGTGATTTTAACATGTGGTTGGCTATTAAATTCGATTTTCTTTCTGCATTGCCAATTTCAAAACCCAAGATTTCCATGATTGTATCACCTCTCGGCCAGTGTTTCATTAAAATGTTGAAATTTCATAATCATACCAGTTCTATTTAATTGAATCACATTTATTTGGGCTTTTACAATTAAGTAATAGATTAATTCAGCATCGTCTAATTAAAAATTAAAAATCGTCACAGATTGGTTCAGTTTCGTATTTAGATTCATCAAAATGCTAGAATTTCAAAACACTAATATTTCAATTTAAAGTAAACAATATAATTTCAACGGGGGTTTTTAAAATAAATTCTGCATTGCCAATTTTTAAATTCAAGATTGCCACAAATGTATTTCTTGCTTCGGCAATTTCAAAATTCGAGATAGGCTTGAATATTTTTTCTGTCATCTTGAGTATTCTTAAAACACTGAGATTTCGTATTCACAATAGTTCAGTGTAATGGAAACAACAGTTATTTTAAAAAGGAATTTCAAATTAAATACTGTGTTATTTCAACATTGCTTTTTATGACAATAGGAGTCGCGCCCTCCCCTACACCTTGGTGTAGTAAGCTATCGAAAAGGGAGCCTTCGGGTCACCCTCGACTATGGTCGCCAACTTTACTTACTTTTTATAATAAAAAAAGAAATAGCAAAATTAGTAATTTTTGTTAATCTGAGTTTCATCCATATTGAAATTTCACCATCACAATATTTCAATTAAATGGAGATACTGTTATTTAAACAATGATTTTACAGTTAAATAGTTATTACTTTCTAAAGTGCCAATTTCAAAATGTCCCGATCTTCAGAAAGGGGTTTCATATCATTTTGAGTTTCATGAAAAAGTTAAATTCCACAATTTCAACATTTCATTTATTCAAAATAAAATTAATATAAAATGGATCTCACAATTTAATTAAAAAATGCTTTCCGTATTGCCAATTTTAAAATTCAAGATTACCATTTAACATTCCCTATTAACTTAAGAGTCATGAAAATTTTGAAATTTCGCAATCACAATATTTTTGATAAACGGAAATACGTATTTTACAATTACAATATTATTCCTTTCTGCAATGACATTTGATTAAATCAAGATTCCCACAAATTAATTTAATGTCATTTTGGGTTTCGAAAAAAATGTTTAAATTTGCAATCACAATATTTCAGTTTACTGGAAACTGCTTGTTTTCCATTGATTTTACATTCAAATAAGCGCTTGCTGCATCACAAAAGGAAGAAATATCATCAAAGGTAAAAAACAGACAAAAAAAAAAAAAAAGATAAAAAAAATAAGAAAGACTGAAAAACTTATAATTAAAAAATACATTTTATCAAATCAGTCAGATTTATTTATTCTGTAATTTTACATTTATAACTAAAATACCTGTCATCAGAAGTGAGTGGAATAGTTTAATCTACTATGTGAATTCTAAAACGCTAAAGTCATTTAATCTTATAGATCAATATTCTATCTCATGTTACTGTTTTTTTACAGTTCCAACATAAGGCATCCACGGGAACAAAATAGACGATCCTTTATAAAAAAAAAAGTTTTTAAAAAAGATCTAATTCTCCATGAAATTATCTTTAAAGAAAATTTAAAATTATTCAACCGCACAATAAAAAAAAATGTTAAAAAAAGTCTTTTGAATTTTAAGGAAACATCTTTTAAACAAATGTCATATTTCATTGCTTTAAATACCAAAACAACTCACAAAATCTCGTAATAAGCCAATTGAAGAGGAATAAAAAAGAACAAAAGAAAATGTGATTAAGCAGATGCGTGTTTTGTTCATTAAAATAAACATGTCCTACAAAAATAAATCGAATAAAAAAAAGCCTTTTTTATTGATTAAATAAGTATTGAGCTTTGAAATTATTTTAAAAATCATTCAACATGTTCTATTTCTTAAAATTCAAATCATGTAATGTTTAATTTCGGATTTCTGCAACGTAAGGAAAAATTTCGTTTTTGCATGCTTCGCGTAGAAAATCATTTAAATTAATTTTACAAAACTGAGAAGAAGTCGAAGGTAAATAAAGAAATAAATGCTCTCGTAAAAATCCATATTAGTATTGATGTAGATATTCTATTCCACAAACGTATTCATTTCTATTGCGGACTAAGAAAGAAATAAACATATATATATATATATATATATATATATATATATATATATATATATATATATATATATATATATATATATATATATATATATATTTGTTTATTTCAAATTATTCAGAGGGCTATTGCAATGCGAAATAATAATTATTTGAGTCTAATTAATCTTAAAGTAAAACTTCATCGTCAGAGACATTTTTAATAAACGCACATGATGTCAGTTTTTGCAATTTTTTGGACGTTGTAAACATGGTGTCACATGAGGCTACCACTCCACATCAGAATTACAGAACACATTTTCTTATTAATTACTTTTATTAATAGCTAAGTTACACCCTCAGTAGGTTAGAATTAAATACTTAATATATCATTAATTAACATACACATTTTAAATACATATTCAAGTTTAAAAATAAGAATAAAAAAATAAAATGAATAAAATATAATTAAATTGATTAGGACAACTGAAGTCTTATCAATTTTGCATGGCGTTTAAACACCACGCGTAACACCATCGTTACAACACCCAACATGGCGTTTTAAATGAGTTTTGAAAGGTTTTTGAAAGTTTTTTTTTTTTCAAACATAAGATTATGCAAACGTAGAGTTGAATAAAAACTGAGTTTCTGATGAATTTAAAAGAGAACAACACTCCTTAAACTAGCAAGCAACCCCAGATGATGGCCTATGAAGGGTCCGAAAGCGCTTGGGACAATTTTGTTAAATTTATCCACCAATTCCAACCGGAAACTAAGACACTTATCAGGAAACTAGAAGGGATCTTTAATAAATTATACAGACACAATTGGTTGTTAGTATTTAATGAAACATACTTAAATGAACGACTTCTGTCTAAATAACTCTCTCTCTCTCTCTCTCTCTCTCTCTCTATATATATATATATATATATATATATATATATATATATATATATAACAAGGAAGCTGAATATCTTTTTTAATTTTCTGCACCACTCAGCCTAAATAAGAAGACAAATTGAAAGAACCCGGTCTCTGATTAGTATTAGAGTTTGAAATGTTAATAGAAGCAACAATTTTCCGTCGTTTTTTTTTTATTTCGTATGTAAACTAAGATTTCGGAATCATTAAAATTAATTAGTTTCTAAATTATGTTTTCCTGAACCATTATTTATATTTTCTCTTTTAAAATGTTTTGTGCTCGTAAATCCATTTATCAATACTAAGAATGGTCTCTGTCACTGGCGAATCTACAGGAGGAGGTTTCAAATGGGGCCAAACCCCACCAGATTTTTTGCTGACTCCTCAGTTGCTCTTCCCCACAATTTTGTAAAATTTATGATACTGATCAGTCTCTGATTTTGATAAGATTTGATCTTCACCTCTACTCCCTATACGTTTTCTTTTTCCGTTTAGCTTTTGCATTAGGTTCACATCTGACAAGACCCGGCAAAATAAGGACACACACAAAGACCAGTTTAAAAAAAAACATATCTAAAAAAAATGTCGTCAAGTTGATGTAGAGATACACCGGCAGTCAGTAATTTACGGCGGAGTGAAAGAATAAAGATGTTGCTTGAATTTTCTCCCCGCTCTTCGCAGAAAAATCTCGACCCCCAATTAACTTTTCGACTTTCAGAGTTCCAGAATCACCACTGGTTCCACCCTGATATTTTTTATTACAATCTAGAATTTCATACACGACTGATATGGATTCAATGTGAGTATTATTATTTTCATTATTAATTTGCTAACTCTAATATTTACACAAGTGATTCTACCTTACTTAAGAAACATAGCTAGACGGAGAAATTTTTTCAGGAAGAACAACATCGTTATCCCACCTTCTGATTAAGGTACTGATCTTTTCATTGTGCATTCCACTCTCTACAGCGATAAAATAAAAGAATTCTTCAAGGACAAAAAACATAATCGGACGAATTTCTCTTCGCATAATTTATTTGCTTACTGACCTTTGTGAAGGTCTTTAGAACCGAAATGTTTAACGCTTGCAAAAACTACGACGCATGCAATCATCCTCTGAAGACCTTGTATTCTTTTCTCTCAACACATTTTCATAATGACGGATTTATATTCACTTTTCCCATATATATATATATATATATATATATATATATATATATATATATTCATCCACTGAGAGACTGTTTCGATGTATTTCTGTTACGTTTCGCTCTGGCCAAACAAACAACACAATAATGACGAGCGACACAGTTCTTAGAAAAATATACCTCTCACTTTATTTGAAAGGGTTGTGTGTGAGAGGGAGTTGAAGACCAAACAGAACTGCAACATATTGACCCCCACCGTTATGGTCATCAGCGTTTCTTTCCCGTTCTCCTGGGCTGCTCAACCGAGGGCCTGGGGCCCAGCCTCTCAAGGTGCTGGTTTTCTCTACTGCATCTTATCTCCAACTCGTCTGATCCCTAACTGATTAATCGGGGGCCTGAGGGTTCCCTCTGCTAGGTGCTGGCTTTCTCTACCACATCTTTTCTCCAACTGATTGAATTTCCTGTGCCTGAGTTATATAATAGTTCCATGCCCACCTTCTTCTTGTGGGCGTCACAAATTGCACTCATTCAACCCATCCACAGTCAAGGTTATACTCTGCTATTCCTCATCCGGATGCACCTGTTATTTACACTGGTGCACTTCCTATTTTTACAGCCTGGCTGGGTCGTAGGTCAATATACAACATTTCAAATTTTCGGCGTGATACATCAATGATTCAACCCAATATCGAAACTCGGCTGATTTTACGTCAGTCGAATATCTTGCTCCTGAGCTATCGTCACAATCAACGTAAGTGAAGCAATTTTTTAAGTGTAACTTTTTACATATATATTATCGGCTACCGTTGTGCCCAGTTCATGAGAAGAACTTTTGTATTTCAGCTTATGTGGTGGCTGGTATATATATATATATATATATATATATATATATATATTACAGAGAGTCTTTATATTTACAAGTCATGAATCAAAAACACTCAGTAAAATTATAAAAATAAAAGCAAAAAAAGAAAACAAACAGATAATATGAAACAATTTAAACTAAAGCAGTTAAGGACACTTCTCCAAGCATGTTAAACCCTCGCAGTGGGCTTGATTCGAGTGTCAAAATGATGTTCCTTAGTCTTTAACCAATCAGACTGAAAGGAAACCAATGTACACTTTTTCCCCTTAATAAATTAGGCGTGTTCTCACCTCACGTTAATGCCTTCTGCCCCTGGGTGTACACAGCCCCATTATTTCGCGAGCCGCTGGAATTACATCCGACTGAAATCATTAGCAGAGTCATTTTCTCAAAAACGAAAAATAAATAAATAGATACACATAAAAAATGAAGCCCAATCCAATACTGAAATTTTCTACATTTGTATTCTAACATTCCGGGTATTTTTTGTTTTGTTTTTGTTTTATTTCTCCTTTTTTTTTCTTTTCGTTCTTATACACAAGTGGATACGTTCGTAACGTTTATGTATAGTTTGTCTTCGGTTTATAGGTTTTTTTCTTCCATTTAGAAATTTCCTTGAATCATTAAGTGTTACTTTCTAGCATTTATAAGTAATCGTCCGCTCTATGAAAACGTTAAATTGCATGAACGACCCTACTGTCACTCCCAGCGAATCATGTGTCGTTTTCACATGATCTCTCAACCTAAAATGTAGAAATCGTTCTGAGAATATTTGTATAAATTACCTTGAAAGCAAAGAGTGTGCGGATAGGTCTCAAATCTCAAATCATTTTTCAGCAAAAAAACATAACTTTTTTCTAACTTTTTTGCCCTTTACATGTGTATTAGAATTACCTTGTGTTGTATAATAGTTAGTGAGCAAGTCTAGATGGGCATTACTCTCGGGTTCGATTCTTACTGGGTACCCCATACTTCTCGTTTTGAGCCAAACTGTTTAATAATAAGGATGTCGTCTGATACTGTTTTTGTTTTTTGTTTTTTTGTTCTTTTATTCATTTATTCTTTGCTTTGAAAAAACAAGTGATTTATTTCTTATCTTAAAATTTAATGCATATCTGTTGATAAAGTCTATAATTTAACCATATTCCTGTAATACATAACTTGTTCAGTCGGTTGGGGCTGTAGAATATACCGATTGCTTCTCTGCAGAGGGGTAAGACTCCACCAACGAATGTCCTGAAATGACACTAAACAATCTAATGGTGAGGTTCCAGTAATGCTGAAGTTTGGGGTAATGCAGAGTACCCCTTTATTGCCATCGCCTCCCGGTCCATTCTGGCCGCTGAGTGGTAGCACCTGACATGGTCCTGTCAATGGGTTAAATAGAACTAAACTGTGGTTTCTTGAGTTTACTGTTTAATGTTTGCATTTAAAGTGCGTATTTATGCTAAGCTGAATTGTTTAAGTTGGAACTGTTTTAACATTTAAATTGCGCACTTATGCTAAACTGAATTGCTCGAAATAGAACTGTTTGAGATCTAAACTGTGTACTTATGCTTCTCTCGCCCGGAATGGTAGCACCTGATAGGGCCCTATCTATGGGTTAAAAAGAATAAAACTGCTTACTTATGCGAAAACTGAATTGTTTGAATTAGAACTGTTTTGAACTTAAGAAGTGTTTTGATCTCTATATTTTTGACAATGAAACTGTGTATTTAAGCTAAAATGAATTGCTTGACATGGAACTGTATTTACGCTAAACTATTTTGTTTAATATAGAACTGTTTTGTCATTTAACTGTGTGTAAACAAAATCTATACTTATACTAAACTGAATTGTTTGAATTAGAACGGTTTGACTAAACTCAATTGCTTGAAATAGAAATATTTTTGACAATTAAACTGTGTACTCATGCTAAACTAAATTGTTTGAAACAGAACTAATGTCTTGTATAAAAATCGATTTGGCGTTAAATAACCTACAAAGGTTGATATGCCATAACACACAAACAGTAAACCAACCGTAGTAGATAACATTGAAATAAGAATTTTGATCTACAGATTTATGCTAGCGACTATGTGTTCTCTGTTTATGCTTGTTCATTTTAGGATATCCAAATTAAAGAATGAAAGAGATAATTCCAGTGATTTTGTTGTATGAATTCAAACGGATCGTTATACAGCGGAAATGCTTGTGATTCCAACCAAATATTTGCCTTGAGGACTATCAAGGAACTTGCATCTTCACCAAAGATGAATCAAAAGAAAGACGTGTTCACTTTTGATGGTCGACAAGTGGAATCTTTCTCTATGGCTTCTTGGAACTTGGGGGAAATGAGCACAAAAGAGAAGTGTTGCAGGATTGGTCGGTTGGTTGGTTGTTTAGGTTTTATGGCATATCAACCTTTGTAGATTATTCAAGCTGAAGCCTAATAGGTAGACTATTCGCCAAAGGTCTGGGAGACCGCGGTTCAATCCCAGTTAGAGTCATACCAAAGACTCAAAATGTGGTAATTGATGACGCCTTGCTTCCCATTCAATATTCTAAGGCAAAGACCAAGGATAAAATGGAGCAATCGATGGAATGGAGTATAGTCCACTCCTACTCCTCGGTGTAGTAACTATTGAAAAGGAGTCTACGGGTTACCCTCGACTACGTTCGCCAACTTTACTTTTTCTTATTTCATACAATTCAGTTTAGCATGAGTAAGTTGCCGACCAGAGTCGAGGGTGACCCGAAGGCTAATTTTCAATAGCTACCACAACAAGGTTTAAGGGAGGACGCTACTCCATTCCTTGGATTGCTCTACTTTACCCTCGATCCTAACCTTATAATGCTGAATGCTAAGCAAGGCTGCATCAAATATCATTTTTTGAGCCTTTTGTGTGTCTCGACCTTGGATTGAACTTCTGTCTCCCGGACCATTTGCGAACACTTACACAGTTTAATTATCAAAAACATTTCTATTTCAAGCAATTCAGTTTATTCAAACAGTTCTAATTCAACCAATTCAGTTCTTATTCAACCAATTCAGTTTAGCATAAGTATGGATTTTGCTTAGTTAAATGCCAAAACAGTTCTATATTAAACAATTCATTTTTGTATAAGTTTCAATGTGAAAAAAAAGTTCCATTTCAAACAATTCACTTTAGCATAAGTACGCATTTTAAACGTAAGTACACAGTTCGATTTTCAAAAACATTTCTATTTCAAGCTATTCAGTTTAGTCAAACAGTTCTAATTCTAACACTTCAGTTTAGCATAAGTACTCAGTTTAGTTCTATTTAACCCATATACAGGACCCTATCAGGTGCTACCACTCTGGGCCAAAGTGGAACTGGGAGCGATGGCAATGAATGGGTACTCCACATTCCCCAAAGCAACAGCATTACAGGAACCTTACAATCAGATTATTCAGTGTCACATACAGGACACTCTTTGGCGAGGGGACTTACCCCTCGACAGAGGTGCAGTCGGTCTATTCTACAGCACCAGCTAACTGGGCAAAGTGTTGGAGGAAATCAAGGAAACGCTTCAAGATTGGCAAAGTTTATGTTCAGCATTGTTCAGTGCAAAAGGACATATTTTTTCTCCAGGATCACGTGCCTCATAAATGACTCAGCAGGAATTAAATAAACTCAGCTGCAAAGCTCTATCTCATCCCACTTACTCACCAGACCTCTCGCTGACCATCTAAGACTTTTTAAAGCCGTTTCACGACTTTGTTCAAGAGAAGGTATTCGGTAACCAATCAAAAGCTCGAAGCACCTTCAAATAATCCATTAGCTTCAGGACTTGAGAAATCTGTATCGTTTTTTTTTTTTTTTTTTTTTTTTTCTGTATAGGTTTTATTCTAAACTAAAATATACTAGCGCGCATCGCCGTGGCGTAATTAGTAAAGTACCTGACTGCGAGATCGTAGAATGCGATTTCAGATTCAAGTCGCGCAATTACACTCACATTTGGACTAAAACACTTCAAGTAGGTATGAACCTTGTTATTCACAAACTATGGATTAAATAGAACACTACAGTAGTAGTTCTAGTTAATCCATAGTTTGTGAATAAGAAGGTTCCTACCTACTTGAAGAGTTTTAGTCCAAATGTGAGCGTAATTGCTACTACTGTTCTACCATTCTGGTAGAAGAACAGTAGTTCTATTCAATCCATAGTTTGGGAATTTTGAGTCATCCAAGAAGGATCATTTGACATTTTAAAAAAATAACTAAACATGCTGCTTTGAAACTGATTGCTGAAAAATTTTTGTTGGACAAAATATCACTGAAATTTGATGAATATTAAATGTTTTAATTAAACTAGTCGAAAACCGCCTGACGGTTTCATTCTTAAGTTTCGCAAAAACTGATCTCAATTTATCCGACCGGCAGTTTATTGTATTTGCAAACACATGAATAGCATCAAACACTACATATGTCAGCACGTATAAATCAATAATCATCATCAATATGTTAATTTCTGTCCTTCACGGTTGCTATATTTTGAAGACAACTCGTAATTCTCTTCAAAATCCTGTTCGTATTTCAGAAATATATATTAACTCAATAATATAAAAGTATATGAATAATAAAACTGATTTTCTGTTTATTGTAATAATTAGGATTTAACTGTTGTCTGTAAATCCTTAACTGTCAAAGGAGATAAAATAGACATTACACATCGAAAAATAAACGATAAGATATTCTTGATATTTCTACATTAGTTTAAAAGTATCTATCACAATAATCTATAATTCTAACCAACCATTGATGCTTACATCAGCTAATCATTACAAATCGATCGATCTGTTATCAGCACATTAAACCGACTGAAATTAATCAATACAGTAATATCGAATATCAGAACTCGATGTTTAATTTGAATTTATACTATGATAATGATGGAATCTCTGTTAATAGCATAGATTCTATCATTATCTAAGTATCCATAGTATGAAACTAAACCGTACCTGGTGGTAAGGATTCGGTTTTGCAGTTTTAGGGAGCCTGAAGTCGGCTTTTTGTTGCCCAATTTTACTGGGAGTAGTAAGCTCGAGTCATATCAATGGGTTAAATAGATCTGAAATAATGTTTAAAAGAATTTTAAACTACATTTGTTCTTAAAAATTTGATATCGTAATTATGAGCAATGTAATCAACAGAGATGAAAAGGTTGTCACTTGATCCCGATTGCGAGAAAGAATGATTCTTCTTTAGACAGGATTGAAAAGAAAGACGTGGAGAGGATTTGCACTATTGATGGATGAAAGGAGACACCGTTTTATTTATAAGTAGTTGCCCCAAAGAAATTTTTCACTCCTTCGAATCATGGTCCTGACTGTCCTCGATGAACGTCGACGTGTTTCTATGAGATTTCTTCAGCAATCGTTTTCTCTGATTTGTCACCTGCCATTCAGAGTGCCGAAGGTAGTTGAATAATAATCTCTGAAAATCAGGTGCAGTGGAGGTGTAAGAGTTCCAGAAAACAGATGTGTCCTGGGTATATCACTTTAATGCATCCCAGTGATAAGGCTTCTGTTTAGTCTGGATAGTCTGAACTGTTTTTTCATTATTATGACTAACAGGCCTTCACTGATACAGAGCAATCCTACATATTAGGATCCCGTCATTGCGTCAAATAGAGTTTCATGAAAATCTTTATTTTTGAAAGTTATAACTGAAAACATATAACTGTACAATATAAATAGAACGCTGAATTAGTACATGGTTAAAAGGCTAGACGGCAATTGCACAAGAATGCTATAACCCCTAATGAACAAATCCTGGAAGCAACATTCCACAAAACAGCTGGTGTACGGTCATCTACCAGCCATCACTAAAACCATTCAAATCTGACGAACAAGACATGCGGGGTGCTGCTGGAGAAGTAAGGGCGAGCTCATAAGCAACGTTTTCCTGCGGACTCCTTCACACAGACGAGCAGATGTTGGAAGTCTAGCTAGAACCTATCAACAACAGCTATGTACAGACACGGGATGTAGTCAAAAGGACCTGCCGAATGCGATGGACAATAGAGACGAATGGAGAGGGAAAGTCAGGGAAATCCGTGCTAGTGGCATGACAAGATGATAATGATGATGATGATGATGATGGTAGGGATAAAATACTTTGTTTTTCTAAAATGTCTATCTGCTTTGAGGAAAAAATTTAAATGTATTTTCCATTCAATACAGTTGATATAGGCGTTGATCATTTGGATAGTTTTAATATTACTTTCATGATTTCATTTTCCAGCGTTAGATTTTTTCACTTTTTAGGCCAATAAACTGTTATCTTTATTAATTACACTAATAAAAATTGAAATCTGAAAGGAAAGATAACTTAGTTGTCAAATTTACTGATACAAGATATACATAGAAATATTCAATTACATGAATATAATCTTTTGATTAAATAAATGACACGAACTTCACCTGATGGTTAACTACTGCGAAACTCCGGAAAAAGTACTTACTCAATCGGCTAGGGCTGTAGAATATACCGACTGCATTTCTACACAGGATAAGATCCTCCCACTCATGTCCTATATATGAAACTACAGAGTCTGATGGTAAGGTTCCAGTAATGCTGGAACTTTTGAAAATTCAGAGTAACCCTTCATTGCCATCGCTCCCTGGTCTGTTCTGACCCGAAGTGGTAGCATCTGATAAGATCCTTTCTATGGGTCAAGTAGAACTAAACTGAATTGGTTGAAATAGAATTCCTATGACTGCGTACTTATGCTATCTGAATTGTTTGAAATGGAACTGTTTTTGTATGCTAAATTGAATTGTTTAAAATAGAACTGTTTTGACATTTAACTGCGTGTAAACAAAAAGCTATACTTACACTAAACTGAATTGTTTGAAATAGAACTGTTTATTTATATGAAAATGGATTTAGCATAAAATAACATATAACATTTGATATGCCATGAAACCAAACGAAACGAAACCAAACCGGTAAAAGACCGGTTGGTAGAGCAGTCGAAACGTTCTGATTATAGCAACCAAAATAAGAAAAATTGTTCAAGTAAATGACTATAAAGTATATAACTCTATTTTAGAATACATTTATTTGGCAGCATTTCATCATTAATACATATTTGAACATTATTGACATTTTTTGTCTATAAATATTTTGTTAATCCTTTGAAGTTGCCGTATTGGTTTTATGATATCTGGCGGGAGTTGGTTAATGCACTTTCCATTATTAATTATTTCCCTAGTACTTTTTACTCAATATTGAGCAATCATCTGTGGTGGGGTGTAATACAAAACTAATGTTACTTTTGCATGTACATAATTATTTTGTAACAATGAGCGTTTATACGGGCGTATTGTGTAGCCATCATTTTTTTTTTAAATTTGTTTCTATAAATAGCATCATTAGCTGAAGACATTTAAATACATTAGCACTGAATTGAAAATAATTCGATAAAGTTTATGTTGTAGATTTTTAAGATTTAGCGCCTCGAAAATTAGTAGATTTTCCTTGTTATTTTAATATTGTTGTGTTTTAGGTAAGAATTTATCATTATATCCATTCATAGATTAATTCAAGTCCTTCATACACTTGTATAAAATTTACTAGGGAAATAATTCATTACGGTAGGTTTATTAGGTTTGGTTTGGTTTCTTTGTTTAAAGGCATATCAACCTTTGTTGGTTATTTAATGCCAAAGCCATTCTCCAAGAATAACAGTAATGGTACTATTTAACCCATAGCTGGGAGGATAAGGGGTTCATACATTTCCAAAGAGTATTTGCCCGAAAGTGAATGTAATAGCATGACTGGAGTTCGAACTCGGTTACTACGATTCCGCAGTCCATCGCTTTAACCATTACACTACAAGGACACCTCCGAAAGGTTTATTAAGCTATTTTCGCTAGATATCATGGAGTCGATATGGCAACTCGAAAGGATGAACAAAAAATATGTAAACAAAATGCCCCAAATTTTCAATATGTATCAATTTTCACTTTATGTACATGTTTTACGTATGCCTTGCATTTACAAATGAATGTAATTTCGGCCTTAAATAACCCATAAGGAGTTGAAATGCAGTGAAATAAATGAATTAAACCCAACTAAACCGCATCAAGATTATTCTCTTTACTTTAAGCATGAGTTTTCAAGTCACAGAAATGTTGCATGTATAATATATTGATAATGTATCGAAGTGTTGTACCAATAGATAATCCTTTTAATAAATCTTTATGATTGAAGTTCGTTTTCCATTGAGTCAGTAAATAGACAGACTCCAGTGTCATTATCGACATATTATTGACTTAAAAAACAACACGATTTCGAAGTAGATATATATTTCGGTATATCGATAAGCGGATTGAAGAAAGTAACTTCGCTACCTTTAATTTAAAAAAAAAAACAACTAAATGAAATTCACATGAATTATTGGAAAATTAATAATAAAGCCACTGTAGTGTTGTGTTTATAATGCTAGACTTCGACATTATAGTAAACGAATTCTAATTCTTGTCACTAAATTATGTTCAACTTCGGACAAAAACACTTGGGGAAAGATGTGAACTCCCTTATTACTCAAGCAATGAGTAAAATAGTATTACTATTGTCCTTTATATGGCTTTAGCACCAAATAACTCACGAATGTTTAGTTGGTTGTTTGGTGGGTTTTATGGCATATCAACCTTCGTAGGTCATTTAACGCCAAATCCATTTTTATGTAAATAATCAGTTCTATTTCAAACAATTCAGTTTAACATGAGTCATCATCATCATCATCATATCGTGCTGGTAGCACGGATATCCCTGACCCTCTCTCACCACTTTTCCGTATCGTTCATCGCCCCAGGCAGGTCTTCAGGACAACATCCTGTATTCTCACATGGTAGCTGAATGTATGTTCATGCTGGTCGTCCTGCTTTTGCACGGCCATGTGTGGGCTCCATAAGAGTACATCAGTTATGAGTTCGTCCCTGCTTCTCCAGCAGTGTCCTGTATGTCTGGTTCGTCTAACTTGAATAGTTTTCGTGATAGGAGGTAGGTGGCCGTACAGTTGGTGTCTTGTGGGGTGTTGCTGCCAGGATTTGTTCAAGATTGCTCGCAGCATTCTTGTGTAATTGCCGTCTAGCTTCTTCTCCAGCCGTTAATTACCAAAAACCTTTTAATTTAAACTATTCAGTTTATTCAAACAGTTCTAATTCAGCTATTTCACTTTCGAACAATTCAGTTTAGCATAAGCACGCAGTTTAAATATAAGTAGAGTTAAATTGTGAAAAACATTTCTATTTCAAGTTATTCAGTTTAGTTAAGCAATTCTAATTCTGCTAATTTAGTTTAGTATAAATGCAGATTTTGTTTACATACAGTTAAATGTCAAACAGCTCTATATTAAACAAATCAGTTTAGTTTAAGTACAGTTTCAATGTCAAAAAACAGTTCCATTTTAAATAATTCAGTTTGGCATAAGCACGCAGTTTAAATGTAAGTACGATTTAATTGTCAAAAACATTTCTATTTCAAGCATTCAGTGTAGTCAAAGAATTCAGTTAAGCATAAGTATGACGTTATTTCTCTTTAACTCATAGATAGAGCCTTATCAGGTGGTACCACGCCGAGCCAGAGTGGACCTGGGGGCAATGGCAAAGAATGGGTGCTCTACATTCCCCAAAGCCTAAGCATCACTGGAACCTCACTATCTGATTGTTTAGTGTCATATCAGGACACTCATTGGTGGGGTCTCACCCATCTTCAGAGGTGCAGTCAGTTTAATCTACAGCCCCAGCCGACTGTGCAATCACGAATGTTTATATGCCATTAAAAAACTAAAACAAACAGTAATACAGGCACTATGTTTCTTTTCTACTTTCGGTTTCTGTTTTATTTTCGTGTCCATATGTTATGTTTTTTAATAGGAGGTACGAATATTAGTAGTGATTGTTGACTTCTTTTTGGTGGAAAAGTAAAGTTACTCGAGGACAATTCAACAATCGTTCGATTTTTATGAATTTCGGAGGCTGGTTTGAGGATATGAATTTGCTGATTTTGAGACAAATTGCCCGGGCGAATGAAAAGGAACGAAACGAAAAAAGTGCTAACTTAAATCTCGAGTAAAATGTATCCTTGTTGTCTCACCTTCATAGCTACAAGAGTGTCATTTGCCTAACTTCGACCTATATTTGTATCGAATCTGTCTGTCCATAGTTCGTTTGAGTCGTATTAATTCCTTTTGAGGGAGATTAGGTAGTGTTATTTGATGACACGGGTCTCACTTTCAGGTGACCACAACTGATGGAGTTGCCATGTAACATATTATACGCTTCAAGGGAAAAACTCAACAATTAATGCTCATTTATTTCATTGTGGCTAAAATGCTAGACATTGATACCTTAGTAACTGAGTTTGAGCACCAGGCTCGCTATTACTTTCATATTTTGACTATTACACTAGAGAAAAGGTATTAAACCCGTTATGGCTTAAATAGTACAACTTCTTTTCTTCTCCAAAGATGGATTTATCATTAAATAACCAATTCCATTAAACAAAGAACCCAAACAAACTTAATCTATTTATTTCCACCCAATATACACAGATACACGGTACAATAACACAAAGAAGAGGGTTTTTTTTGTGTTCTGAAACGTTTGCCATCACCATTTGATATCTTGTTTAACCGATAAATCCAAACCCCGAGTAAAACGTATTTCCAAGTTTGCGAGTTAAAAGTGTTATTAGCCTCTCTTGTCCGCCTTCCTTTCCTGTCTGTATCGAACTTCTCTTTTTCCAGTACCAGGAGATGCTATATATTGACCTTCGACCGAGCCGTCAATCGAGAGATGCACCTGTGTAAATAAGTGGAAGAACAACGAAAGCAGGTGGATGTAAGACAATTATATAACCAGGTGCCCGGGGTGGTTCGAGCTAGTTGGATACAGGATGCCGAAGCGTGAGAACTAGCTTGCAGACTGAGGGCCCAAAGCCCTCAGTGACTTACGGTTGAGCAATCCCAGGCCAAGATGAGAAAGAAATGCTGCTATGGTCAAGAGAAGAACTTGGGGTCAATATAGCAGTCCGTCCTCGTCTCCAGCTCATCTCTCTCATACACCCAACATCACCCTTTCAAGAATAAAGTGTGAGAGAAATATTTTTTAAAAAGAAGTGTATTCGTTCGTTCATTGAAGTTCGTATATTATGTTTGATTATGTTTCGCATATATTTGTATATGTATGTGACTATAAAACAGAGATCGTATTAATGGCCTTCAATTCCCAGTGTGAGGGATATATTTTACGTACGCAGTCAGAATCTTAACCCCTTGCACGGCCTTATTCTGCTCTCGGAAACATTGGTCTCATTTTCCGGTCACCACTTCAAATCCATATTCCATATCTTAGATTATAAGATCGAGGCTCTGAAATATCTGCTACTAGTTTATTTCTACTGAACATTCAACAATAATATATTCAGCAATTTTCCAGCTCAGAAACTCTTTTTTTACGCATAGTCATCACAATTTACTTAGCCTGTTAATTATAGTACTAATAGAAATATTATTGAATCACGTTTTATTGATTGAATGGTACCGACTACGAAAAAAATAACTTTGGAAGGACAAAAGATTTAGTTACCAAAATGGTCTAAGTACAATAATCAAGATAGGATCATTAGACCAAAAATTGTTCACCAATGGTCCAGTAAACCAGGGTTCAGTCCCGGATCGAGTCATAGCAAAGACTCAAAAATGATACTTGATACCACCTTGCTTAACACTCAGTATAATGTACGAACCTAGGGTAAAATGTAGCAATATAGGGAAAAGAATAATTCCCTCCACTACACCTCCGTGTAATAGCTATTAAAAAGGAAGTCTTTGGGTCGCCGTTGACTACGGTCGCCAACAACAACAACAATATATACATAGATTGTGTCGAATGAGGACGTTACTGTTAATCTAAAAAAGCGAACAGTTGGATCACGGACACAAACCATTTTTATAGGCCTTAACGCTTGTGTAGGACCAGCCACACTTGTTGGACAAGCTGATGAGAGAAAAATAATACACATACGATCCATTGATTCTTCCGAATCCCATTTTGAACGCAAAAAACTGAAGGTTCCATGGTTTCTGCGAAGTCATTAGAACAAAGGAAAATGCAAGCAGACACCAACGAATATATATATATATATATATATATATATATATATTAGCACAATATATATCAAATACAAATCCAGGTTCTCATGAATTCCAAAACTGGTGTAAACGAGGTTAATGCTTTCTTATCTTTCTATTTTAATTTTACATTTTATACATACATACATACATATATATATATATATATATATATATATAACCTTTACAATTATAGACACAGGAAGCCCTGTACTTAAGTTTCATATGTTTTGCAAAACCTGACTGGCGTCTATCAAATGTTACCAATCCAGAATGTAGTTTAGTCGCGTGATATCGTGTTGTTGCGCGAGGTACTCACACGAAATAATCCTCATCATATCGCGCTGGTAGCACGGATATCCCTGACCCTCTCTCGCCACTCCTCCCTATCGTTCATCGCCCTAGGTAAGTCTTCAGGACAACATCCTGTATCCTCACATAGTTGCTGAATGTACGTTCGAGCTGGTCGTCCTGCTTTTGCGCGGCCATGTGTGGGGATCCATAAGAGTACATCTCTTATGAGTTCATCTCTGCTTCTCCAGCAGTGTCCTGCATGTCTGGTTCGTCTAACTTGAATAGTTTTCGTGATAGGAGGCAGGTGGCCGTAGAGTTGGTGTCTTGTGGGGTGCTGCTGCCAGGACTTGTTCAGGATTGCACGCAGCATTCTTGTGTAATTGCCATCCAGTTTCTTCTCCAGCCGTTTTGTTAGCGTACATGTAGTGCATCCATATAGCAGTATCGATGTGACCGCTGCCTGGAAGAAACTGCGTTTCATTTTATCGGTTAGGTCTGATTTCCATATAATCGATAGCCTATTGATAGCTGTCCATGCTTTCGTTAGCCTCGTTTGGATGTCCTTTTCGGTTGATTCGACGCTGCTTCCTAGGTACGTGAATTTGTCTACTAGTTTAAGTGGGGTTCCTTCTAGAGTGGAGATGTCCCCCGTTTGGTTATAGCACATATATTCCGTTTTGTGTGCATTAACATAGAGGCCTATGCTTGCTGCTGCTCGTTCCAAACTATGCAGAAGAGTTTCGGCTTGGTCAGGTGTATTTGCCAGTATCGCTATGTCATCGGCGTAGTCGGCGTCGGTAATTGTTGTTGCGGGGTATCTTCTGCTTCTTTTCTTCGTCAGTTCGAAGCCATTCTCTTTGATTTTGTCAATCAATGTTCTAAGTACGTAGTCTAGACAGATGATAAAGAGGTACGGGGCCAGCGTGTCCCCTTGTAGTACTCCTGCTACAATGTCAAAGTATTCTGTGTCTCCATCCGGTGATCGTACTTTTACTTTAGTGTTTCTATAGAGAATTGTTATTGCCGCTAAGGTTTCTTTAGGTATGCCGTATGCTAGTAGGATTTGTTCCATCTTTCCTCTGTGAATGGAGTCGAAAGCCTTGGTAAAGTCGACAAGACATTTATGGATGTATATCTATTTTGCTAAAAAAATTCGATCACTTTTTCATTGAAAAAGTTTTCATATTTGCTATTCACCTCTCTCTCTCTCTATATATATATATATATATAATAGCATAAGAATAAAATTATATTTAATGCACCCGAACTGCAGATATATTAAATAAGCCAAAGAATACAGATTACAGAATGAACCTTAAAGCCCTTTTATACACCATAAATGACAATGGTAAGTAAAGAGACACCACAGGAAATGACGTCGATAAGTAATGAATTTCAAAGAGACTAAAATAGAAGACGAATTAGATTATATAACATAACGGAAAATAAGGCAAGGCTACATGAAAGAGTAATCAGAATACGAGTCTGTAGGCTCTTTTTTCGTACACAAAACAGCGTAATTCTGACTGAGAGATGGGATCAACAGAGTTAAAAGATTTTCTTTGTGAGAAGCAACCTTTTACGTCATGATTGCTAATCAATTTTTGCTGAGGATTATTTGGGAAAAAAGATATTGAAACACGCATCCTCATTACAAGTAAAAATAGTTGTGATTATGTGGAAAGAATCTGAGTTGAAGGGTTCGCTGAGAACAATAAGGTATTCTCAATAAATGTTAATGACATTTTCATTCATACTTTCTATATCACATTAGATAATTTGAAAACCACAATAAATTTAAAGGAAGAAAGAAATATCTGTAAAGTTTTTTTTCAATGAACGTATCAATGAATATTATAAACTTAGGAGTATATAAAACTAAGCGTGAGTATGCACAAAGACGAACGCGCTCATACACACGCACATAGAGGCTAGGGTCATTCACTAAGGTGAGTTTAGCCGAATGTGTTCTCAATAGAGAGCACTCTTTACAGATGCCTCTCCATTAGGGAAAGGCACAATTATGAATTCTTTCGTGTTCCAGCAGACTGTCAGAATGACCCTCTTTACTGACCGCTGTCCTCGGAAACTTGTATTTACAAAAGAGTCAGTGAAAATAGCGTCGATGAGTCGACTCGAACACAAAAAAAAGAAAAGAAAAACTGATTACTGCGGCCAGAAGCAGCACAAACAACATCATGATCAATAGAGCAATAACTGGGGAAAGTAGGAAGAAAAAATCTGGATATATTTTTCAAGCGATATCAAGTGAAATTTCACACGAAATGACTTGGACATGGCTAAGAAAAAGAAACCTTAAAAGAAAAATTGAATTTTTTTCTGATAGCAGCAAAAAACAATACCACAATGACAAAGTATGTTAAAGCCACAAAATACCAAATATAGGTTATATGGTAAATAAGACGAAACAATCAATCGCATAAAAAGCAAATGCAGCAAATTAGCAGAAAAAGAGTACACATGACTTGGTGGGCAACGTGATCCATTGGGAATTGTGCAAGAAACTGAAGTTTGTCCATACAAACAAATTGTAAATGTACAACCCAGAATCTGCCCTGGAGAATGAGAAGCACAAAATTCTCTAGGATTTTGACATACGAATAGATCACCGAATTTGGCCAGGGAATATAGTCAACAAGAAAAAAATGAGAGAACTGACCGAATTGTGGACTTTGCCGGCATGGCAGACTTCAATGTAATTAAATGAAAGCGAAAAGTAACATAAATCCTTAGATCTTGCCAGAGAACTAAAACAAAACTACGGGATGAACCACCTAATGTACATGGATGACATTAAACTATTTTCAAAAATGAAAAAGAACTGGAAACTCTCATACACGCCGTTAGAATATACAGTCAGGACATAGGAATGGAATTTGGCATAGAAAAAATGTGCCATGCTCGTCATGAAAAGTGGCAAACGATATATGACTGACGGAAAAGAACTACCAAATCACGACACAATTAGAACGCTCGAAGAAAATGAAACCTACAAATACTTGGGTATCTTGGAGGCTGACACCATCAAACAAGTGCAAATGAAAGACACGATCCGAAAAGAATATCTCAGGAGAATGAACAAAACTACTCGAGACAAAACTCTCCGGCAGAAACCTCATCAAAGGAATAAATACTTGGGCTGTGCCCCATGTCAGATATTCGGGACCGTTTCTCAAGCTAAACAAATGGACCAAACAACAAGAAAACTAATGACCATGCATAAGGCATTACACCCCAGAGACGACGTTGGCAGACTATATGTATTTAGAAAAGAGGGAGGAAGAGGACTTGCCAGCATCAAAGACATCGTCGACGCATCGATACAACAGCTCGAAGACTACATAAAAAATACGAACGAGGACTAATTACAACCATCAGAAACGATATGGACAACACGATAGACGAAAGAATGACAACAACTAGGAAACAAAAATGGGAGGGAAAACAACTCTCTGGCCGCTTTAAACTTCTAATAAACAAATCTCACACCAGAAAAACTAAACCTGGGTAAGAAAAGGAAACCTTAAGAGAGAAACGGAATCCCTCCTAATAGCAGCACAGGACAACGCCATAGGAACCATTCATATCAAAGCGCGAATAGATAAGACCCAACAAAACAGCAAATGTAGGCTATGCGGTGACAGAGACGAAACGATCAATCACATAATAAGCGAATGCAGCAAATTAGCCAGAAAGACTATAAGGCAAGACACGACTGGGTCGGCAAGGTAATCCACAGGGAAATGTGCAGGAAATTTCAATTCGACCATACAAACAAATGGTATATGCACAACCCAGCACCTGTCCTAGAAAATGACTTGCATAAACTCCTATAGGACTTTAACATACAAACGGATCAACTAATCCCGGCCAGAAGACCAGACCTTATAATAATCAGCAACAAAAAAAGAGAATTTGCAAAATTGTCGACTCTGCTGTCCCGGCGGACCGCCGAATAAATATGAAGGACAGTTAAAAGAAGGATAAATACCTCGACCTTGCTAGAGAATTGAAAAAGCTGTGGAACATGAAAGTAACGATTGTGCCAATTGTGATTGTCGCGTTAGGCACAGAAACTAAAGGATTATTAAAGGGCCTGGAGGACTTGTACGTTGGCGGACGGGTAGAGACTATCCAAACAACAGCAGTGCTAAGAACAGCCAGAATCCTGCGACGAGTCCTGGAGACTTGGGGAGACTTGCTGTCACTCACACTCCAGTGAAAAAACCATCAGCTAACACTGATGTGAAAAACTCTAAAGGAGTAAATGATAATAATAACAATAATAATTATAATAATAATAATAATGGAGCAAAAGTGGCCAGAAGAGAAAAATGGGTAGAAAACCAACCGTATGGGCATTCTAAACTTTAAACAAGCAAAATCTCACGCGGGAAGACTTGGACATGGATTAGAAATGAAACTTTTTGAGAGAAACTCAATTTCTTTCTATAGCAACACAAAATAACCCCATCACAATGTAAGAATAGACAAGACGTAACAAAATAGCTGATATAGGTTATGTGGTGACAGAGATGAAACGATCAATCGCATATTAATCGAATGCAGTAAGTTAACGTCAAAAGAGTATAAGACTAAACATTACTGCGTGGGCAAGTTGATCCACTGGGAATTGTGCAAAAAGTTTAAATTTCACCTAGCAAACAAATGGTATATATACAACCCAGAATATGTCCTTGAAAACGAGACACATAAGATTCTTTGGGATTTTGAGATTCAAATGGATCCCCTAATCTTGGACAGAAGACTAAACCTAGTGATAGTCAACAGACAAACGAACAAAAAAGATTTTAAAAAAAAAGAGAATCAACCGTTAAGTGAAGATTATCGTTCCGGTTGACCACAGAATAAAAATGAAAGAAAATGAAAAGAGAGAAGAGCATCGAGACCTTGCTAGAGAACTGAAAAAAAACTATGGAGTATGAGAGTGTTGATGACGCTGGTTCTGGTTGATGTGCTCAGTAAAGTTACCAATGGAGTGGAATGGGGACTGAAGGACTTAGAAATAAGAGGACAAGCCGAGACCATCCAAATTACATTATTCGGTCGAAATGAAGACAAGAGTCCAGGAGACTTGAGGAGACTTGGTATCACTCAAACTCCAGTGAGAAACCATTAGCTGTTAAAAACTCTCAAAAGATAAAAATAATAATATAAAAAATAAGAATAAAAACCAGGAAATAAGAATGGACTTTGGCATAGAAAATGTGCAATACATATAATGAAAAGTGGAAAACGACAAAATAACGGAAGGAACCTAGCCATCAAAACAAGAAAAGATCAGAACGCCTGGCAAAAAGGATAATGAATAGCCCAAGGGAATTACAGAAGCGGATATCATCTAACAAGGGGCGATGAAAAAAATAAAGAAAAGTACCTCAGATGAACAAGAAAACCTCTTGAAACTAAATTCTGCGGCAAAAATCTCATCAAAAGGATAAACTCCTGAACAGTCCACATTGTAAGATATTCGTGACCATTGTTAAGAAATGAACCAGAGGACACGATATATGAGTCAAGAAAAGAAGGAGGAAGAGGACACATCAGCATCAAAGATTCCCTGGATACAATACGAGGACTCAAGGACAACATCCCAAAAAAAGCTATCGAAGATTAATTTCAGTTGCCAATAACTGTACAGACAATATAAGCACAAAAAAAAAAACAGCAACATAAACTAGAAAACAGAAATGGAAATAAAAACAAATGTATGAAGATTTCAAGAGATACACAGATGAAATCTCACACGAGCAGACATGCACTTGGTTGAGAAATAGTAACTGTTATGATGTATATAGCTCCGTAAAACACGGATACGAAACGGCCCCATGAAAGTGAGGCCGGCTCTGTAGGTTTAGCTCCCTTGGATGTAAATAAACAGACTCCCTTACTAGATAGCTTGCGTGTTCACGTGTTATTTATTATCACTCACCATCGGGACCAGAACATGGTATCAGAGTGGGATTTTTTTTCTACATTCGGCGAAGTCATCTCTCCACACCTCGGATAAACACACATTACATCGGAAAATAACTAAAATAGTGTATACGCACCGGCAAACTAATCCAACTACTCTTCGGACACCACGTGAACACATAAAACACGGAAGTCGGACCGGATCATTACACGGCACAAATCGGATACAATACCTCGGAGATAAGACTAATACTTCGGAATAATGGCTTACCCCATCCCACCACCGGAAAAAATGGACATAGACGGCGATTTGAGAGAGAACTGGTCCCTATTTAAACTCTCATGGACGAATTAAGCCGAAGCTACGTGCATTGATACCAAACCGGCTAAAGTCCAGGTAGGAACATTTCTCTCTATCGTTGGCAAGGAATGCCAAAAAATTATTTAAAAAATCTGCCCATGACAGAGGAGGAACGTGTGGACATCAACTCCACCATAAAAAAATTATCGGACGATTTCGAACCTAAATTAAATACGACATACGAACGCTACGTATTTAATTCATGCGACCAGGAAATAGGCGAACGTTTCGATGCATATTTGAACAAGCTGAGAAAACTGATAAAAACGTGCAGATACAGCACGCTGGAAGATGAATTACTCCGCGACCGGATAGTGATGGGAACAAATAAAAAAAAAAATTCGGACAAGACTCATCAGTGAACCAGACCTAACACTAGACCGGACAATAGATATATGTCGGAGCACTGAACAAAGGGACAGACAAGTTGACGTGATAGGCAGCAGAAACACAACAGAAACAGTGCATTATACCCAAAAAGCAGAAAAAAGACAACAGAGACGGGAGCATATCAAAGACTGTAAATTCTGCGGACTAAGCCATGACAAAGGCAAATCTCAGGCCTATGGATTAACCTGCGCAATCTGCCTAAAGCGTAACCATGTTGCAAGGATATGCCAATCCCAAGCCCATCCACCACGGTCAAATAAACTGCCAGCACATGCAAAGGTCCGTTACGTCAACGACGAACCTGCCAGCAGTGATGAAAGCATATATGCCTCGGACCCTTTGTCAGACCGCAAACACTACTACGCAAAAATCCACGTATTCCCCTTAGGAGGCCAGAAAGCTCTAACCCTCAAGTTCCAAATTGACACTGGGGCAAGCTGCAGCACTCTTGCTCTTGTGGACTGCAAGCGCCTCACCACAGCACCCTTACAGCCCTTCCATATAAAGCTGAAGCTGTACGACAATTCCATTTTCCAACCCCTGGGAGCTGTAACACTGTGGTGCGAAGCAAACAACATCAAGAAAAAAATCCATTTTCAAGTAGTGGAGAATAATTCGCCATCCTTATTATCTGGACGGGCCAGCTCTGCACTCCAGCTTATAGCCTTCAACGTTGAATGCGTCAGACACCTGGACGAAGTTAAATCACTCACCAAGGAGGGTGTTCTCGACAGCTGTAAAGATGTATTTTCCGGGCTGGGAAGACTACCAGGAGAATACAAAATACAGATTGATAAAAACATCAAACCAGTTCAGAACAACCCCCTTAGAGTTCCACTACCACTCAAAAAAACAACAACAAAAACTGGAGGAATTGGTTGAACAAGAGGTGATAGCATGGGTCACAGAACCGACACCCTGGATCAGCAACATAGTTGTCATTCGGAAACCCCACAAATTGAGGATCTGTATTGACCCATACCATTTGAATAAGGCAATCCAGCGTAACCACTACCCAACTCCAACAGTCGAGGAAATAGCAACAAAGACGGGCAAGGCCAGGCTCTTCTCGTTCGTAGACGCTAAGGATGGGTTTCTTCAGGTTGCACTGGATGAGTCGTCTTCATACTTGACAACGTGTTGGACTCCATTTGGCAGGATACGGTGGCTTAGAATGCCATTTGGAATTAGCTCAGCCCTAGAGGAATGGCAACGACGACTCGACCACTCTTTCGAGGGACTGGACAACACTCAAGTTATCGCAGATGACACCATAATATATGGTTCTGGCGAGAATGATGCGGAGGCCGACAAAAGTCACGACACAGCATTCAGAGCACTTATCGAAAGATGCCGGGAAAAGGGTTTAAAACTCAACACCAAAAAGTTAAACTTCAAACAAACTTCTGTCAGTTACATGGGAGACATCTTCAGTGCACAGGGCTTAGCAGCAGACCCAGAGAAAGTTAAGGCAGTTTCGCAGATGCAATGCCCCACAGACGTCCAAGGTGTTCAGAGAGTCCTAGGAGTCGCAAACAACCTTGCCAAGTTTACACCCAAACAAAGCGCTGTATGTGAACCGCTGCGACGCCTACTGGACAAGGACTCTGTATTTGACTGGTTGCCACAACAGGAAGCGGCTTTCAGTAGGATGAAAGAACTCATCACCCAAGCTCCAGTCCTCCAATATGATGATGTTAAAAAGGAAGTCTCACTGGAATGCGATAGTTCGGAGGTTGGTCTTGGAGCTGTAATAAAACAGGGTGGACACCCCATCGCGTATGCGTCCAGATCACTTACTAAAACGGAGCGAAACTATGCTCAAATTGAGAAGGAATGCCTCGCCATTGTGTTTGCCGCAGAACGTTTCGGGCAGTGTATCCTCGGCAAGGAGAAGGTGAAAGTATTCTCCGACCACAAACCACTGGAGACTATACTGTCAAACCCCATCCACACCAGCCCAAAGCGACAGCAACGAATGCGGCTTCGACTTCAGAAATACTCTCTGGACGTGGAGGACCACAGTGACACACTATCACGGGCCTCATTGCCACCCACTGAGACAGCCAGGGAGGACAAAGCCGCCATATTCGAAATACATGAGCTCATGGAAAAGTTTGAACTGGAAGATCACCACTTCGTCTCGGACCACCGCCTCGCACGTATCAAGGAAAAAACTGGTCAGGACACGACATTGTTAGCACTAATAGAAATCACAAAAAAAGGTTGGCCAGTTGACAAAAACGACAGTCCACTCAATATCAGGGAATACTGGCCATACCGTAATGAACTAGCCACAGAAAATGGCCATGCTTATCGAGGCACACGCCTCATCATACCGACAAAACTGAGGCCAGAGATGGTCGTCAGGGTACACAGGTACCACTTGGGCATCCAGTACACCCTAAATACTGCCCGTGAGATAATGTTTTGGCCACGGATGCATGCGGAAATCACTGAAGCTGTCCGGCGCTGTGAAACCTGCCAGCTCGCCCAACCGCAACAACAACGACAACCTCTGATGTCCTACCCAATTCCGAGTCACCCATGGCAATTAGTGGCCAGTGACTGTTTTGAAATAAATGGCAGACAATATGTAGTGCTGGTGGATATCTGCTCAGACTTTATAGAACTAGGCCAGCTCGAGGGTGACCCAAAGGCCCCCTTTTCGATAGCTACTACACCAAGGTGTAGGGGAGGGCGCTACACCTTTCCAACATTGCTTCAATTTACCTTTGATACGTACCTTATAATGCTGAGTGTTAAACAAGGAGGCATCAAGTACCTTTTTTAAGTCTTTGGTATGGCTCGACCTGGGGTTGAACCCAGGTCTCCCGGGCCATTTACGAACACACTAACCATCATGCTAATGTCCGGCTCAAACCATATATGTAAACCTCCCTAATTATAAACTTTACAGCAGTCCTACCGCGAATAAAAAGAATGACGTCTCTCAATCATGAACCCATTTGGGAGCGAAAAATCAGCAAGTGGAACAAAATCCTATATTCATTTCGGTAGTTATCAGAACTGATATAATCCCAACCAAGTTCATCGCTTCAACCAATTAAATTAAAAATACTGGGAAAAACGTTCTTAAGATTATTTTGAATAAATATTATACGTGTTCTTTTATGCAGTTAACAAGTCACAGGAAGAATATAACTCAAGGAACCTACAACATAGGGATAAAGACTAGCTATACAGATACTTTAACCCCAATAAACTAGCCAATTTAAAAAGATATATCAAAACTTTATAAATGTGGAAAAGTTAATATCTAAAAAAGGTACCTGCGCTTATCCCACAAAATGAAACTGTAGCGTTTGAAATGAGCAGATTTTATCATAAAAAAAGAGAATATATTAAACAATCATGCTATGATTGTATAAACGTTCCAGAAAATGAAATTGAATACAATATATGAGAGAATAGTCAAATTTAAATTGAAAATCCAGGCTACAAAGAAAATAAAAATTAGACAAACGAAAGGAGACAAAATATAACATTCTTATATGAAAAACCGAGAAACACAGAAAAAATCATTAAAAATTGCAAAAATAACCTAATGCCGAAAAAGTTGCCAAAATATGTGATAAAATATATTCTACAAGTTTTTTCAGAATAAATCTTACGCTTTTAATTGTAATAATATAGGCGAATATCACAGTAATAATCCCTATAACCATATCACATACTAAAAATAGGTTTAAGTAACCCAAATATAAATTAATGATGAATAAGAAATATCCATACATGATAAAATGAATAAATGTATCCAGGTGAAAACTAAAAAAGCAAGAAAAATTTAAAAGAAAATATGGGATAACATCAATTGACAAAACCCGGATTATTAAAGAAAAGCTGAAGCAAATGATCCAGCTAAATGCCCAGCATATCCTAAGATATGAAAATGAACAAAATACTTTAGAAAAAAACAAAATATTTTTAGACGACCCTAAAAATCTATCGAGGAATTGATAAGAGACAATAATTGTATAGGAAGCTTTCACGATTGAAGAATTGAAATCCTGTTGATGTAATATATCGCTTCATAAGAAATACATGTATATATTACAATTGGAGAGATTATAGATGCACTTTAAAACACACATATATCAGAGTCACCTGGATTTAAAAAAAAAAGGTACCTGCTTTTGGCTCCATCACATCAATTAATGAGGAAACTTAATTAAGAAATCATTAAAGAACATAGAAAAATGCCCGATTGACTCACAGGAGAAATAACAGTCCTACTAAGAACAACAAAATAAAACTACTGCATTCCCACTGAAAATGAAATAACATCGATTCTAAAGGAGAAAACAGTAAAATTCATGGGATGTAAGAAAATATTCTCTTTAGATCAGAAGCGACGCGAAGAAAAATCTTACTGCAATGATCAGCTCCTCATGAACAGGATGATCATGGAGAATTGTCAATGCAAAAGAGAAAACTAAGTATGGCTTAGATTGAGTTTTAAAAAAAGCTCTTGAAAGCGTATCATATGAATGGATTCTAAAAGGGTTTAAGCATTTTAAAAATATCCCTAATCATGACGACATTTCTCAAATAAAGAATGGAAAGGTTGCGCAATGACATCAGATTGATCCATCAAAAAGGTACGGGAGAAATTTATTTTGATGGATCATTTAAAGTTAAATGCAAAAATTGAAGACGATTTTGGTTTTACGAGGCACTGTAAAAATAATTAATGACGACATAGGGAAGCAATTTGGTCTGGAAAAATTGTATGAAAGGCAATCTAAGAAAAAGGCTTACAAGTAAAGTCAAAAACATCACACTGTATATAAAAGCGGACATTACAGAACTAGAACACAATAAAGCCTGTAGATGTTTAAAAATTAATGAACCAAATGGAATAATCATATGATTTATAAAGAAAAAATAAAAAATGTTTCTATAGCAGAATAAAAGCCATATCAAGAATGGAACTAAATGCAATTACTAAATTTATAGGAATTAACAACCTGGCAATACTAGTAATGACATAAAGTTTTAAAATAATTAACAGAACGTTAGCTGAAATAAAAAGATGGTTAGTAAAGTTAGGAAATTTATAACCTCTCATGGAATGCATCATTCAAGAGTACATACAGTACGTCTCTACGTCAAAATAGAACACGGTAGGTTGTTCGGGTTTATGTCTGTCATCTTTGGAGGTTATTTAATGCCAAATCCATTTCATACAAATAAACAGTTCGATTTCAAACAATTCAGTTTAGCATGAGTACACAGTATATCAAAAACATTTCTATTCCAAGCTATTCAATTTAGTCAAATAGTTCCAATTCAAACAATTTAGTTTAATATATGTAGAGTTTTGTTAACACAATTAAATGTCAGTTAAGCATTAGTACGCAGTTTAGTTCTATTTGACCCATAGATAGGGTCCATTCAGGTACTACCACTCCAGGTCAGAGTGAACCTGAGAGCAATGGAAATGAAGGGGTGCTCCACATTCCCCAAAGCTCCAATATCACTAGAACCTCACCATCAGAATTTTTAGTGCCATATCCAGGACACTGGTTGCGGGGGGTCTTACCCCTCTGCAGAGGTGCAGTCGGTGTATTCTACAGCCCCAGCCGACTGAGCAAGATAGAACAAGGAAGAAAAGCCTCAAACTCAACAGAATTGCTCGAGGAAACAACCACGATAGCCAAAAGAAAAAAAAAAGAATTACGTAGACCCTACAATAGATTTGATACGACATTGATAAACACATTTGAGAAGGAAAAAAGAATATTCAATTAGAAAAGAAATTAATAATTTTGCTAATTAACTCGACCTCAGCAAAAGAAATAGAAATAAAATGGAAAAAACAAAATTAGCAAAAACCAAAAATACAAAAAAAAATAAAAGACGCAACGACTAAATCTATTAAAATATGCCTGGGAACAAAAACCCTTTCAGGGACGATATCCACAAAAAATAGAAATGCTGATAAATATATAATAAAGACTAATTGATCACTAAAAAGTGCTGGATTGAGGGCGGAGATAGAGGGGTTAATAATAATAGCACAAACAAAAGCCTAAAATCGAATCAATTGATTCCTTTCAGTTTGGTAGCTAAATCCAAACTCCAATAGAATATAAAGGCATGATAAAAAAAGATATTACCTTTATTGGAAATTATGTAAATGCTATAGAATATTGGACTGTGAAAAAATATTTTTATAGTAAGTAGTTTCCTAGCTAGATTTAAAGGTTGACTACAGGACAATGGAAAAGGAGCGACATACATGAGAAAGAGATTCAAGGCAGTCACAAAGACACAGAGATAGAAATACTGTGAAAGAAAAATGAATGGGAAGTTTAACGGGGGAGGGTCCCTAAATTTAGACAGGAATTATTAAAATCATATAAATGTGTGGAAACAATCAATAGTAATACTTGTAATCATTTAACCGTGTGCAATTAAAACTATTTGTGTTTGAGAAAAATGCTTGTAAACATTTAACTGTGTACAAACAAATGAGGACTGGCTTGTTTGAAAATTGTTACCAACAAACTATTTGTTTACAAATCATATATATTTGATATATAGCTATTTAGATGATTCAGCTTTAAATAACCTACAGGAGTTGAGAAGCCATAAAGCAACAACCAAAAACTTAAGCAACGATTTATAACTCATGACTACTGCCATAATTAAGTTGAACACCAGGTTGACAAAGTAACCATCGTCCCAAGAGAAGCTCGGATATTAAGAAGAGAGAGAGAGAGAGAGAGAGAGAGAGAGAGAGAGAGAGAGCCGTATTTCACTTGTGAAGTCATTTAACAATTGTCTCCATCTATTTGCTTAAATTAACTGAAATCTCTGAAGAATCGAGCCTGGTCTCAATTCGTAAACCAATAAATCTTAAAGAAATTATGAGAATTAAACCAATCTTAAACAGAGTTTTTCAAAACAAACCTATCATAAAGACAATGAAATTTTACGAACCATTCTATAGTCAAACAGACACAGCTGAAATCACATCAATTACAAGTGTTCAATTACTACTTCTATACGGTGGCCTATAAAATACTGATTCATGAATAAAACAGCTTTCGCTGCTGTCTCTGTGCAAACATTTTGGCAATGACCACTTTGTGGTTGATCGGTCACAGCGCCAAAAGTTTTATATCTGTACACTTAGCTCTATTATTTTCCTACAAAGAGGATTCTTCCCATTAAAATGGAAGACACAATATATTCTTTCTGTTGAAAATGTAGATCTGTCAGTTGAATAGTAAAATTCTATCATTTTTTCTATTCTCTCACATTGTAACTTGATTTTGGTTCACTTCCTACTTATGATATCTGACAGATAATACAAAATTTAAATCAAAATCAAGGAAGCGAGTTCAAACTCCAGTCGGGCTATTACGTTCACTTTCGAACAATAACCTTTGGGAAAGGTATAGAACCCCCTTATCCTCCTAGTTATGTCTTAAATTGTACCACTAATGTTCTTCAAGAAGAATGACTTTGGCATTAAATAACCCACGAAAGGTGATATACCATCAGACAAAGAAACTAAACCAAACCAAATCAAAAGCAAGGAACTTGTAAGCCTTTTGAAGGTTTCTATCAATAATAGATAACTTTGTCAACCGTGCTTAGAATACACGGACTGCATCCTTAGCAAAGGAGTAAGACACCTCAAATGAACTATCGTGAATTGGATACAAAACTAAATGCATTTGTGAGGTTCCAGTTCTGGAGCTCTGAGGCCTATAGAGTACAGAAATCGCAGATCCACTCTGACCTGCAATGGTAATAAAAATTAATGATCCGACTATCGGTCATATAGATCTATTTTGAAAATCTTTGATGCTAAATAAGGGGTATTGAGACCCTATAACTGCAAAGAAAGGATTGTTAGTAAAGGAGAATTGTTACATGAAATCAAGTGACTTATTTATGAATATCAGACACAAGACTGGAATATTTGAAAGTAAATAATATTGCACATTATCTGTATTTGATGGAGTATTTTATAGCCTATAAATCTGTACAAATAATTCATAATTACAGCCAAATAAAAACGTGTGGTTTAAACATTATAGCAATGGAAAATTAAAAATAATTCGAATTCCGATATGTTTGGTTTGTTTGTTTGTTTGTTTGTTTGAGTTTTATGGCATATCAACCTTTGTAGGTTATTTAACGCCAAATCCATTTTTATGTTAATTATCTGTTCTATTGAATACAGTTCAGTTTAGCATAAGTACAGTTTAATTGTAAATAATATTTCCATTTCTAACTATTCAAATAGTTATATGTAATAATTCAGTTAAGTGTAAATACAGTTTTAATGTCGAAAAACAGTTCTATTTCAAATAATTCAGTTAAGCATAAGCACGCTGTTTAAGTGTAAGTACGGTTTAATTGTCAAAAAACGTTTCTATTTTAAGCTATTCAGTTTACTCAATTCATTTTAGCATAAATATGCTGTTAGTTCTATTTAACCCATAGATAGGGCCCTATCAGGTGCTACCACTCCGGGCCAGAGTGGACCTGGGAGCGATGGCAATGAAGTGGTACTCCGCATTCCCCAAAGTCTAATCTGCCCTATTATTTCCCCATACCTTGAAGGAGAATATTTGAAATCAAACCTTTCCCACGTTTTGTAGCGTTTTGTGGAATGTAAACAGCCTAATCTAGGATTTAAGTCCGGGTTAAGGCGTCCCATTACATATATACATATATATATATATATATATGTGTGTGTGTGTGTGTGTGTGTGCGCGCGCGCATGTGTGTATGTGTGTTTGCACGCGCGTGTGTATGCGTGGGCGACAGCGCTTATCTTTGAACTGATATATATTGATATGTTCGATTACAGTCTTAACGCTGAAGTGTTTGGTATAGAATAAAATTTTAAAATATCCGTTTTCATAGTAACGTTCCACTGTAAAGACAGTTTCTGTTATCTTTAATTATTTCTTCAAGCGTACTTATTGAAGGGTTATACAATTCTCTCTCTCTCTCTATATATATATATATAGAGAGAGAGAGAGAGAGAAAGAGAGAGAGAATGAGAGAGAAGAGAGAGACGGTAAGGTATAAGACGTATAAAGCACAATAAATCATAGTCGAGCATATAAGATACTCGCTAAATACAACTGCATTGGGACATACAAACATATATTCATACATGCATTCATACAATGACTGAGTGTGGTGTCATAGACTAATATTGTCAGATAACGTCCTCAGAGTGTACAATGAAAATGGACATAATGCAGTATTGTTTATTTTCAAATTCTCTTTTGGAACGTAAAATACGAATACAAATTTTACTTTTTGTTGCGGGGCTGTTATTTATGGTTTCAATGCTTCAAATGCTGTGATAATAAAAATACCTAACACAATACTTTTTTGGTATGTTATGTCCCTTATGAATGATAATAAAATATTGATACTTTTGATTTAGAGGAAAATTAACTTTTTAATTATAAAATTATTACTGTTGCATTTATGGGGTAGTGTATATTCATGTGCACATATGAGAAAAAAGATTTATATATATATATATATATACATATATATATATAATAAGAAAAAACTGAAATAGATATTTTACCACTAGTCTGTCTTGTATATTCATCAAATTTCGAAAAGCAATTAAAACTTCGCAGTCTCGGTATGTTGTGGTAGATGTGCTGGAATGCAACAGTGTTGTAAGCAAGTTCAACCTCCTAGTTTGGGGATTTTCTTTACTTTCAGATTATTATTCTTGGGAAAGGCTTGTGTAATATAATGGCTGAGGGATTTCGTTTTATATACCTTGCCTTTCGGCTTAATTAGGCTGAGAACCTTTCGCTTAGCGCATGGGTTAGTTAGGTGCAACATGAGCGCAGGTGTTCACGCGCACGCAGGGAGGAGGTGTCATTCAGAGATGGCTAAATAAAAATCCCAGATAGGAAATGTAACCGGGGGATGCGAATGATGTCACGCACCAGAAGCGTGCGCGGAGGATTTTGGGGATTTGAGAAAAGTCAGTTAGTTGAGTTTTAGCGTCCGAAGAAGATAGTTGACTTTCGGGGCTCACCGAGTTCAGACCAGTAGTTTGCGGCGGGGTGCCGCGCGTGATGGGAGGCAGATGGAAAAGTCAGCATAGAAAGATTGTGTATCACTATCCTTCTGTCGAATTACCTTTAACTCAAAGTTAATAAAAAGTTTCGTACCTGAATTAAGAAGTTGTAAGTGTTTTTTTGTGTTTTGGGATTCCTATGTTATCTATATGTGCGTTATGAACATTCTATGTACATTTCACATATCCGTATCATGGGTATGTTACATTTGATCTCTCTTATCCTCTAGCTTTCTACTTCTACACGGATTGATATGGCATTAAATAACCCACAAAATTTGATATGCAATTGAAAAAGAAAACAAATTATGGCTTTGCATTGTTTCGTTGAGATAGTTGTCTATGAGTGATTATATTTCACAAACGATGTGTTTCAGATTTACGTACATTTTCATACATGTATTTACACAGGTATATCTACAGTTAAACACACACATGCATACACATTCAGATATATATATAGAGAGAAAGGGAGAGAGAGAAAGAGAGATAGAGAGTGAGAGAGAGAGAGAGAGAGTGAGATAGTGTGAGAAACACATTCCCAAGCGTATATATATATATATATATATATATATATATAACCTGATACACTTAATAGCCTGTACAGTTGACAATTTACTCAGTCACAGTCAAAAACAATAATCCCTAATACCATCACTCAAACCTATATCTACTCTCTTGTCTTTTCTTTCCTTGTCTGTCTCTTGTCTTCAGACCCTCTTCCAGCCGTTATATCTTTTTTACATTTTCACCATGATCTTGACTTTCTCCTCAACTTCTAAAATGTAGAAAAACTGACTTTTTTAGTCTGAAGGAGTCCATTCTTCGAATAATGAATACACGATTACTAATAAACCAGTTTTATGTGTTTGGCTTTATCCACTTTTACACCTATTTTTATCATCTTGTCAGATTTAACAAAATCTACCAATTCTCCATACACACACATACACACATATATATATATATATATATAGTGCAAACATAAATACATATACACAAGTACAAGGTGGGGCTGAAATGATACGATGAAAATTTCATTGGCTGAAAAGAATGCATGACAACATCAATTAAGCTGCTGATTGATATTTTGACTAATGGGATCATAGCAAAGAAATCCCGATGAAATAATTACGTGGAATGGAAAGGAGACTATTCCATGTGGGTATCTTTATCAGTCTATCAACTTTTTAACCGACACCCGTAAAATTATTCATTGTTTTATGCATGTAATAACGTAAAAAGCACAGAAAAATGGTGATGTAAAACATTTATGGTTTACCACAAATGCTAATTTCTTAACATAAAAACCCTCATTAGCGAATTCTAATCATTATATATATATATATATATATATATATATATATATATATATATAAACAGACTTTACTAGACAGAAAAATATAAGTATTTTTGAATTTATGAAGAGATACATGCATCACATCATTTGACAGGTTTATATAGTTTGATAAATTGCACTGCAAACAGGGAGAATGAGAAAGAAAGAAAGAAAGAAAGAAAGGAAGGAAAACACTGACAGACAAATAAACTGACATACATTACTTTGGACATAAGTCTCATATATACTTATACTCAAACACATAAACATCCGTGCAGACAGAGAGAGAGAGAGAGAGAGAGAGAGAGAGAGAGTAACATGCAAACTCAATTGTGAATGCACATTTACACAAATACTTATGTATTCCAACACACACACACACACACACACATATATATATATATATATATATATACCAAATAGGGAATATTCACTTGTTACAAACTCCTATATTTTTATTGCCTTATATTCCTACTCTACAATTCCCGCTTCTTTTCATAAAGAGGTTTATTTTGACTCACGTTTCCTTGGTCCAGTGCAGGGTTAAATCAATATATATATATATATATATATATATATATATATACATATATACATAAAGTATTAATAATGTTTTGTTTTTATGAAGAATCTGCCTGATATGTAAGTTCGACCATATATACAGCACTTGAGCACATAAATTCAAATCGTATATTGTAACCGATAATTTTGCATTTTCCTGGTCACCGGGCGATACTATAATATAAAGAATTACTTGTGGAAATATAATACGTAAATATATATTAATTTCTATGTATATTTAAGGTTTTCTGCGACCACAGGTTTCATGACATCTAATAAACGACAATCATCTGACAGAGAACAAAAAATATTGGAGAAATCGAAAAATAGTCATAAGAACGTTAGAATTGCGTACAACTCTCTACGTGTGCGTGTGTATGTGTATGTGTATGACTTGTGTAGGTAATATTCGCGTATTATTGTGTGTGGACATATAAGTGATATTTAGTATGTAAGAGTATGAAGATACATGCGCTGCACGGTAAATTTGAGGCCATCTTTTGGTTTATATATTATATAATTGCTCTATCACAGATATTGAGCAAACTCCAAGTTTTATCGCATTTGGTCTGCCACAAATCCACTGTTATAGTATATATATATATATATAGAGAGAGAGAGAGAGAGAAAGAATGAATGTTACCCTTTAAATCGAAAATTATGACTATGAAAGGAAAGACCTTCTAAACCTATCACATGCAAACTGTATTCTTTAAAATGTTCTTTAATGGACGTAACTACAAAGTGCTTTTTTTTTTCAAATAAATTTTTTAATCAATAATATGAACAATTGTCTGTACTAGAGTCAATTTATGTTCGCTGTTTAAATTCCCTGATAAACCCTTTCATTTTTCCCCTAAATGATGTGAATCAGTTGGCAGAAACCTAATATTATAGCTATCGGTGGGTTAGTGAAATGGTAATTCTGTAGCGTAGGACAAAAAAAAAAAAAATTAAAACGTTGTGTCTAAAAGAAATGAATTCGCAGAAAAGAAACACTCAAAACTTGAATCTCAAGGAAAAAAAATAGTAGTCGCTTTTATTCTTGGGGATTACAGCGTACTGTGGTTAAAAAGTTCATTTAATAGCGTTCTCCCTCGCCTTCTCTTTTTTTTTTTTTTGGTCGCTATCAAACGTCTTTTTCAGCTAGCACACGTAGGATAGGTTCACCTTCGCCTTCTTGGCGATGACAGCGGTGGTGTTATCGTCGGCCTGTTGATACTTATCTCATCAGTCTGTTTGCTATGACAGGTTGGGTATGACATGGGTCGGGGTGTCGTGCACCTCTGTAGAAACCTGTTTTGAAACCTGTCTTGAACTGCTAAAATCTCGCTACTTCATTTTCATATATAGCGATTTGATGGATCAATTCGAAGGTTTCCGAAGGTTCGATGATCACCAGTGGAACAGTAGTGCAGCACGTAAAAGTTCATGCGTGATTGTATTAAAATCACGCTTGAACTCTACAGGTTACTCTGCCTGTACGAATGAGGTTCGTGACATTTTTGATCGTCAGACTTATGTACCCAATGACTGATGACACCTGATGTGCTCGAACGTTCTCCAACCTTGAGACAGCCGCAATTCAATGACAGCGCCCGTCCGTAATATTACAATTCCTGTGTATGGAGTGAGTGAGGTAGAGGCTCTCTGTGATCGGATACTCTAATCATGTGAGGAGCCCAGAAGTCTGGGCGCAAAACTCCAGATGCAGTCTGACAGATTCCACGAGACGTTCCATGAGGCGGGGACGTAAAAAGCTGTCCGAAAGACAACCCTAAGATACCAGATATCTGCTTCAGTGTACCGGTAAGTCCTTCAAACTCAACTTTATACACAGGCAGGACTGTATATTCTTATTAATTGTTTCACGTGTTAATTAATAAATTGTTAGAATTAAATGAAGTATTAATTCATTTATTTTTTGCTGTTAATCTTAGAATAACCTCTATACTAGCACAATACTATCTTTAAATCACTTGAAAATAAACTTATTTATATAAATGAGTGATTTAAACATACTTATCAATGTGCGTGACTTTAAATGTATGTAAGTACAACTGTTTTCATCGTACAAATGATATTTCATGTATATATATATATATATATATATATACTTTTAGCCAAATGATGTCTCCATATAAATATCTATGTGCAGGCAACTGCACAGTTTTCAAGATTCCCTGTTCATATTTTCTCGTGCTCAAGGGACGCAACTCGTATTTTCAAAAAAATCACGCACAGACTCTTATTCTCGCCATCCAACTGACGCTGAAATCCTATTTATGTTTCTTTTGCTTCCCTTCAATCGTCATTTTCTATTAACAATAAGATAATTCACTTGGCTTCAGATCAAACGAAAGCCGGTACCGTTCCGTGATAGATGCTTCGTTCAGATAATTCTTTCTTTCTGTTTTGGTTACTTCGGAATAACAACAATTCGTCTCATTAGTCTTGCTATTGAATCGTCAAAAACCTAGCCAAACATGGCCAGCTATTAATTTCAGTTTATTATTATCAAAGTAATCGCTACCTCTGCTCTCTTTCACATCTATTCTTGGCGGTTCAATTTTGCTTGCAAGTCTGACCCAAGGCAATGTGTTAAAAAATGTGGTATTAGAAGGTTTTCTTTGTTATCAAATATTCTGATATGTCAAGAAGAAAGCATGGTAATGAATTGAAAGTCCACGAGAAAACTGTGAGGACAGCAATTAAATAAGAATTAAGCCCAAATATAAACCCCTTGATTACGCTATATGGAGCGTTTAAAAAAGAAAACAAACGCAACTTCTATCAAAATATTGGTTCACTTAAGACTACTTTTTTGAAGGAATGGAGTAAAATGTCTGAAAAATTTATTTTGAAAGCATTCAAATCATTTCAGAGGCGTATAAATTTAATAATTGAAAAAAAAATGGTGGCCATTTTGAGTAAATTTACTGTTTTGTCTTCTTTTTGTCCAGTTAGTTATTTATTTTAAAATAATCTTGTTTTATAATAAAGTCGTTTATCATTTATCAGAATATTTATAATTTTGCTTCCGTGCCCTGTATGGCATATAGGGTTACATTGATTAAAATTGGCCATTCTAATTGAAACATATTGTGTTTGAATATTTGTATTACGGAAGATATTATTTCAACTGAATATAGGAAACAATTGTCGGGGTATTTTTTTCGGTTCTTCCCAATATTCAAATGAAAAATAATTCTAAATTTCATTTTTCGGTCGTAGAATCATTTAATACATGTGTAAAAACATTGATCATCAAATTATGGGAGGTAAAAAATAAAAGATGGTTATCGGCGCGGAAAACAGAAGTGACAAACCGAGTTCTAATTCTGAACGAAATTGTTTGCGTCGATTTCACACTAATTCTCTTAAAGAGGAGTTCAGCTTTTCTCTCAATTACAGATAAAGCAGGAGAGCAATTTCGAATCCATTGCCTTGGCTGCCAAATTGTATAAAACAGGGGTGGGCAAACGTTTTGGTGGAAGAGCCACATCACTGGGTTATGAATTATCAAAGGGCCAAATCTTTTAAAATCAGGAGAATTTAGCCTTGATTCAAGTGCAAGTTTTGTTGGGTTTTTTTTTGGTTTTTTTTCAGGCTCATGTGGTATGCACATAACAGTGCAGCAGGTCGCATGCGGCTCGCGGGCTGCAGTTTGCTAATCCCTGGTATAGAAGATGGACAACACGTCAAGAGAATGACAAACTAGTCTAGAAGAGGGAAAACTAGTGCAGATGATTGCCACCTGAACTTGAAGATAGGAAACTCGTCCATAAGCTGGCCAACTTGTCTAAAAAATGGGTGACTAAGCAAATAGATGAGCAACTGCTTAAGAAAATGGACAATTATTTCAGAAGATGAGTGATGAGCATCGAAATTGGGTACTTTTACAAGACTCCCTAACTCCAACAAATGACCAAGCAGCTAAAGAGAAGAAAGCAAGTTTATTTATTTGATGAATTGATCATCTATGTAAAAAATGCAACCAGGCCATTTGTCCATATGAACAGAGTAGTTGTAATATCATCCATGAAAGATGAGGATCAGAGCCAATGAATATTTTCCCGGTAGCAAATGTAGTCACTTATTTCTTTCTAGCAATTTACAAACCATTTGCTTAGTAGTTTATTTTAAATTATATTTTCCGGAGTAGTTAAGCCTTCTCGGTTAAGAGATAATCGAACTAACAACGTCCTAGTTCAATATGGCTGTAAGCACGATTAAATTACCATTAGTGAAGATCCACTGGAGAGTAACACCATGAATACAGCACTTTAGTGTCTTTGTTCCTTCTATTATCACTTTCTTCTATAATTTACAAGCCATTTTGTTTTGGAGCAATCATTCTTTCTGATACAAACAATGCGTACACAATAATAAAGCTTTAAGTAAAGTAAAGTTAGCGACCATAGTCGAGGGTGACCCGAAGGCTCCCTTTTCGATAGCTACTACACCAAGGTGTAGGGGAGGGCGCTACTCCATTCCCTGGATTGCTCCACTTTACCCTTGAACCGTACCTTATAATGCTGAGTGTTAAGCAAGGTGGTATCAAGTTCCATTTTTAAAGTCTTTGGTATGACTCGACCTGGGATTGAACCCAGGTCTCCCGGGCCATTGGCGAACACTCTAACCGCTGGGCCAATGTCCCGGTTTAAGTAATCCTCTCTAATGCTTATACTTTCTTGAAAATGAATGTAGTTTAAACAATAATGAAATTCAAAATTATTTTAAACAGCATCTTAAAGACATTTGTGTCGTACAGCTGATTATAATTTTCATAATAACTCCAGATCAGTGTGAGATTAGAAATAATGCCTGTGAAGTAGCAAGTCTCCATTTCTAAAACTAAATTCTTACTCCAGGATTTATTTTAATCTTATACGCGGGACTCCTAGAGAAGAAAAGTATTATTTTCAGAAAGGAAAAATATGCAATATGTATTGAGCCTTCTCGAAAAGAGAATGAAAGACATTAGAGCGTTAAAAAATACAAAATCACTTGTGTTCATCAACTGCTGAGAATGGAATCAATTGTGTTGATTGAGTTGCATAGATGAAAAGTACTGCATAGTCTGGAACGAGCCGCAGCTGGCATTGGCCTCCATGTCAATGCAAACAAAACCGAATATATGTGTTACAACCAAACGGGCAACATTGCCACACTAGACGGAGCCTCTCTGAAACTAGTCGACAAATTCACCTACCTAGGAAGCAGCGTCTCATCAACCGAGAAAGACATCGACACACGACTGACGAAGGCATGGACAGCTATCGATAGGCTCTCGATCATATGGAAGTCGGACCTAACTGATAAAATGAAACGCAGTTTCTTCCAGGCAGCGGTTGTGTCTATACTGCTATATGGATGCACTACATGGACACTTACGAAGCGGCTGGAGAGGAGGCTGGACGGAAATTATACAAGAATGTTGAGAGCAGTATTAAACAAGTCCTGGCGACAACACCCCACGAGACTCCAACTATACGGACACTTGCCCCCCATCACAAAAACTATACAAGTTCGACGAACCAGACACGCAGGACACTGCTGGAGAAGCAAGGACGAGCTCATAAGCGATGTACTCCTGTGGACCCCCACACATGGATGTGCAAGAGTGGGACGACCAGCACGAACTTACATACAGCAGCTATGTGAGGACACGGGATGTAACCCTGAAGACCTGCCGGAGGCGATGAATGATAGGGAGAAATGGCGAGAGACGGTCAGGGATATCCGCGCAGGCGGCGCGACATGATGATGATGATGATTATTTCAATACTCCTCGACAAAAATGAATCTTCTAAAACGAACCCAATTCTTTTCTCGCTTCGACTACGTAAAATTGTTTTAAAAAGTAGTCCAACCAACATTGTTGGGTTTTTTCTTAGTATGCCAAAATCGTTTTAGTGAGTGATATATTGCAAGCGGTTCTTGCTGGTGCATACCCTCGGACGGAACTCAAAAACTGCCCATCTTAATTCTTGTTTTGCTGGTAAAAAAAATTATTTCTATGGATCCGCACGAAGCTTCCAATTCTACAGATTGAGATAAGAGCGGTTTTGCTTCAGGCTATACATGTGTAATTATAATTATAGAAATGAAATAAAAGGATTATAAAAATGGGCCGGGGGTGTAATCGTTAGTAATGGACACGACGACATGAATTTAAAAGCTGAAGGTTATTATATGCATTCTACATTGAATTAACACTCTTGGGAAAAGTATCATCCAATTATTCTCCTTTCAGCTACAAATAAATAGTAAAGCAGATTAAGCGCTTTTCATCTTGTCATGGCAACCAGTCTAGAAAGATAAATCTGAATTCTAACTCGTTAATCTCCGCTTAAAACTGACCTTGTGTCACATCCTACTCGTGCATATATAATACTAATATTAAAAATTTGCACCATTGATAAATAAATGTAACATAAAATAGATTGGTAACATCTAGTATTGACCTGATGTGTAAGGTAGATTGAATTAGAATGTCTACTCAAATACCAATGCGTCAATTGAGCTAAAGTAACAGCAAATGAACCTGGGTGCAATTTGAGACAACCACTGGTATTGGGTAGTCTCGATCATGTGACCACATCGTCAGAGAACTTAAAGTTATCGTTAGTTTGTTCCGAGATGTCGACAAGCTTACGCGTATAATAATGGATGTGTATATTTTTCCATGAACTGAACAACTCCCCGATTTACACGGATATTATGTATAAAAGGAATAATAATTTAAGATGCAAACAAAAATAGATTGTGGATTATTCTTACTAGCGAGAAATGTTCTTCTAATTAACAGCATGGATATATAGAAAAATAAATAGGTTGCACCATTACCATCAAACACAATGTGGAGGTTGGGATGATCATCGGCTATGATAAAATACCAGAGAGCTCTATAACACAAAAAGAACACAGTGATAGAGCATATGATATAGTCAGTTCGGTTTTTTGACTGTTAAATAAGGAAGAAACTGACTCTGCCAAAGCTCGGATAACACTATATCAAGGCAATCATAACTTTATATATATATATATATATATATATATATATTACATGACTGTTTGTGACCCAGGATTTCGTGCATGAAACACAGGGTCATAGACAATACCATGTAATATATATATATATATATATATATATATATATATATATATATATATAACTATGCTGGTTGTCATTGATTCACTTTGTGGGTTTGTGGCGAACAGAATGCGATAATTTGGAAAGTGATCAATATCTGTGATAGAGCTAATATATAATAAAAATAATAAATAGATAATATATATATGTATATATATATAATACAAATCTTTTCCACCGAATGGAACACTCCGGTCTCTGTTAGCGTGAAATATAAACAAAATGAAAAAAATTAATTAAATTCTTTCACTTACGTTGAGATTATTGGTGGCTGTGCGGTTATGTTATGATGCTACGTAAAATTGGTAAGTTTTCGATTCTAGCTTGAGGCATTTCGCGTAGCTTGACGAGTTGTGGTACAACGAAACTGTCTCACTGTGGAAGACTATATATATTGCAAAATGCCGCAAATAATAAAATAATTTACTTTAAACCAACAGTTTCATTCCTGTTCCACATGATCCTCTTTTGGAAGTAACTATACTGTTATGCAAAATATTCAAACATACCAAAGCAAATAGATTTTTTTCAAGAATAGGTGTAAATATATGGATCAGAATATTCATTGATATAAGAAGAGCCACTTTCGCGTTGTACTTTACATACTTTGACTTTGACATCGTTGTAAGTGACGTCGAACTCCAGTTGCGCTATTACGTTCACTTTCGGAGAACTATTCCTCTTGGAAAAGTAATGATCTCCATAAACTTCCAAGGTTAATTAGTATCACTATCAGTCTTCTATAAAGGTGGCTGAAGCTTTGAATGATCCATGAATACTGATGAGCCGAAAACAATGAAAACAAACCAAGTCACTTATAAATGAAAATTGTGAAAACAAATTTAAAGGAAAAACAGTAAGTATTGTCTATATGTTTGTTTGTTTGTTTGTTTGGTTGGTTGGTTAGTTGGATTTGATGGTATATCAACCTTTGTAGGTTATTTAATTCTAAATTCATTTTTATTCAGATAAACAGTACTATTTCAAACAATTCAGTTTAGCATAAGTACACAGTTTAATTTCAAAACAGTTCTATTTCAAACAACTCAGTGTAGCATAACTACACAGTTTAATTTTATTTCACTCATACCTAGGACCCTATCAGGTGCTACTACTCTAGGCTAGAATGGACCTGGGAGCGATGGCAATGTAGGGATATTCCGCATTTCCCAAATCTCCAGCATTACTGGAACCTCGCCCTCTGAATGTTTTGTGTCATATCCAGGACACTCATTGGAGGCGTCTTACTTCTCTGCAAAGAAGAAATCACAGTATTATTTAGCCCTAGCCAACTGGGTAAGTATTGTCTACATGATAATTTCGGATACTAACACATACCATGATATATGAACTTTAATAAATAAAATGCTTAATGCTACCTAACTAAAACAAAAAAATTAGACCTCCAACACCACCAGAACAACAAAAACAATGATATCCCTCAGTTGCAAATCCCTGTCTGCTTTAACAAGCTTGTCAGTCTCTACATACTGTAATTTTAGCCTCATGTAAGCATCTAAACATGTTCAATATTATTTCATTTTCAAATTCTTTTTTTACCAATGTAATAGTCACGTACTGAGGTCTCTTTTCATTGGCATTTCGTTTACACCAGTTAATGGGATGCCCTCGTAGTGTAGTAGCTAAAGCGCTAGACTGCGGAATCGTAGTAAGTGAGTTCGTACTCCAGTTGCGTTCACTTTTGAGCAAATACCCTTGAGAAAGGTATAAACCCCCTTATCCTCCCAGCTATGGGTTAAATAGTACCACTACTGTTCTTCTAGGAAAATGGTATTAAATAACCTACAAATATTGATATGCCATTAAAAAAAAAGAAATCAAACCTTACACCTGCTTGCATTGCTTTGAAACTTGACCAGAAATGCCCATTCTTGGTGCTTGAAATTATTTTGTAACTTCTTCAATGTATATGTGGTCACTGTATAGTACTTGAATATGTGTTATTTTCTTGTGTTATGTTTCTGATCTTTAATGTACAATAATGGATCATATAAAGTCAACCTTTCAGCTTCAATTTTAAAACGTCTATATTGTTCGGTAATGAGCACACTTCTATTGCACTAAAGTGATTCTTCAGACCTTTCTCAGATTTTTTTTTCTGCAATAACAGATGTCCATAAGCTTATTTATAAACTGCATGCCATGATAAAATTGATGTGACATTTACTAACAAGGATAAAACAGAAGCCAATAACGATACACTTCCTATAACAATTGGAATACCATTTTTATGTCCTGTAATCCAATATACCCCAGTTCACTTTTTATAAAACTACACTGATATAACTCAATGCACCAAATGTATGAATTTTATACGGGAAATAATATCATCAAAATAAATTTCCGATGGATGCGTTGGTCTGACGTTTGCAGATTTTTATTAATGAGCACAGCTTGTGTTCGAGCAGGTGGCCACATAAAATGATTTGATTAAATTTCCCTACGGAACTTTAAAGCTGACAAAATAAACTAATTAACGATGCGTGAAATGAGCACAGCTGACAAAGGTATGACGATAGTAAATGAAAAAAAACGTTGAATATTGCTTAAAGCTGAAAGATATATATATACAAATAAAGAAATAAAAGGAATTAATGAATTATATATATATATATATATATATATATATATATATATATATATATATATATATATATATATATATATATATATATATATATTCAGCAGATCAGAAATTCAGCTGATAACAAATAAATAAATAAATAAATAAGTAGGTTATACTACAATGATAACAAAAAATAAAATAAGTGCAGATTCTTCCAGAAAGCAACAATTGATAATAATAGAAAAAGGTGATCTTTTTCGACCAATAGAAAATAAATTCGAACAATATTGCAGCATTATAAGTAAATGGCGCAGGAGTGTAAACAGATCAGGTAACAAAATATACAGCTGCCAAAAGAAAGACGATTTAACTAAGTAAAACATCTATTCCAAAAGGATCTAACAAGATGTGCTTAGGGGGTGTCCCCGTGGCGTATTGGTTAAAGTGATGGTCTGCGAAATTGTAGCACGCGAGTTCGAACTCCAGTCACACTATTACGTTCACTTTCGGGCAAATACCCTTAAGAAAGGTATGAACCCCCTTATCCTCCCAGCTATTGGTTAAATAGCACCACTACTGTTCGTCTAGGAGAATGGCTTTGGCATTAAATAACCCACGAAGGTTGATATGCCATTAAACAAAGAAACCATCAACCATCAACCCAGCAAGATGTGCTTAATTAAGCACCCTAGACAAAGGTCACCATTCAAAGTGCCACCCACCCGAAGTAGCAGTAGGACTGGTATGTTCTGTAATCTTCGAGAAATATATATAAAAAAAAAAACGACAAACAAAAAGCAGTCTTTGATATGAAGGCGAATTTAGGGATCCGAGGAATATAAAAAAGACCAAAAATACTAATTTCAGCCAAATTAACAATAAAACTTAAACAACAAATTCTAGGAAACAAAAATAGGAGGAAAATAACTCTATGGATATTTTAAGCGAAAAACTAAGGAAGTTGTATTCGAGATTACCTTGACATGACGAAATGTGGGGAAACCTTAATCATTTTTTGGAAAAAAAAAACAGCACAGTTTAATACCATGAGAACCAAATTACATTCGTGGGGCTAATGAGATATTTGTAAGTTTCTGAGGACGGAAGAAATAAAGAAAGGTAGATGATACCTTTAGAATTTTAACTTTATGCCTGGTTTAAACTACCATTCTGTTGGTGAGGAAATCTTTTTTAATCCAAAAGAAATGGTTGCATCTTCTTAGAAAAAATGTTAAAAACCAGTTGTTTTCGAGGTTGATATGTCAAAATTCAGTGGTTTTAGTAGTTAGTGATAATTCCATTTAATGCTTTTGATATAGGCTGCTGTCAGCAGAGATGGCTGCCACTAGTGGAAGAGTGAACCAGATTGCCGCTAAGCAGACACGTGGTTTTCCCACCAGCAGCAGGAAAAAAAATATAAGTCTTTCCAATCAAACGGTCACTGCTGAAAGAGCACGAGTTTCTTTCTCGTGTCCTTAAGGTCGGTTTTTAGGCATGCGCAGTTCCAACTTCCCGTCAGGGGCTTCTGGGAACTCCGCACTTTTTTAACTTACTTTTCTTTTCTTTTCTTTTTTTTTTTTTTGTTCTTTTATCTAACCTCTAGACGTGAAAGCAAAATTTGGCAATCGGCATCAGTGCGGAATAGTAAATGTAGGTGAAATGAAAAATAAGTAAATTTGGCGACAGTTGTCGAGTGCGATTTGAAAGCTCCTTTTTCACTAGCTACTACACCGAGGTGTAAGGGAGGGCTCTGATCCTTCCCTTGGATTGCTCCACTTAACCCTTAATACGTACCTTATAATGCTGAGTGTTAAGCAAGGAGGTATCAAGTACTATTTTTAAGTCATTGGTATGATTCGACCTGGGATCGAACCCCGGTCACCCGAGCTATTGGCGAACACTCTACCAACTAGCCCAATTGCGAATTATGCAAGTGATTCAATTTACCAAGGTGATATATGTGTAAGCCAGAATATGTTCCAGAAAGTGAGACCCATGAAACATTTGGAATTTTGAAATAAAAACGAATCACTCGATCGTGGACCATAGATCAGATCTGTTTGTGTTAAACAAAAAGAAATGAATGTGTCAGGAAAAAGTTTTTGTCATTCTAACTGATTGCAGAGATATAGGATAGCGAAGAGCTCGATAAATTTCTGGACTTTGCCAGACAGTTTTTAAAAAATCCAAAATTATCAATGTGTTAGTAACACTCGTCATTTTTGGAACACTCAGAATAATACTCATTAAACTACAAAACAGAATATGGGAACAAGAAACCGAAGGAAGAGCCGAGACTATCCAGGCAACAGCAATGCAGAGTTCATAAAGATTACTTAGAAGAGTCCTGATATCTGAAGAGACTTCCTGTTATCCGAAATTCAGTGAAAACTACAAGTTACCACATATGAGGTGCCCGTGGTGTAGTCGTTATCGCCGTAGGAAATGAACACGGCGTTACGAGTTCAAATCCTGGACGAGACTGACTGCATTTCACATTGCACTAATACCCTTGGGAAAGGTATGAATCCAATTATTCTCCCTCCAGCTATGGGGAAATAGTAGGACAGACTAGGTTCTTCAGCCTTGTTTAGGCAACTAGTCTAGGAGAAGGAAACTCTGAATTCAAACCGGTTAAACTCCGCTTAAAAACTGACCTTGTGTCATATCCTGCCCGAGCGGAGAGGTTGGTAAATAGTACCACATATGAGGCGCCTCTGGTGGTGTAATGGTTAGCAAGCTCGACTAGCAAACCTATACGAGTGAGTACGAGTCTCATTGGGTGCCCCTTTCATATGGCCTTGTGTCACATCTAAGCAAATGTTTAGTAAATTACTACAAGTTACCACATATATGTAAATCACGCAAGGATTAAAATAATAATTATGTTTATGGTGTTTAGTAATGCTTTATCTAAAAAAAATGTTTTATTTTGTTTAAACAAATGGATATTTTTATATTTGATCAGTCTCTGTGGTGCAGTGGCTAACGTGCTGATCTGTGATATCATACGAAGCGAGTTCAAACTCAACACATTCTGTTGCTTTCACTTTCGGACTTAAATCCCCGAGAAAGAAATGAACTCCCTTTTTAAAAAAAAAAAACAACTACTGATCTTTTACGAGGGTGGCTTTGGTATAAATTGACCACGAAGTTTTATATGTCATTGAAAAAAGAAATAGTTTTTTTTTCTTTTAAACAGCCTAATATACACATCGGAAGATCATTACTTCAAAAGTTGAAGATATAAAAACAGAAAGTCTTATGTATGTATTTTTATTCTCTGTTTGTAAAAAAGAATAGCATACATAATCTTCATCGTTATCATCATTATGTCACGCCGCCAGCACGGATCTCCCTGACCATCTCTGGCCACTCGTCTCTATTGTCCGTCGCTCCTGTATCCTCGCAGAGCTGCTGTATATAGGTTCTAGCTGGTCGGCCTGCCCGTACTCGTCCATGTGAAGGGATCCAAAGGAATATGTCACTTATGAGTTCGTCATTACTTCTCCAGCAGTGTCCCGCATGTTTGGTTCGTCTGACTTGGATAGTTTTCGTGATACGAGGCAGGGGCCGTACAGCAGCAGCTTTGTCGGGTGTTGTCTCCAGGATTTGTTCAAAATTGCTTGCAGCATCCTAGTGTAATTGCCATAAAGGTTGTTTTTTTAAATCCATACATTTAGTTAGCGTTCATGTTGTGCATCCATATAGCAGTATCACACGACCGCTGCTTGAAAAAAACTGTGTTTTATTTTATCGGTCAGGTCTAACTTCCATATGACGGATATTTATGGTTAGTTGTCCATAGCTTTGCTAATCACGTGTTTATGTCTGTCTCGGTTGATGAGACACTTCTTCCTAATTCCACCCTATCTGGGATCCAGAAACTTCAAGAAATATCTCTCCTTAATACACAATATAAGCTTTGGCTATGTGAAAAAGTGAATAATTCTTATTTATTAGGAAAAGAAAATGGGTTTTAAAATTTTGGAGGACTTAATTCCATTTTGTGTTTTTAAGAATTGTGATGATCTTATCTTCGTGGTGTCGAAACAAAATTGAAAATCATTTTTAAAAAGTGGAATGCTTTTCGTGTCAATGACATTAAAAAAGTATTTTTCGTATATAATAGAAGCAAAATTGAACAAATTTAATATCTTAGGCATTACGACAGAATTTTTAAAATATATAGAAATATTCTAATAAGAAAAATTTCAGAGAAGTTAATGTATCTAAAAATCAATAAGAGAGGCGATATGTAAATAAATGTCGAAATGATCTGAATATAAACTCAAGAAAGAAAAAAGCAAGAAATGACAGTATAAGATGAGGTCTAAAGAAAGATAAGAGAAAGAGAAGAAATGAGAATGGTAAGACTTAAACAAAGAAAAAAAAAAGAGAAAAAGCAAGAAAGAAAAAAGAAAAAGAAAAAAAAAGTAAGGAATAAAGAAAAAGTAAGGTGAAAAGAAAGAAAGAAAGAAAGAAAGAAAGAAAGTCTTCTTCAAAATTTTCTGTTTACTTTTGAATTTTTGAATTGACTCTTTCTGCTTTTTCTTTTTCTTTCTTTTATTTTGACCCATTCTTTCTTTCTTTGATTATGAGCAGGATTGATTGATTGATTTTTAAGAGAATTTCATCACATCTCCGCTTTTTTTATGCTTATAGGTTATGGAATCACGTTCATATCTACATTAGTGTAGAGGTTTCATAAGAGATTTTTTGATCACGGTCAATCCACGTATAAATAATCTTTAAAAGATCAATTTCACACTTAAATAAGACCCTAAGAGGTTCTACCACTCCCTGTTAGAGTAGACCTGGAAATAATTGCTTGGAACGTTACTCTCGCTCCCTAGATCCCTAAAACGAGAGCCTCCCCATCCAACATCCCTTCTTAGGAGGTGAAGTTTTACTCCTCTTCAGGGGATACAGTCAGTGTATTCTAAGCCTCACTGACGTACTGGAAAGAGAGAGGTAAAGAAAGACGTCATCAAAATGTTCTATTTATATTCTAATTCTTTCTTTCTTTCTTTCTTTCTTTCTTTTACTTTTACAATTATAATTTTACCCATTTACTTCTCTTTTTGAAGTGTTCGCTTTCTCATTATTTAACTTTCTGTTGTCTTTCTTAAAAGAAAAAAAAAACTCACCACTTCTCGCCGTGTATTACTTCCTTCCTTTTTAATTTTATATTCACATTATTTCGACATTTATCTACCTATTGAGTCTCTTATTGATTTTCAGTTACATTAGATTATCTCTAATTTTCTTTTTTACAAAAATGACAGTTAAATAAACCAACCAAAAATGTTAGCATAAGAAGCACACCAAGAAGTTGGACAAGAGAAGGAAAGACAAAAGAGATAGTGAAGTAAAAAAAGAAAAGCAGATAATAAACAAATAAAAAAGACTGAACAATAAACCAAGAAAATTTAGGGAGAGATTAAGATCTGACAATGGAAAAGGCTTTGAAATCTCTATGTAATGTGAAACGCCCTCAAGTGTGTAACATAAAAGGCTAAATCAATCTAAAATGAAACAAGTGAAAAGAAAACTCAGAAAAAATCGTGAAACTGTCTAATGTTGAGCAAAATCCATAAAAAGAAACCTAGTTAAAATTTGAAACTCTTCAATATATACATACATATATATATATATATATATATATATATATATATATATATATATATATATATATGGGGGGGTTTACTGTTTCTTTTCTGTTAAAAATTTATACGCTTAAAAATGAGCCACCTCTTAGAAATGAAGATACATCTAAAATAAATATGCTGATGGCCATAAAATGTAAGTATGCGCAGAAATAAATTTTTAGAGGAATTATATACACAATGTTTATTAAGGAATAAGAAACAAACCCTTGGTGAGTTTAACTGGAAGACAAACTTAAATAAATATTATTCGACAGATGATTAATTTTAACGTTGTCACATCTCTTTTTGACACGAATCAAGATCTTCAATATTCCAACTTCCAAATCTGAAGCAGATAAAGAGGCGTGCTTTTCATAACTGTGATGGCCTTGCAGCTTGTAAGAAAAGAATGTAATGATTTTTCACACTTCTATCCTTAGTGCTAAGCGCAAAACATGGTAATACTAGATGCATTGATGAAGCACCAAAATGAAGAGGCTTGAAGAGGCTGTACATATTTGAGTATGCACGTGCTACATGTGTACAAGTGCGACTGGCCGAGGTTTTTCAGGATTATGCCAAGGGTACGGTAAAGTCCGCCGCCGCGTATGTTATTGTTATCTGAAATGGTATGACCACCTTACCTCCAAGGTGAGATCGGAGATTTATTGTATAGATATCTCCTGCTTTTTGGAGTATAGAGATCATTTTCTTCGAAAATTTCCTGTTTTATTTTTTATTGAATATGTTTTCTTTATATTATAATTCATTCCCAAACACCGTTTATACTCTACGATTGCTCAGGAGCAGGATATCCGATTGACGTAAAAATCAACTGGGTTTCGATCCCAGTTTGAAGCATTTTGCATATCTAACCACACTGAAGAGTGATGATACAACAAGACAGTCTTTCTGTGGATGACAGTATATATGCTCCCCTAAGTGTGTTAAGCAATTAAATGAAAAAATGCCATATATGCGTAAATGCAAAACTCTTCTCAAGAAATGTGAACTCCGGTTGCCGATAGAGTCGGTTTGAATATATACTTAAAAAATCCCGTCGTTTACACTGCGATGTCAGTAGCTTAGGTGTAGGATATCCGACTGACGGAAAATTAATCGGGTTTCGGTCCTAGCTAGAAGCGTCTTGTGTGTCTAGCCACACTGAAGTGCTGAGATACAACAAAACGGTCTCTCTTTGGATGACTATATATATATAAATGACAATAATGGGCAAAAGTAGTAACGAACAACTTTGTTGGGGTGTCCTCGTGGTGTAATGGTTAAAGCGACGGACTGCGGAATCGTAGTACGCGAGTTCGTACTCCAGTCGGACTATTACGTTCACTTTCAAGCAAATACCCTTGGAAAAGGTATGAACCCCCTTATCCTCCCAGCTATGAGTTAAATAGTACCACTGCTATTCTTCTAGGGGAATGGTTTTGACATTAAATAACCTACAAATATTGATATGCCATTAAACAAAGAAACTAAACATTTTCATTCTCCAGTAAAAACACTTGTTATACCCTATAGACAGGATGGGAGGCGCAAATTGTTATCTAATTTACGCACAAATTAAAATACCATTGATATCTCCATCTATTAGAAATATGTAACGAGACTTTATATCGAAACACTATACTTAAAACTTATTCTAAGAAATTACCATAGGCTTAAAATAGTATCTCCAGCCGACTCCGAAATCTCTAACATTCATTTCCAATAATCTTTGTTTAAATTGGTAAATATTGCTATTATCCTTGCCTTCCGTTCCTGTTTGGTTTTGCTCTGAGTTTTGTGGTCTCACGCTCTGTTGCACCTCACGCATAATAATCAAGGGCATTGCAATTATGGGGAGGTAAGCGGTTAGGACTGATGAGGTCAGAGAAATTTTCTGATGGCCAAAACTTGGTCTGCCGAAGATCACCGAAAGTGAAGGCTAGCTCGATTGTGGGGTGTCCTCACAAACGTAGTCAATGAAGTTAGAGAGACAGACAGTAATCAATGTATTTTTGATAATGAATGAGTGTAAACTAAAAAATGTTTTCTAAAAACTTTTTTAAAAAATACATTAGAAAATAAACAAGGATGGATTTTAAACTGAACTTTATTCAATATAATTTTTTTTTTCAATTATTAAGAAAAAATGTGACTGAATGCACTGTTAAACTAAATAAACCGAACATCCCGTTACGTTTCAGTAAAATTTTAAGACTAAAATTCGTTCATTATTTTATTTGTTTGAGATAAAAAAAAAAACAATTTTTAAAAATTATAATAATAATTGTTTTAATTTGCATGTTTATTTTTTTAACAATTATTCTGTAAAGTTACAATATTATTAAGTAATTACTTAGTGATTATAACTCAATTACAGCGACAACAGAATTATAAATTAGGGGACAATTAAATAAATAAACAAACACGTTGCAAGTAAATAAAGACTAAAAATAAATATCAATACGAAACAAATAAATTAAATACAAACAGGCAAATAAATTAGTCGCAAAGAATAATAAATCGATTTAAAATCGAATAATATTAACAGAAAAATATGTTATAGATAGAAAATTTAGTTGAATACTTGAAGATATTTTTGCTTAATTTTTTACTTGTATTATTATAATTTTCCCAAGAACAAAATTATTTAGTAGAACATTTGTAGAGCACTTGACAAACGTAATTTTATTGAACAAAATTTGTTGTTCTATCAAGAGAGAGAGAAACTCTTTTAATCCTTTGAAAATATCTATTGATTTCAAATATTTCTTTCACGTTATCTCTTTCAGATATGACTGCTTAGTAACTGTTAAATTTAATTTTCTTAAAAACTGCATAACAGCAATACCCTGCTTAGTATAGTATATCAGGATAAACTTCTTGGCATTTATAAACGGGGATGGGGTCCTTGTGGCGTAATGGACTACGGAATCGTAGTAAGCAAGTTCGGAGACCAGTCGCACTATTACGTTCACTTTCGGACAAATATCCATTTGAAGGGTCTGAACCCTCTCCCACCGCCAGCTATGGTTTAAGTTGGTTGGTTGGTTGGTTGGTTGGTTGGATTTTATGGCATGTCAACCTTTGTAGGTTATTTAAAGCCAAATCCATTTTTATGTTAGTAGTTCTAATTTAAAAAAAAAACAGTTGACTATGAGTACATAGTTTACATATCAAAAACATTTCTGTTTCAAGTTATTCAGTTTATTCAAACACACTAAACTGAATTAGCTGAATCAGAATTATGTACAGATTTTATTAACACATTGTTAAATATCAAAAACAGTTCTTTGTTAAACAATTCAGCTTAGTGTAAGTATAGTTTCAATATCAAAAACAGTTTCATTTCAAACAATTGACTTTGGCATCGGCACGCAGTTTAAATGTAAGTATGGTTTGTCAAAAACATTTCTATTTCAAGCTATTCAGTTTAGTATGCCGTTAGTTGGAGTAGACTTGGGAGCAATGGCAATGAAGGGGTGCTCCGCATTCCCCAAAGCTCCTGCATCACTGGAACCTCACCATCAGATTGTTCAGTGTCATATCAGGATACTCTTTTAGGGAGGGGGGGGTCTTACCCCTCAGCAGAGGTACACTCGGTGTATTCTGCAGCCCCAGCCGACTGGCCTATACACAGAGTTAAATGTCAAAACAGTTTTCAGATAATTCAGTTTAGTATAAGTACACAGTTTAGAGGTCAAAGCAGTTCTATTTCGAGCAATTCAATTTATCATAGATACACAGTTTAAATGCAAAAATCAGTATCGTGAAGGAAGCCCGGTTTAGTTCTATTTAACCCACAGGTTGGACCCTTATCAGGTTCTACCTCTCCGAGCCAGAGTGAACCTGGGAGCGATGGCAATAAAGAGGTACTCCGCATTCCCCAAAGCTCCAGCATTACTGGAAAGTAACCTTCAGATTGTTTAGTGTCATATCCAGGACACTCCTTGGTGGGGATCTTACCCCTCTGTAGAGAAGCTGTCGGTGTATTATTCAGCCCCAACCAACTGGGTAGTACGGTTTAAGTAGTATCACTACTGTTTATCTAGAAGGGTTGACTTGGAATTAAATAACCCAAGAAAGTTGACATGCCACCAAAAAGCATTTATTAATATCATCCTGTTTAATATTAATTCTAAATTCATACACATCTATTTTTTTCTCCACTGTCACATTATCCCAGTTTGGTCCATGTAAATTCTTTTAACCAGTCTTAATGTGTGGTTTATTAAGTGGTAAGCTCAATTATAAAACTGATAGAAGTCTGATTTTTTTTACGCTTGAAAAGTTGACGCATCGAAATATAATAAGGATCCCCACAAAGTCACCGGTATTGACCAAAATCTGCCTCAAAATGGTCCGTTTGAACATAGCTAGGGTATACGTATGGCATTTTTAATTTACCTATGCAATATATGATCAGTTCTAGAAATGCATAGGTTATATGATGCAAAACAGTGAAGGTTTATTTGTTAATTTGCTATTTCGTTTAGAAATAATATTCTGAAATTCTAACCTGTCACAGAATACAAAGAAAAAGGTAAATTTTTCACCATTTACTCAAAGGGAATAATAGTATTTATTACTAAGCCTTCAACCTTAATATAATGTTTCCCTATTCAGTATTGTCCACCAAATATAAAATATATTTATATATTCTGCAACTTCAGCAGAATTAGGCAAACATTTCTGTTTTTCCTAAGGTCAAAATTATAAATTCGCTGAACTAAATTAACATTTTACCTTTCAAGATGGACAGGAAAACGAACCTTTGATGGCAATATTTCAAAACTGAGTGAGATTTCAGTGCATGAAATTTCTGTAAGGTACGAAATGGGGTACTTTGTAAGTTATCTAATTTACGATTCCATTAGAACAACATTTTGGGAACATCATGAATTCACTTGCATATTTCTTTACCAAGCCAATTGTTTCTAATGCATTTTCAAATATAGCCTGATTTGAACAGGATAAAAAGAGGTCTAGATCTGGATGTACATTTGAAAGGTTTGGTGGACTACAAATGAAAGATATAGCTTTTTCCTTACTGATAGCAAATTTCTTATGATTGACAATATCTAAAGCCTGTTTCCTCTAAGCCAATTATTATACGTTCAAATAAGTCAAATAAATTCTCAGCTTGAAGATATTTAGTTGGTGTAACGTGTTTGTGATATAATGACCGAGGGACTTCGATTTATATATCTTGCCTTTCGGTTTAGTTAGGCTGAGAACCTTTCGCTTAGCGTATGGGTTAGTTAGGTGCAACATGAGCGCTGGTGTTCAGGCACGCGCAGGGAGGATGTGTCATTCAGAGATCTCAAAATAAAAATCCCAGATAGGAAATATGTCCAGGGGATGTGAATGACGTCATGCACCGGAAGCGTGCGCGGAAGATTTTGGGGATTTGAGAAAAGTCAGGGAGTTGAATTTTTGCGTCCGAAGAAGACGGTTGACTTTCGGAGCTCGCCGAAATCCGACCAGTAGTTTGCGGCGGGGTGCCGCACGTGGTGATGGTAGTGGTCGGAGGGGGCAGATGGAAAAGTCAGCATAGAAAGATTGTGTATCTCTCTCCTTACGTTGAAAAACCTTTTAACTCAAAGGTGATAAAATGCTTCGTACCTGAAATAAGAAGTCGTAAGTGTTTTTTCGTGTTTCGGGATTCCTATATTCTATCTATATGTTTATAAACATTCTATTACGTTTTATATATCCTTATCATGGGTATGTAACATGTTCAACATTCTTTTATTGTGAGAATAAACGACTAAGCGTAAATGGAAAAGGACATTTTGGCGCTTTATTTCTATTGCCAGATATGTCAACAATATTACCAAACGTATTATGAAAAAAAGAAAGTTTCAGGCGAATTTCATCTCAATGTCTACTGTATTTCAATACAATTAAAGCATTGTTTTTTTGTAATATAGATAAGAAAATTATGATACTGTTGCTCAATTAAAGAATACATATGTTCATAAGTTTAGTAAATTAATGGTGGATTAGCTAGATATAATTATATTTTTGCTGTCTCATAAAAAAAAGGTAACCTTAAGGGGAGCAGTTATACATCAATGATGAAAATATCATTTCTCTTGAATAAGCACACTTATTCTGCGTAATTAAGTTAAATTACAAGTATATACATTATATTTAATTAAATGTTTGTTTGATTCTTCTTGCTCCAATAGTAGAAATGACATTATCAATTTTAAAATGGAAATCATATGTTAAGGTTTTATTTGGTTTTATTCTACGTTAATTGTTTTCATGTTTTTTCATGAGAATTTCAAGAGTATTTTGATCAGTTTCATTTTTAAGAATCTTACAGTCACACATTGTATTCATTTCCACAACTAAAACCACATGTTCGACAAAATCAAACACAATTTCAAGAACCAGCTTGATTTTTGAATATGCATATTAGTGTCTCATGTTGCTAAACAACTCCCAAGTATTTTCTATCAAGAACATTTTATTTCCATTTTAGATCGTCACTATAAAGGAATTTCTTCTTGGAGGTGTACGTGGTGTAATGGTTATCATCGTAGGAAATGGACTCGGCGACACGAGTTCAAATCCTGGACGAGATTGATTGCATTTCACATAGTAAGAATACCCTTGGGAAAGGTATGAATCCAATTATTCTCCCGCCAGCTATGGGTAAATAGTAGAACAGACTGGGTTCCTCAGCCTTGGTGAGGCAACTAGTCTAGGAGAAGGAATACTCTGAATTCAAACCTGTTAAACTCCGCTTAAAAATTGACCTTGTGTCATATCCTGCCCGAGCGGAGAGGTTAATAAATTGGATAAAGGAATTTCTTATACTATTTGTGTGCTAAATCATCATAATACTTTGATTTAAAGTACCTTAGAGGGCAGAATTCTTTAGTTGAATTCTTCTAGAATCTGGTGACTTAATTCCAATGGTAAATGACGATAAATATAAGCGCATTTTGGTAAAATTCCCCGGATAATAACATCGTGAAGATATATTTTCTCAGGTCTATCTGTAATTGTGGCATTTTTTGACGATTCTTTCCGTATAATTCACACTTAAATATACTTTTAATCAAACCTATTTAAAGATCTTATAAAAAAATATGTAGCAAGCAAATATCTAAAACAGGAAGCATTTACCATACAATTCTACGAAAAAATAAAGAGATTATTCTAATATAATTCAATTTATTAATTCAAAGCTTTGTAAAAACAAACGTTTACACATCTCTAAAAGTAAAATAATAGATATTTTTACGAATTTCTAAAAAAGTGTTAGAATCATTACGATAGTTTTCTTTTAATGCCTACAAGGATATTTCTTTCTAAATCTATATCGAAAACTTCTTTAAAGTTTATTTTTAAAATATGATGTTTTAGCTTTTAGCAACTTCGCTAGATGTATATGTGGTAACTATGTCTTGAAGTATTGTGAATTACCAGGGTATGAAATTTAATCATTAGAATTTCAATTAAATTTACCACCTTTTAAATACAAAAAAATTTCTCGCTCAATTTAATTAGAGTGGAATCCATTCATCTGATTGCTTAAGTTCATATATCAAAAAATGTTTTATCGGAAAAGAAAACACATAGAATTTATGTTTATTTTTATAATTTCTTTCTTAATAAGGTACAATAAATCTATAAGGAACTTTTTACACAAATTGTTTCAATATTTAAAAGAAAAATAGATAAATAATTTAAAACACCGCAAAAAATTATTTTTCCTAAAAATTGGAAAGACTCAAAATAGTGAGGTTAAATGTCCCTCCGTCCACAGAACTGAGCTTCTCTTTAAGTGGTCTCCTTTTACGGCATGGCTTCGAATCTTGCTGTCAGACATAGAGTCTTCCAGCTTCTTTCTCCAGGTACTTTTTATGTAGGCCATCGAGTTGAGTGTGAGGACATGTGGGAAGTTAAATGGAAGCCTAATGTCACTATCGCTATTGACTATGTCAAAAATCATGATATGAACGAGGTGTTTGGTTTTCATCGATATGAATGTAGATCTATTTTCAGATTGTCACTCGAACACTGTAAAATTTTCGTATTGGACATCTGCTATACAGCATAATGTTTCTAGATTTTTGCAGTAGGGAACTTAATCATTTTTGGTGGGACTTTGTTGCACAGTAAAAATATCTACTCAAATAAAGCACATGAACGAAATAATTCAATTAAAATAGTGACAATTTATCAACTTCAGTAAAGAAAAAATAAACACCTTAAGACACTTTTCTAGAAACTTGAAAGGATCTTAATGAAATTATAAAGACAAAATATGTCTTTATTTAATCAGACATGCTTAAATGAAAGACTGCTGCCCAACTACACATATTTAAAAATACATGATCATCACAATACTGACACCCAAAAGTATAACTGTAGTCTTGTAAAAAGATAAATTAACTTTAATAAAGAAAAAAATAAACATCCTAAGACACTTTTCTGGAAACTTGAAAGGAGCTTAATAAAATTATATTGACAAAATATGTCTTTATTTAATCAAACATGCATATATATATATATATATATATATATATATATATATATATATATATATATATTCTCCTATTTTTTCCTCCTAATCTTTATATAAGTGTATATGACTCGACAGTGCGCTCGTCATTACCCTGGAAGTTGGCTCCAGTTTGGATCAAAAGTACAAGGGAAACATACAGTGCTTGCTCTAAATTCATTCCATCCGATACTCAAATGACTCGTTCGAAGACTAGAGATTATCAAAGATAGAAGAGGTAGACATAAAGTGCGTGTTTAATTTAATCAATCGTGACAAAATGCTGCATATACGTATATATAGTAAGTTGACAGATCGTAGTCAAAAGCGACTCGAAGGCTTCTTTTCAATAGCTTCTACACTGAGTTGTAGGAGAGGGGTTCTATTCCTTTATATATATATATATATATATATATATATATATATATATATATATATATATATATATATATGCAAATTTCATTAAACATAATAGACATTTTATGCCTACATATTTTCTTCTGGATCCGTTCGAATTCCCGTATTACTTTTATCGTATTCAGGGGGAATTGATTTATGTATTGTCCATAGTTGTATGTATCCTTATTACTTTCTGCCCGACTTTGGGCCATCATCAAGGGAGAATCTATTACAAAAGTGATGTAACTTTTGTTTTAGCAAATTACTACTGTGTAAGGACGTCTTTGCAAAAACAAAAGTTACATCACTTTTGTAATAGATTCTCCCCTGATGATGGCCCAAAGTCGGGCAGAAAGTATTAGGGATACATACAACTATGGACAATACCTAAATCAATTCCCCCCGAATACGATAAAAGTAATACGGGAATTCGAACGGATCCAGAAGAAAATATGTAGGCATAAAATGTCTATTATGTTTAATGAAATTTGCATTAACGAAGAAATGCTGCTTAGATATACATATACATATATATATATATATATACATATATATATATATATATATATATATATATATATATATATATATATATATATATATATATATATATAACTTGTTGGATATTTTACCACTGCACTATAATCTCAGCATAAGCGAAGAATACCTTTAGGTTTATATTCACATATATGCTATCGGCTTCTGGGACGCTCAGTTCAAAAGAGCTTGACCTTTACGCGTATGTGGTTGCCGGCAATTCCTCACTCCAATGCTAAGCTCTCTGGAGTAAGTATATATATTGTCATCCACTGATATATATATATATATATATATATATATATATATATATATATATATATAGATATATATATATAGAGAGAGAGAGACAGACAGACAGACAGACAGACATTTTAAACAGATACATTTCTAAATCGCAGAATTTATTAAAAAAAACATTGATTTTACTTTTAAGCATGAAGAGTCAATTTTTGCTCTTTGTCTGTCTGTCTGTATGTCTCCCTCTCTCTCTCTTTTTCCGTGTCTAACTGTCTGTCTGTCTGTCTGTCTGTCTGTCATATTTGTGTTTTTGTTCCCATATATCGTAGTTAATTGCTGAAATCGATTGTTGCATGCTGAAGATTGCTTTTTAAAATAAATTAAGAACTAAACGTTCACGTTCTTAAACTAAAAAAAAAAAAATGATATAGAATCTGAAATATATAAACTGAAAATAGATACGTATATAACAATAAAAATAACTATAATTACTTAAAGCTATTCGCGACAAGTCCTATTAAAGAGATGAGGAATGACTAAGATATTAATTCCAAATAATGGAAAAACGTCATAAAGCAAAAATGAAACGAAAAGAAAAAACGCTGAGCAAATGTAAAAAGCGAAATCAAAATTACTAAATTACCAAATAATAATGGAAAAATAATAAATTGTGGAAAAAAGTGAAGCGGAAAAACCAGGAAGACACTGGCTCAAGCTTTCTACTTTAAAATACACGGAAATATTTGTAAGAAATGAGCTAAAATAATTCAACTACGTGATTTTTTTAAAAACCCAATCGAAGTCGGAGTAATATATTTTCTGAAATACATTTTGAGTTTTCGTCGTGAAACCAAATGATAGTTTGGTTTCGTTTCGTTTCGTTTGGATGGGTTTTATGGCATATAAACTATTGTTAGTTTTGAATGGCAAATTCTTTTTATACATATATATTAGATATATATGATTTGGTTTGGTTTGGTTTTATGACATATCAACGATTGTAGGTTATTTAATGCCAAATTCTCTTTATACATGTATATTAGATATATATGATTTGGTTTGGTTTGGTTGGGTTTTATGACATATCAGCCATTGTAGGTTATTTAAAGCCAAATTCTCTCTATACATATATATTAAATATATATGATTTGGTTTGGTTTAGTTTTATGACATATCAGCCATTGTAGGTTATTTAAAGCCAAATTCTCTTCATACATATATTTTAGATATATATGATTTGGTTTGGTTTGGTTTTATGACATATCAGCCATTGTAGGTTATTTAAAGCCAAATTATCTTTATACATATATATTAAATATATATCATTTTCTTTGGTTTGGTTTTATGACATATCAGCCATTGTAGGTTATTTAAAGCCAAATTCTCTTTATACATATATATTAAATATATATGATTTTCTTTGGTTTGGTTTAATGACATATAAGCCATTGTAGGTTAATGCCAACACCTCTTTATGCATATTAAATATATCTTATTTTTATCTATTTTTATACATATGTATTAAATATATAATTGATAAACACTTTTTGTAGATAATATTTTTCTGAACCTGAGCTCTTTTTTTTACTCTGTTAAATGCTCTCCATTATTTCAATCTAAAACAAATGATAATATTTACTATTAATTATTTTCTTTCACTCAATAAAATGTTTTCAACTGTTGCTTTCTAACACTAATACTTCAATTAAACATCAGTCATTTGTTTGCACACAGTAAAATGATCAAACAGTCTTATTTCAAGCAATTCACTTTAGCATGTCAACAATGTTAAACTGTTCCGAGTATTGCTATGTATCACAAACGATTCAATTAAGTAGCAGTAATTTATTTCCACACATTTAAATGATTAAACAGTTGTATTTCAAACAATAAAGTTTAGCATATCATTTGTTTGCACTCAGTTTAAATGTCAAACACTTCTACTTAACCCATAGATATGATCCTATCAGGTGCTACCACCCTGGGCCAGAATGGGCCGGAGAATGGCAATAAACGGTACTCCGCATTCCCCAAAGCTCCATCATTACTGGAACTTCATCAACAAATTGTTTTGTGTCATATCAAAGACCCTGTTGGGGGAGTTTTAACCCCTCTTCAGAGATGCTTTCAGTGTATTCGACAGCCCCAGCCGACTGGTCTATAGCTTTTAGAAAATATTTTGATAAATATTTTTCATGTTACATGAAAATAAGAAAATAAAAGTGTTATTAAATAGAAGTATAAAAGGAGAGGTAGCAGTTCTATATGTTTACTGAGCCCAAATACTCGTGGCTAGATGAGACCAATTTTTAAGTGGATTGGATTTTGAGTTTTTTCTCTCCTTGACCTGTTCCCTATTTTCCACGACGAAACCCTTAGAGTAAGCAAGCTTCAATTCAATTGGGAGGAATAATAAATACATGAATGGAATAGCAAAAAAATAAGCAGTCATTGCCGGGGAGACATCTGAGTGTCAGACCTCACAATGTGAACAGTCATACGAAATTATCTGTAGAAAATTAACTTTGATGCTGACGTTCCGAAAAAGTCGGAAAAGAAAAATAGAGACACAGAATTAGGAAAAGCAGACGGTGTAACTTTTTCATCAATAACAAATGAATTGATATTCATTTATATCGTCAGACGAAATGGAATGAAAGGGCCAAGTTCAAACCTTAGACGAGTCGTTTTGCGTTTTACAAGGTGCGGAAGCAAAATATGGATTAATTTTTAAAACCTTTTTTTTTTACTCTGTTTAGTTCATTTTTTGAAAATCACGATAAATCTAAATTTTCATGATTAGCTCAATTATTCATGCCCTTTTTAAAATCAAAATTCAGCCCAATATGTGCCAGCAAGAAGAGTAACGACAAACAATCTACGATCTGCTAAACGCCGAAACCAAACCAAAATTTCTTGTCACGCGTATACAAAAAAAAAAAAGAAAAAGATTTTTTTTTTTTTACAGAAAAAGAGGTTTTTGGGGAAAAGAGGGAGTAGATGATTGAACAAAAAATGTAAAGAAGGCTTTTTTTAACTGCCCATGTTACGGCAAATAAGAATGACCCCACAACATCATTAAGAAAGCACGCTAATGAATTGAAAGTCCACAAGAAAACTGTAATGACAGCAATTGAAAAAGATTTAAGACCAGACATTTACCTACTTGTTTACGCTATATGGGGTGTTTTAGAAAACAAAACAAATGCAATTTCCCATCCAAATATTGGTTCGCTAAAGTCTGCTATTGAGGACAAAGGGAATGAAATGCCTGAATAATTTATATTGAGAATATGCCAATCGTCTTGAAGGCACGTTGATACAATAATTGCCATACTTAGTAAATGTTCTGTTTTGTGTACATCTTCTTACTTTATTGTTTGTTTTTAAATTAAAAATAATCTTATTTTATGATAGAGTCGTTTATTATTATACAAGAATGTTCCTGATTTTACTACTGCACCCTGTATTAAAATGAATAGGTCCGCAAATGAATTTCAGTGTTGTTCTTTTGGTTTTATTTTCATATATATATATATATATATATATATATATATATATATATATATATATATATATGTGTGTGTGTGTGTGTGTGTGTGTGTATGTGTGTGTGTGTGTGTGTGTGTGTGCTTAGAAAGTGCATTTTCGTGCCAGATAAGTGAAAAAGGACTTAAGGGAGTATTGTTTTCACCAATGTTATGTCTGTGTGATTAGCAAGGTGTTGATTTGGGAACGTGACATTCTAGTTAAATATTGAATATTTCATCGATTTCGTTTGCCCAGTCGCTGAGACTTAGAATACGCTAACTATATTCTCTACAGATTGGTAAGACCATCTGAGAGATATGTCCTGCTTCGACTCAAAACTGAATTTGACGCTGAGAATTCATTTCTGGATATCTGGGAGTGTCGAATATCCACTAATTGCCACTACTCCGTGGTCCTCTCTCACACTGTACAACAGTACCAGTTAGGATTCCATCTATGAGTCAAATAAATTTACCAGGCATGGGTAAGTAGAACGGCAAACTAGATTTCTTAACCTTGGTACAACAAATATCTAAAAGAAGGAATAATTCAAAATTCAGAACCAGCTAAATTCGACTAAAAGTGCAGCGATATGAAGGATAGGTTTATTAAATACGTACTGAATGTTTAAAAAATTTTCAAACTGAATGTTTGGCTACTAATCATGGATAGCCCAGTCACCTAGGGCTGCAGAATACACTGACCGCATCTCTGCAGAGAGATAAGACGACCACAACGATTTCCAGGGGTATGACACTAAACAATCAGATAGTGAGGCTTCAATTATGCTGGGAAATGCGGTATGCCTATTCATTCGCATGGCTCCCAGGTCCACTCAGGCCCGGAGTGGTAGCACCTGAGAGGTTCCTATCTATGGGTTAAGTATAAATAAACTGTGTAAATACACAAAGCTGAATTGTTTGAAATAGAACTGTTTTGACATTTAACTGTGTGTAAACAAAAGACTAAACTTATTCTAAACTGAATTGTCTGAAACTTTTATCAAAATGACAATTTGGCGTTAAATGACCCGAAAAGGCTGGATACTCCTTAATATAAACCGACCAACCAACCAATAAATCACGGATCACAAAATACAAGGGTTGAAAAGTAAAAGGATAATATTTTAGGATCTGTAAACATGTTCTCTGAAACACGAGAAAACAATGTCAACAGAAGCCCTAGAGTACATGTTCCAGATGTCCGTCGGTCATTTGAAGGCATTTTTGAATTTGGTAAGCTAATTTGTTGATAACACATGCACATATTTCTGTGTGATCGGAGGCCAATATGGTGACGTACTCCTTGCCCTAAGATCCTAACTAGTACCCCCAGCTTCAACGTTCATGGGAAACTTGAAAACCTGACCCCTATTTGGATGGTGGTTTGGTTTGATGGTTTGGTTTGATGGCATATCAACCTTTGTAGGTTATTTAACGCCAAATCCATTTTTATGTAAATAATCAGTTCTATTTCAAACAATTCAGTTTAACATGAGTACACAGTTTATTTGTCAAAAACATTTCTTTTTCAAACTATTCAAGCAGTTATATATAATAATTCAGTTTATTGTAAGTACAGTTTCAATGGCAAAAACAATTCAATTTCAAATAATTCAGTTTAGCGTAAGCACGCAGTTTAATTGTAAGTACGGCTTAATTGTCAAAAACATTTCTATTTCAAGCTATTCAGTTTAGTCAAGCAGATATAATTCAGTTAAGTATAGGTACAGATTTTGTTTACACACAGTTACCAGTCAAAACATTTCTATGTTAAACACTCCAGTTTAGTGTAAATAGAGTTTCAATGTAAAAAAAACAGTTCTATTTGAAATAATTCAGTTTAGCATAAGCACGCAGTTTTAAATGTAAGTATGGTTTAATTTTAAAAAACATTTATTTCAAGCTATTCAGTTTAATCAAACAGTTTAGCATAAGTATGCTGTTAGTTCTATTTAACCCATAGATAAGGCCCTATCAGGTGCTACCACGCCGGGCCAGAGTGGACCTGGGAGCGATGGCGATAAAGGGGTACTCCACATTCCACAAAGCTCCAGCATTGCTGGAACCTCACCATCAGATTGTTTAGTGTCATATCCAGGACACTCATTGGGGGCGGGTCTTACCCCTCAGCAGAGAAGCAGTCGGTGTATTCTACAGCCCCAGCCGACTGGGCAACCTGTTTGGAAATGTGTTGAAAAAGAACATCATTCTACATTTAACTTGAACAATCTTGAAAGATTTACTTTCGTAATAAGTCTCCCCACAAAATATATTCTACTCAGTTGATGAGTATATGGGTTCGTTGTATTTGATTAAATATATTGAAATGTTAAGTATTTCTGAAGAATAATCTTAAAAGAGAAAGACAATAAAGTCAACTGGGTGAGAGGCCATTATATATTTTCAACAATGGTGAAACAACCTGTATAAATAACTTCATGGCAAAAAAGTTAGCATTAATGAAGGATAAGTGATATTCAGGTAAACTTCGTGAATCGGGAGAGAATGATTCTCCGATGAATACAAGTTTTCTATTCATTTCTGATCCCTCTCAGTCTATTCTTGGATTGATTTTATTGCACATCAACCCTTGTAGGTTACTTAATGCTAAATCCATTTTTATCTTTATAAAAAGTCCTATTTCAAACAATTCATCCTAAAAAAATGTATAGTTTTTTGTTTACACACAATTAGATGTTAAAATAATTCTATTTCAAGCAATGCAATTTAGCATAAGTACACAGTTTAAATGTCAAAACACTTCTATTTCAAACAATTCAGTACAAATAAGTACACAGTTTAGTTCATTTTAACCCTTAGTTAGGACCCTATCTGGTGCAACTACTCCAAGACAGAGTGGACCTGCAAGCGATGGCAAAGAAGGTGTACTCCTCATTCCACAAAGCTCCATCATTACTGGAACATCCCCATTAAATTGCTAATGTCATATCAGGTCACTCCTTAGTGAACTGTTACCTCTCTTAAGAGATGCACTCAGTGTATTCTACAGCTCCAGTTTACTGGGCAAGCATAGGCTTGGTGTGTTTCGAATTAGTCGAAATTGTTTTTGTCAGATCTTTAACTTTGGTAAATGTTTATTTAGCTATCTAATTGGTTACCCATATATACACGTAGTAGGGCAGAGATTCTAATCAGACAACCAAAGAATAGACAGGCTTAGTTTATTCCAGTAGTGTGTGCCAATGTTCCGAGAGACCGTGGTTCAATCCCAGGTCGAGTCAGACTAACTTAATATATATACATAAAGAGGAAGGGTGAACCCTCTTAAGTGTTTTTGTAGAGGCACTGAAATGTCTTCTTGATCATAATAACAGATGTTTCCGTCATTTTTAAGAATAAAAAACCATATCCATTTTCAAGAAAGTTTTTATACACACCACTAGACTTCCTCTGTTTGGAACTCGAAACTTTTTTTTTTGTTGTGAATGAGTATAAATGCTAATCAGTGGTTGATTGATATAGGAAATATTGAAATCTATTAAATTTACATAGGTAACATACTCATATGCATGCAGAAACATAGTCAACACAATAATGACGAACGGACACAGTCCTTTAGAAAAAATATACCTTTCACACTTTATTCGAAATGGTACGAAAGGGTTACGAAAGGTTTATATGTGAGAGGTGAGTTGGAGACTGAAGAAAGACTGCAACATATTGACCCTCATCTCTTCTGGCTATAACAGCACTTTTTTCTCGTTCTCCTGAGCTGCTCAACCGGGGGCCCTGAGGGACCAGTCTCTGCTGGGTCTGGTTCTCACTTCTTCGAACTGCAACATCTGACTCCAAACTCTGATCTGCAACTATCTCGAATTTCCTGTAGCACCGGATTATATTATTGTTTGACACCGACCTGCTTCAGTGAGCGTCGCATCTGCACTCAATTCAACCCGTCCACAGTCAAGGTTATTCCCTGATATCTTCGACCGGATGCATCTATAATTTACACTGGTGCATTTCTTATTTGACTGCTCGGACGGGTCGGAGGTCAATATGTTACACATATAATCCTGGATCTTGATTTGCTACCTGATATGAAGATGACTTTTTAAATTATTAGATATACACCTATCAGCTTCGTAATATTCAATTTAAATGATGCAAGGTTAAGCATTTGAAGATTGCCGTCTTTTTTTCAGGAAAGTAGGATTAGCTTATTATAAACAGGATACGTTCATATTTAGTAAAAGAAGTTCTACGTTAATAAATATTTGTTGACATTTTCTATGTATTTCTTGATGTCTTTCTCAATTTTTGACATTTGTTGACATTTTCTATGTATTTCTTGATGTCTTTCTCAATTTTTATTTTTAGATAGAGAAGAAATGAGCAAAATGTAATTTTCTATATGTTAACGTAATTTGGTATAAGGTTAATTGAGAGAAAGCTGCTTTGAATAACAAAATTTACGCAATTTTTCATTAAAAGTGTTTTGAAATAAAGATGGAATTCTTGATAATACCTCAAAGGGAATACTGACTATTAGCTATGAGATATATCACTACAGCAATTAATATAACTGAGTCTATGCACCTTCCTATTCCAAATAATCCTATCTGCAGCAACAAAGCTTTCTTTAATATTTGAAATACTTGGGAGTGATTATAAGCTGGAGTATTAGGAATTTATTGGAGGTTTGACTTCAGAATGTTTCTTCTTACAAAGAGATCTGTCTAACTATCTAACCACAGCTGGATAAGAAATTTTCTGTTGATGACTTTTGTAAGTTTCGCAAAGAGTAACGCAAACAGCGTCGAAGAGAATTAAACCTCGGCCAGATGATACTATATATATATATATATACTCACTTTTGTGTGTGTGTGTGTGTGTGTGTGTGTGTGTGTGTGTGTGTGTGTGTGTGTGTGTGTGTGTCGGTGCTTATATATAAAAACTGAATTCGGAAAAAAAGCCTCTCTTCGTAAGTGTCAGGCAATCAATAAGAAATTCGTTAAACTGTCAATAAAACTCGAAACGCGAGATAACTGGTTTTAGATGTCTTTTAGAAACGATTTAAGGAAAAATTTGCATATAACATTATTCTTACTCGCTGACTCAATCACTTCAGCCCAGTCGGCTAGACCTGTAAAATACACCGACTGCCTTTCTGCAGAAGGGTAAAACCCCACCGCCAAAAAATATCCTGGGAAATAACATTAAACAATCTGATGGCGAGGGTCCAGTAATGCTGGAGGCTTGGAAAAAGAGGAATATCCCTTCATTGCTATCGCTCCCAGGTTCACGCTGGCCCGGAGTAGTAGCACCTGATAGGGTCAAATCTTTGGGTCA
>OY757919.1:81181120-81223620 GCA_963585895.1 Sepioteuthis lessoniana
CCACCACGCAAAAGATTAAAAGAAATAAGCCAATATATCGCTGAAAGATCTGCAGTTTTATCTCTGTGACAGAAGCGTTTCCCCTTAGCTCAGTTTATAGCTCAATGAACACAATTTCTCAGTAGCACTATACACAAAGTTGTTAGCTTAGTTTAATAGATACAATCAAATTTTATCGTTACATATAATTAACAACAAAATCACTTTTTCATATTTTTTTTTTACTTTGCTCCAGCAATACAACGTGTTGGGCTATAAAAATTGTTGTTATAATAATTACTGTAAACCTAATTTGATAACTACTTTAAGACCTAAAAATGCAGTATTTATCTACTCAAGATATTCTCTCTAAATTCTTGTTTCAAGTTGTATTCACAAAACTATCCCTGCTGTAGTCACCGATAAATTCATATAATCGTAAAAGACAATAAAGATAATATAAATATTGAGAAAAAATCAATGATGTTTTCATAATTTTTAAATTATGTCAGGTTTCATCATCATCATCATGTCGTACTGGTAGCACGGATATCCCTGAACCTGTCTCGCCACTTCTCCCTATCGTTTATCGCCTCTGGCAGGTCTCCTGTACTACATCCCGTATCCTCACATAGTTGCTGAATGTATGTTCGTGCTGGTCGTCCTGCTTTTGCTCGGCCACGTGTGGGGGTCCATAAGAGTGCATCACTTATGAGCTCGTCCCTGCTTCTCCAGCAGTGTCCTGCATGTCTGGTTCATCTAACTTGAATAGTTTTCGTGATAGGAGGCAGGTGGCCGTACAGTTGGTATCTTGTGGGGTGTTTCCGCTAGGACTTGTTCAAGATTGCTCGCAGCATTCTTGTCCAATTGCCGTCTAGCTTCTTCTCCAGCCGTTTTGTTAGAGTCCATGTAGTGCATCCATATAGCAGTATCGATGCGACCGCTGCCTGGAAGAAACTGCGTTTCATTAAAAAAAAAATGTCAGGTTTAATGTATTGTTTTTTTTTTTGTTTTTTTTTTGTTTTTTTTACCATAACTCTATGATTCGACGGTCAAGTTATTAAAATACACACTCAGTTTGAGCTTCGTTTTTAGTTTTTTGTTCTTTTTCGGAATACATCCTGTTTTCTCCAACTTTAAAATTGTGATTGCATTAGGGGTGTGACGAAAAGCAAAAGTAATATTTTTTTATAAAAACACCTTAATAAAATATGAATAATAAAATGTTTCATCTAATTTTTAAAGATAAATATTATACCTATGGAAAAAATCAAGACTAAACTAGATGAAGATTAAGGTAGAGATAGTGAAATCACGTGTGTGTGTGTGTGTGTGTGTGTCCTATTTAATCACTGATATATCCAAATGATTTCAACGATGTCCAAATAAGAGATTTTGGATGTGTAGAGCTGCGGGATCATGAACAAAGTCCATATCACCAAAACGTACTCGAAAGGGTCCTCACTTAATGAAGAAAAAAAAAACATCGCCTTGTCTCAACTCCTGTCAATATTCAAGAAAAATAATCGATCTGGATGAAAGGAGTGAAAAAGACCCTGAATGTATATATTCGTCCTGAAATCTAACTACTTCCTCCCTCTGGCGTTGCTAAAATTGTCAAGAAATATCTGTTTTTTTTTATTAATGGCATATCAACCTTCTCGGGTTATATAATGCCAAGTTCCTTCATTTAGAAGGAAAATAGTGGTACTATTTAACTCATAGATGGGAGTAAAAGGGGTTCATGCCTTTCTCAAGCGTATTTTTTCGAAAGAGAACGCAATAACGCTACTGGAGTTCGAACTCGCGTAGTACAATTCCGAAGTCCAGCTCGTTAACCATTACACCAAACAAAATTAAATCTCTCAAGTCATGCTTATTTATCTATGTGCTTATCTATTGTATATGAAGTATTCCAATTCACTTTATCAATAATTTATTTTCTAGTTTCGCTGATATTTAGTTTTTCAACTCTATGATTCGAAAGTGCTCTCAGTATTTTAAAACCCAGTGCCTGATATTCGAAACGAGTATCATTTTAAGTTTGTAGCTTATGAACAAACACTCATTCTATTTTCCAATTCCTAATAAAGGAAATACGAACTTATCACAACGGGAGAACATGATGACCTCTCATAGCATTTTGCAGTTATCCTTGAACTAGAAGCCACAAATGCGATAGTCTCCTATCAAAGAGTTGTATTGGTAAAGAAAAAAATCGATTAATATCTATAGTAGTGAGTCTTTTGCTTTTCGGAACTTATTGCAAAAGGACGAAGATTTATTAAATTGCTATTCGAATGTACGTGTTATAACTTGATTTCATGAAAGTTCTCTGTGATCGTCCGTTTTAACATTGTAGAATAACCAAAATAACATTAACTATTCGTGTGAAATAGTTTATATGATGAGTTATAAGTTCTCTGGTGCATTATAGCATTCATATGATGAACAAACAAATAAAAAGCAGTTCTACAATTGTATAAAAACATTCACTTAATTACTAATAAGAGGCGTTCGTAGAGAAATGATTACCATAGTTGGAACTGGACATAGTTTACCCGAGTTCAAATCATTGATGAGGGAGTTTATATTTTATTTAGCATTAGTACTTTTTGAAAAGGTATACATCGAACTAATCTTCCCCTAGTGATGGGAAAATTGCTGGGTGGACTAGACTCTTTTATCTTCGAATGGAAAACTCTCAAGAAGGAAAAGTCTAATTTCAAACTGATTTTTCGATCTATTAGGTCTATTTCTGGAAATTTTCTATGAGAACGAGTTTTGCTCCATATCTTATAAAATTTCTAATAAGAGGCATGAATAGGTTACAGTTAATATTGAAAAGTTTCCCTTTTTTTTGTCCTGGTAAAAACTGTGTAGGAAAACGCGGTTTAGTTTACTCTCAAAGAAATTTGACGAAGACGTTGATGGAAAGCAAAAATTCTTAGTCGACAACCATATATGGTTGAAGAAAATCGGAAAATGGTCACAAAAAATCCCATTTTATTGTCGATGTCGAAGCTTTTCTCGATCAGAAGATGTGAACTGGTATGTTAAGTCAATCAAGGAAATATCAGTTCTTTAACAATTTGTAGCCCAAACACATTTTAGGAATGGTTTCGCGAGCTCTGAATTTATGGTCGTTTTCCTGTGACTCTCTGGGTCTTTTTTTTAAAGTCCCCAACTCACGCGATTGGTCTTCTGTTGACGGGCACATATCTCAACTCCTGGGTCAACACAGCTGAAATTAACCTCTAAATTACAAAATCAACTGATTAAAATAAATTTACGATCAGTTATTCTCACAGATGAAAGTCGATGAGATTTGAAAAAAATCTCATTTTAGTCGTATTTTCTCCGTTCATGAATTGCTTGGTCGACCAGAACATTTCCCTCAGTCTGTCGATCATCCAAAAATAGTCTCTACTTAAAGGCTGTGCACTCGATATAACCTCATATCCATAATCGGGTGTTTAACGTTTTTAATCATTCTATGGTGATTATCTCAGTTATGAAACAGAATTTGATTTGTTTTCTATTTTCGTGATAAATTTTGTTAGGAAAGCTTGTATAAATACAACATTACCTGCCTGAACGTATATTCTGTGGGAAATGTCATAATGCTGTGTTTTCTCACGCATTCAAGGTATTGTTCTCATTTAACCTCGGAATATTCGGTAGGGATAAACACTTCCACTAGCAACTTAAATAGAGATAATTGCCTCTTGATATTATGAAAATATCATGTGGACATAAACTTGAAAAAATACTTTTTATGTCAATATTTGTTCCACTGTGTCACTATTCAGTGATTTTTTTCATTATTTTACTTGTTATTAGATTAATTGGTTGATTGATAGATTTTGACGGTATCTCAAACAATCAGGCGTTGATTTGATACCTAGGATAAAATGCATATAAAGTTTATATTCTGTGTACTTTCTTAAGGAGTTTTACACTCGGTTCTAAAATATCATGTATTGCAATCTAATACAAATAATTTGTAAATATATTTGTTTGACTCAGCGATAGAAACCTGACAGGTACTACGACAAATTGTCTCAAAATAGATGCAACCCATATATATGATAATGATTTATTATTGAATTCGTGCAATGGCGATAATTTGGAACCTGTCTCTTAAAGAATGTAGCCTTTGGGCTTCAGGCATTAATCAGTATTTTGTTATATTTTTTTAATTGCTATTATATATATTTACCTGTAAGTCTCTTTTGGTATGCCTTAAAAAGACAAACACCAAAGTGAAAGTGCGTTCTCCGGATGAAGACGCAGACTACTTCGATATTGTATCAGGAGTACTGCAAGGAGACACACTTGCCCCATACCTCTTTATCATCTGTCTGAACTACGTGCTTAGAACATCGATTGATAAAATCAAAGAAAATGGTCTCGAGCTGACAAAGAAAAGAAGTAGAAGGTATTCCGCAAAAACAATAACCGTCGCTGACTACGCCGATGACATAGCGATTCTGGCAAATGCACCCTTCCAAACACTACTGCATAGTCTGGAACGAGTCGCCGGAGGCATTGGCCTCCATGTCAATGCACACAAAATTAAATACATGCGCTTCTCTAACATCTAGGCATGAAATAACCGTATACAGGTTGACATACCATTGAATCAATCAATCAACATCAATGTTACTGGAATAAACACACTTGATTATTGTCTAGAATAAAATGTAAAGTTGAAAGCATATATTACCGCCAGATTAGTTATGTTAAGCAGGGACAAATCATTTCAGTCCTTAAATTCATTGATAATCTATAACGGCAGTTACTGCAATGCAAAGCTTATTGAATAACATCGATTAGATTGTATAACGAATTTAGATTAATATAGTTTATTTTCGGTTAAAATATTCTGCCTAAATATTAGTTGCATTGCAGGATATCGCCTAAAATTGCCGTTGACAAAAAGGAAATGAAGAAATGACAATGAATTCATTTCAGGAAAAAGGAAATATTCAGACACGTGGTAACAGAAAATAATTCCACCCACTCTATTATTGTGTTCCAACCTTTATAAGGACGGTTGCAAATCACGAAGGCTGAAAGAGGTATTTTTGCGTTAATGGTCATTTGTTCCAAAATGTAATTCTTACCTTGCTGGTGACACTCGTGTCAAACTTATCTATTTCTTGAACCCATCCCGAGAGTTCTTGTCGTTAATCATTTGTTTTGGGTCACACATCCGATCACCAGGTTCACCAAAGTTGGGGAAGATTACAGATTGATTGTTAAAAACAAAAATTATAATTTTACTAAACAAATATAGCCGTGCTGTATTTATCATATTTACCCAACCCCTCCACTCAGGCAGGATATGCCACAAGGTCAGTTTTTTTAAGCGGAGTTAAACAGGTTTGAATTCAGAGTATTCCTTCTCCTAGACTAGTTGCCTTACCAAGGATGAAGAACCTAGTCTGCCCTACAATTTACCCATAGCTGGAGGGAGAATAATTGGATTCATACCTTTCCCAAGGGTATTAGTGCAATGTGAAATGCAGTCTGTCTCGTACAAGATTTGAACTCGTGTCGCCGTGTCAATTTCCTATGACGATAACCATTACACCACAGACACCTCCATTTTTCCCCCTCCGCTCGGGCAGGATATGACACAAGGTCAACTTTTAAGCGGAGTTTAACAGGTTTGAATTCGGAGTTTTCCTTCTTCTAGACTAGTTGCCTCACCAAGGCTGAAGAACCTAGTCTGTCCTACTATTTACCCATACCTGGAGGGAGAATTATGTTTATTATATCAGCTTCCAACCGGGTTATTAGCCTTATGAGTAGAGAGTTCGCCAGTGGTCTGGGAGACCGAAGTTCAATCCCAAGTCACGTCATACCAAAGACTAAAAAACGGTACTTGATGCCGCCTTGCTTAACACTCAGCATTATAAGGTAAGGATCATCGGTCAAGTAGAGCCATCCAGAGAATGGAGTAGTGGGCTCCCCTACACCTCGGTGTAGTAGCTATTGAAAAGGGAGCCTTCGGGTCATCCTCGACTAAGGTCGCCAACAACTATATATCAGCTTCCAGGATATGCACTCTTTTTTTAGTTTCTTTGTTTCAGAGATAAAGCATTATCGTATTTATACATTGCATCTATTTTGAGAAAGTTTTGAATGACTTTTTTCAACAAATAATTGGTGACACAAAATAGTTTTTCCTCTTTTTATCAAGACATTGTGATCAAGGATTAATAGTTGTTATAGTAAAATATTTTCAAATATGAAACATAAAAGAACTGAACGTTATTATTAGTTGAGTAATCAGATATCTCATGGGTCCTATTCATAATTCGACAAGATTAGAAATTGGAGTAATAGGAAAGGTTAGGTCCACACTTTCCGGAGCTCGAGAAGTGGAGCCTCACCAACAGATGCAGTTTAAGGTCATACTCAGGAAAAACTAATGGCGTTATGACCTATATACAGGGGACACAATTATCGTGTTCTAAGCCCCGCTGAGAATTTGCTTGGTTATTAATGTTTGGCTTCTTTGTTTAATGACATATCAACCTTCATGGGTCATATAATGCCTCAGCCATCTTTTTAGAAGAATAACAGTGACACCATTTAACCCATAGCTTGAGGGATTAGGTGGTTCAAGCATTTTCAAGAGGAATAGTCCTAAAGCGAACGTAAAATTGCCGCGGGGGTTTGAACCTGCTTACTTTGAGGCCGCAGCCCAGCACTTTAGCCATTACACCACAGGAAATTTACCATTAGGTTATAAAAGAAACTATATAAATGAGATTTCGCAAAAAGGTGGTGCTGCAGATTGCGCAAATCTCAAGCTATCAATTTAGTGGCAATCTAACTTTTTGTCCATTTCGAGAAAAGCGTAAATTAGAATTATGTCCTAACAAGCTAATGACAGCAAAGCCTTCGTTATGGCCATTAACTGTATATTTTGAACTGATATTTTTTTAGATATTTGCTCGAAAAATATATTTATTAGATCATCCATGGCCAAATCCCTTGTACATTATTGTCAGCGTTGTCTTGATGAATAGATTGTTCGTATGCATTCATATGTTAGTGCGCATGCGTAGTAGCTTTTATAAGAGAGCCCATTCCCGCCTTTATTCAGTTACGATGCGTCATAAATAAGTTGGCTGATCGCCTGACATAATCTTGGAGCACATTGTTCAGGTCGATGCGGCCACGAGTCTTAGAAGTAGACCCTAAGTGGAATTGGTGCAATAGGAATGGAATCGATAAGAATCCAAAGGCCATATACGATTGGTTTAAATCATTGTTTAGCGTTATTCTGTTCGTTCCGCCATTGTTTCCTTTTCTTCTTTTCTTTCTTTCTATTTTTACTTCTTTTCAATGTTTCTTTTAATGGGCTCTTACTGATAATATTTGTGTGTGAAACAATTGTATTTTAATAGCCACAAAGACATTACTCGGTCCAGAAAGGATAAAGAATTTTGAAAGGAAAAAGAAAAAAAGAAAACAGTATACAAAGAAATTATAAAGAAAAAGAATAAAACAATGTCTGCACTATTAAAGAAGAGAAAGGATGAAGATGCATCGTTCATGTGAATTATGAATGGTTTATTAGGAAAAACAGGAAGAAAGTTGAAACAATTAAAATAAATCAGAACCATATGAAAATATATGCAAAGGGAAATTACAATGAAAAGAAGAAATTGTGAGTTCAAAATAAAAGAAAAAATAACAGTAAGTTTAACTGAACATAGAAATAGACTTGGACGTGTTTGTCATATATATATATATATATACACACACACACACACACACACACACACACATATATATGTGTGTGTGTGTGTGTGTGTGTGTGTGTGTGTGTTGGTTAGTTGGTTGGTTTGGTTTTATGGCATATCAAACTTTGTGGGTTATTTAACGCCTAATCAATTTTTATGTAAATAGCCAGTTCTATTTCAAACAATGAACCGGTCAAACCAAAAACAGTAAGTAAAACTGAACATAGAAATAGACTTGGATGTTTTTGTCAGATATATATATATATATATATATATATATATATATATATGTATATATATATATGTGTGTGTGTGTGTGTGTGTGTGTGTGTGTGTTGGAAGGTTGGTTGGTTTGTTGGTTGGTTGGATTTCATGGCATATCAACTTTGTAGGTTATTTAACGCCAAATCCAGTTTTATGTAAATAATCAGTTCTACTTCAAACAATTCAGTTTAGCATAAGCACGCAGTTAAAATGTAAGAAAAGTTGCCGACCAAAGTCGTGGGTAACCAGAAGGCTCCCTTTTCAATAGCTACTACACCGAAGTGTAGGGGAGGGCGCTACTTCTTTCCCCGGATTGCTCCACTTTACCCTCGATACGTACCTTATATTGCTGAGTGTTAAGCAAGGAAGTATCAAGTACAATTTTAAAAGTCTTTGCTATTATACGAACTGGGATTGAACCCAGGTCTCCCGGACATTGGCAAACACTCTACGCACTAGGCCAATGAACCGGTCAAACCAAAGACTTTAAAGATGGCACTTGATACCTCCGTGCTTAACTCTCAGCAATATAAGGTACGTATCGTGTGTAAAGTGGAGCAATTCAGGGAAAGGAGTAGCGCCCTCCCCTATACCTCGGTGTAGTAGCCATTGAAAGAGGAGCCTTCTGGTCGCCCTCAACTACGGTCGCCAACTTTACTTTAAATTTAAGGACAGTTTAATTATGAAAAACACTTCTATTTCAAGTTATTCAGTTAAGTCAAGTAGTTCTAATTCAGCTAATTCAGATTTTGTTTACACACAGTTAAATGTCAAAATAGTTCTATATAAAACAAATCATTTTATTGTAAACATAGTTTCAATATAAAAAACAAATTCCATGTCAAACAATTCAGTTTAGGAAGCAGTTTAAATTTAAGTACGGTTTCAGTTTAGCATAAGCTCGCAGTTTAAATGGAAGTACGGTTTAATTGTCAAAAACATTTCTATTTCAAGCAATTCAGTTCAGCATAATGATGCCGTTAGTTCTATTTAACCCATTAGATCAGGTGCTACCTATCAGGTGCTACCACGCCGGGCCACCGTGGACCTGGGCGCAATGGCAATGAAGGGGTTCTCCACATTCCCCAAAGCCCCAATATCACTGGAACCTCACCATCAGATTGTTTAGTGTCATATCTAGGTCACTCATGAGGGGGTCTTACCTCTCTGCAGGGGTGCAGTCGGTGTATTCTACAGCTCCAGTTGACTAGGCTATACACAGAGTTAAATGTCAAAGCAGTTTCATTTCAGATAATTCAGTTTAGCAAAAGTACAGAATTTAGACGTCAAAACAGGTCTATTTCGAGCAATTCAGTTTAGCATTAGTACGCAGCTTAAATGTCTTAACAGTTCTATTTGAAACAATTCAATTTAGCATAAATACGCACTTTAAATACAAAAATCAGTATTGCGAAGGAAGCACAGTTTAGTTCTATTTAACCCATAGATATGACCCTTATCAGGTGTTACCACTCCGGGTCAGAGTGGACTTGGGAGCGATGGCAATGTAGGGCTATCCGCATTCTCCAAAGCTCCAGCATTACTGGAACCTCACACTCAGATTGTATAGTGTTATATCAAGGACACTCATTGGGGGGGGGTCTTACTCTTCTGCAGAAGTGCAGTAGGTTTATTCTACAGCCTCAGCTGAACGGGCAAGTGTGTGTGTGTGTGTGTGTGTGTGTGTGTGTGTGTGTGTGTGTGTGTGATCCTTTGACAAATGTGCCGTGATAATAATGATATTAATAATAATAGTTAATAAAAAATTCTCTAGGGAAATCTATATACCAACAGATCCCCTATTTCCGGCCAGAAGACTAGACCCAAAGTTAGATAACAAAAAACAGTAAACCTGCCGAATAGTCGGCTTTGCCCTCCTGTCGATCACGGAATGAAAATGTTTTAAAAATTTAAAAAAGAGAAAAACTTACAAGTTGTCAGAGAACTAAAAATGCGAGGGAACATGAGGGTGCCCGTGATACGAATTGTCATTGGTGCATCTGGAGCGATCCCCAAAAGCTTATTAAAAAGAATACAGGAGTTGGAAATCGGAATATGAGCGGCGACCATCTAAACGACAGGATTGCTGAAGTCGGCCAGATCACGGAAAAATCTTTGGATACTTTCTGTCGCTCAGATTCTAGAGAAAAACCATGAACAAACGCTGGTGTAAAAAACTCGGAAGGAGGAAAATAATAATAGTAATAATAATAATAATAATAATAATAATAATAATAATAGTAGAAAAAATTATTATAATATTAATAAGAAGAAGAATAGCAGATCACAGAAAGAAAATGAAAGACAAGCGTAAAAATAGACAGATACTTGGATCTTGCCAGAGAGTTGAAAAAGCTGCAGAACATTGACGGTTTGTTTTATTTCTTTGTTTTAGTGACATATCAACATTCGTGGGTAATTTAATATCAAAACCATCCTTATTGGTTGATAGTGGTATTATTTTGTCCAAAAGTTTGTGGATAAGGCGTTTTTATACCGTTCCCGTGTAGATTGACCCGATTGTGAATATAATAACGTGACTGGAGTTTGAGCTGTCTTATTATGGTGTCCAAGTCTAGCTTGTTAGCTTCTAACCCACAATAATGTTATAAATTCTTATATAAATTGTAATTAGTGCAATTGGAACGGTCCATGAAGTGCGTGCACTAGAGACTGAAGGAATAGGAGATCAGTGGAAGAACCGAGACTTTACACTGTTTGAATCAGCAAGAATATTTACAAGAGTCCTAGAGACTTGTCATTTAGTTTTCTATGAAAAAAAAATACTAGTTAAAAATGTGTATAACTAGGCTATCCTAAAAATGATAATATATCATAATGAACAATTTTATTTCATACTAAATGATAGCAGAGACAAAATCAATTGCGTTTGGCGGCTGTCATGTCCTGGTCTTTGCGAACATCGGCCCAAGTTTATGCTACTATAACAAAGATATTTAAGGTCTATCATTGATATTTAACACTCTTTTTATAGTTTTTAAGCTACCCTTCCATAAAAGCACATTGGATATTTTTGGGTAGAGTGTTCACCAATGGTTCGGGAGACTTGGTTTCAATCGCATGTCGCATCATAACAAAGACTTTAAAAATGTTACTTGATACCTCCTTGCTTAACACTCAGCGATATAAGGTACGTATCATGGGTAAAGTAGAGCAATCCAGGGAAAGGAGTAGCGCCCTCCCCTACACCTCTCCTACACTGTAGTAGCTATTGAAAAGGGAGCCCTATGGTTGCCCTCGACAACGGTCGCCAACTTAGGTGCCCTAATGTGCTTCAGATTCTCCCGAAGAACTCTCCTCAGGTTTTAGGTAAAGATATTTTCTTTTTCCAAATTTACAGAGCCCAATCTACAATTTATTTACATAACAAATATCCATTGTTATATTTTCCATTCTCACAAAAGCACCCAAACCTGCTACCTTGAATGAAATTAACAATGAATGAAACGTGTGTTACCTAAAAATTTAATTCAATCATTCCAGTAAAGTTTCCATTAGTTGATGGACCTTTGAAACCTATTTCTATATACTGTGATACCACACTACCATATCTTTTGAAAAAATTCCAAAACTTCAAAAAAATGTACAATGTAAATTAATTTTTATTTTGCAAACGAGATGAAAGTCTTACAGACACTGTTGCACTTACTCTATCGTTATTTCGTAAAAATATGCTGATGATTATATCGAGACTGGTTATCAAAAATTTTGAGAATTAGCGCTAACTCTCCCGGACACTGTCAAAACCTCTCGTCGGCTGCACATAGTCACTTTATGGTATATGTACAGTCGTTTTCACATGAATTTTAAATTTGGAAATTTAAAATAGAAAGTTGCACTCTCGCAATTTTCATCAAACCTGCAGTAAAGATAATGCCATCTACACATTAAATTGCTAGACTCTGAAATTAGTAGACTATTTCAATTTATCGGGTGCAATATCTTATCAAATATAAGTGATGTCGACATATGTATTGGAAAGGCTTCAATACCGCAGTTCACCGGTTTTTGACCATATCTAATTCGAATCTTTCTGTTAAAATAACATTGGATTTCTTTACATTGAAATGATGTCAGAAATATTGTAAGGCTGCACCACCTGGACTTCAAAGAATCGCTCGGACAAAAGATGAGTTTGTTAGTAATTAAATAAAGATGCTGCTTGTTGTTTTGAAGCAATTAGGATAGCAGCATCTCACAACACATCGGGTGTATATCCACTGCATAGTTTCGATTCTTCCCCATATTTCCAACTGTTCCAATCCTCTTTGAAATCATTTGGGAACCGTTCCTAAAACACCGACGATAATCTATATTACCTTTAACCACAGCAGAACCTTCGGTTACAGTGATACCGGTTGCAGTCGGTGCGCTTCGAACGGTCCCCCCAAAATATCATTATTATTTCATTTACTTTTATTTTTAATTAATCTTTGGAAACGTTAGTTTTTAGGAGGCTTTTAGGAATATGTTCTCCTGCCAATATGATATATATACATAAACATACACTCACACACACACACACACACACAAACAAATATATATATATATATATATATATATAAATTTTTGTTGTAGCTCCAAAGAGCGAATGAAAATATTTAAAAATAGTTAGGTCCACGAAGAGATTTTTATTTTATTTATTTATTTATTTTGTTCTTACATACGTGTATGTTTCCAGCTTGTTGCTTTTGTCAGAGAACATATATACCACAAAGCCTTGTTAATGAAGCTGGAAACATACACGTATGTAAAAACAAAATAAATTTATAAATAAATTTAAAAAATACAAATCTCTTCGTGAACCTACCTATTTTAAGATATACATATATATTTGTGTATGTGTGTGTGTGTGTGTGTGTGTGTGTGTGTGTGTGTCTGTATCTGTGTGTGTGTTAAATACCATACCTATGAATATTAATAGGTATGTCCCAATCCTCATAAATTCGTTAGACACTATTATGAGGGGTTGATATGCTGATTAAGTAGTACACCTCAAGTAGTGGTTAACCTTCTTCACACCGCTGGCGAGTATTGTATTTTGTTAATGGTGTAAAGATTTCCATTTCATTTTCAACCTCTGTTGGTTATTTCTCATTCAGTTACCTTTTGTTTGGTAACAACAATATGGAAGACATTGTGGTATCTATCTATCTATCTATCATCACATGCAAGTAATCTGAAATAATTTTTGGCATCATAAATTGAGTTTAAGGGACAGAGCGTCTTCATTCAAATGAAACAATTTTAAGTATAATGGAAAATTTTGCCCTTGATCGATCTTGTTCAAATCTATTAACTAGCACAACTAAAGTGAAGCATTCCGTATTCTCGTGTTAATTCGGTTGTGCTTTTACTAGCAATGCCGTTTTCTCCAGGTTAAAAGTTGGCCATATCGATTGCTGGACATCGGTTTTTCTTGTGAGTAAACTTTACACTTTAATGCCAATATTATATCGCAGAATACGGCTGTTTGTTTTACCAAACTTCGATTCTGTAAACACCATGACGACAACTCAATGCTAATGGTACAATTTACTGTATCAACAAGAATATCCAGAGTTCTGCATGCTTCTCAATAAAATCTTAAACACATACACTTATACACAAGAATGTATATATGCGTATGTGTACGTGTGTGGCATTCGTCGCTGTGTAAAGTTTACATACAAACTAAAGTAGTTCTAAGCTAAGTAATTCTTTAAATATTTGAATCAGGAAGTCCAATATTACGGGTTGAGTGCTAAGTATATACAAAAGAACTGAGTTTTCCTAGCTTTGTGGGTTTCTTGTTTGTTTTTGCTTTAATTTTTTTTTTTTACTATACACTAAAAGCTCAATATTTTTGCCAAAGGAGTATCACGCCTGACATAAATGCAGGAAGACAATAAATAATTGTCTTTCTTTGTATTTCGGGAATGTCTTCGGACATTATGCATTCATTGATCACGTGATACTTGAAACCATTCAACTGTACGGAAAAAATGAGCTCTGGCTCGTTTAAAAATAATGTTACCTACCAACTATTCGCCCACAAATCATATAATGAATATATATATATATATATATATATATATATATATATATATATATATATATATTATGCGTGTGTGCATGGGTGTGTTTAAACAAGATTTGGCATCAAGTATTCCACAAGCATAAATAACTATCAAACCAAACACGACCAAATACAATGCTAATAATAAAAAGGCTTAATCTAGCAAACATTTACCTCTAGTCAGTGGAATGTTGGGATAGCTTTCGACTAAGATATCTAAACTTTAAGATGGATTTTGAAGAGAGTTTTTTTTAGAGTGGGGGAATATGCTTGTTCCACGGATCATTTCATTTTTAAACTCGTAAATTTTGAAACTACAAGTATATATACCGAAATCAGATGTCGTGTATCTCATGATAACCTTGAGTCCAGAGTGATTATTATTTTTTAAAATTTTTTGAGAGTTTTTCACACCAACTTTAGCTGATGGTTTTTCACTCGAGTTTGATAGACAGCAAGTCTCCGAAAGTCTCCAGTATTCTTCTCAATATTCCGGCCGATCTTAATGATGCTATAGTCTGGATAATGTATGGAGGTGCCCGTGGTGTAATGGTTATAGTCGTAGGAAATGGACTCGACGACACAAGTTCAAATCCTGGAGGAGATTGATTGCATTTCACATAGCACTAATACCCTTGGGAAAGGTATGAATCCAATTATTCTCCCTCCAGCAATGGGTAAATAGTAGGACAGACTGGGTTCTTCAGCCTTGGTGAGGCAACTAGTCTGGGCGAAGGAATACTCTGAATTCAAACGTGTCAAACTCCGCTTAAGGCTGAAGAACCCAGTCTGTCCTACTATTTACCCATTGCTGGAGGGAGAATAATTGGATTCATACCTTTCCCAAGGGTATTAGCGCTATGTGAAATGCAGTCAATCTCGTCCAGGATTTGAACTCGTATCACCGTGTCCATTTCCTACGACGATGACCATTACACCACGGGCACCTCCAGAGTACTGTTATTGGCTGCTATAATTAGACTTTCATTTGTCTTTTAATGTAGTCCGAGAGTCCTAGTATTAATGTATCTACACAATCCCAATACTGGTGTGTTCTCTTCATTATTATTATTGTTATTATTAGTGGTTATAGTAGATGTACTTGTAGCAGTTTACTCATAGCGGGGTTTTTACAGCAGTATTATGAGAGGATCATTCACTGGGCTGACCGCAAGTTTCATTGGTTCTTCAGGACTTTACTGTGTTTTCAATTCGATCTCAACAATGGTGTAGTCTCGTTTGTTTCGATTTTTCCCATTTTCCGTCCCTCCAAATTTCTCCAAATTTCTGTTTCTCCAAATTTTCAAAGATCTTTCCAAACACACCAATGAACATTGCCACCTCTGTCACCGGCATATTCCACAGCTTTTCAGTTCTGTGGCAAAATCGATTGCCTCGATTGTCTTCCTTCGCTTATTATGGGATGACATAGCCTACATGTGCTAGTCCGTTGCGTATTATCTATTTTCACTTTTATATAAATGGTTCTTATGGCATTATTTTGTGCTTCTATTAACAAAGATTAATTTTGTCGTCTCAGGTTTTGCTTTCGTAGCCCTGTCCACGTTTGTTGTATGGAATCTCGCCAGTTTGTCTCTTGATGTATCCATAAAGTTTTTTTCTTCTTCCTATTGCTGTTTTATCTATTTATTTTTATTGTTCTGCTTGATCTTATTTTGTTATTGCTGTAACTGGTCTTTTTTATTCGTCTGTCTTTGCTCTTTCTACAGTATTTCTCGCATTCTTGTGATGATTAATCTACGCAATCTTTAACGCTGGTGAAGCCTCGTCTTCCTTTTGTTGTATAGTGGTATGCACCACGTGACTTCCGGTATCGCGGAGGTATAAGAGACGTCATGTTTCTTGAACACGGGGTACTGAAAGGAACGGTTGTATCCCTGTAAGGAAAAGATACACAGTGAAATAGAGTTAACTATTTATTAACAGAAGTGGTACAGTCCAACAAATATTACTAATCTCGCGCTGTGGGTGTTACGTCCGCAGTTGGTTTTACTACTGACTGAGATCTTTCAGGATCACGTGCTCAAGAAACACAGCATTTTTTATATCTTCGTGATACTGGAAGTCACGTGGTACAAGCCACTATGCAACACATCTTTTCTTGATTCATATAGTCTCCCTATATCATCTCTAGAGTCTACAGACTTACGCATAATGATAAGTTTCCTTGCCCTTTGATTTGTTTGTCGTTTAAATTTTCCTGCGCTTTTCTGAATTTTTAAACCCTGTGCATTTTCTAAGAATATAATTGAGTGGCGTCATTCCTATAACAGATAATAGTTGTCTCAAGGAAGATGCCTCTTTGGTTTTTTTGTCTGTCTAATTACTCTTTCCAGTTTTTAGCGCATTTGTGATGAAGTTTGATATTTTTATATATTTTGTTCACCTTAAGTCATTTTATCATCCAATTTTATTAGAACACATCATTGGCGTTTTGTAATCAACCTATGCCATTATTCTTCCGTCTTGTTTGACCTCCTTATTTATGTGCTAATCGATGTTTAGGAACTCATCTGTTCCTTTTGTTCTCTAGCAGTATTTTTCTTTTCTTCCGGAAATAGTCCATGGAATTCAAAGTGGTTAATATTTTTCTTCTCTTATCTGATCAGTTAGAATTTTCCACGTCATAGTTAAACTCATTATTGGTCTAGAGTTGATTGAGATGGTTTCATTTTGGGAAGTCTTTCTAGATCTGGGTAGTTTTCTTCGTCATTAAATTTGGTTACGCTGGCTTCTCCTAGGCATTTATTAAAAAATCTGTCAAGGATGGACGAGAATTCTTTAAACAAGAATCCATGTATGCCATCATGGTCTGGTGTTTTCCAGTTTGATTCTTTCTTGAGTATTTATCTTAGTGAGTCCGGGTTTGGGTGCATTTGAGTCTACTTCTAATCCTTGTGTGTCTTTTTTTCATTTTGTTTATCCGTTCGGCAATTGTAGTGTTCTTTCTGCACACAGCTCTTGTTCTAAAACTGTTATGTTATATATTTGTATACTCCAGTCGGCTGGGTCTGTAGAATACACTGACTGCACCTCTGCAGTGATTAGACCTCGCTCTAATGAGTGTGCTGTATATGACACTAAACAATCTGATGGTGAGGTTGGGGTGACCTAGAGCTTTGGGGAATATGGAGTACCCATTCATTGCCATTGCTCCCTGGTCCACTCTGGCCCGGAATGGTAGTACCTGATAGGGCCCTATCTCGGGGTTAAATAGAACTAACTGCATACTTATGCTAAACTGAATTGTTTGAATTAGAACTGTTTGACTAAACTGAATGGCTTGAAACAGAAATGATATTGATAATTAAACTGTACTTACATTTAAACTGCCTGCTTACTCAATTGTTTGGAATGGAACTGCTTTCAACATTGAAACTGTACTTACACTAAACTGACTTCTTTAATATAGAACTGTTTTGACATATAACTGTATGTAAACAAAATATGTACTTATACTATACTGAATTAGCTGAATAAGAACTGTTTGAATAATCTGAATAGTTTGAAATAGAAATGTTTTTGACAATTAAACTGTGTACTCATGATAAACAGAATTGTTTGAAAAAGAACTGATTATTTGTATAAAAATGGATTTGGTGTTAAATAACCTACAAAAGAGGATATGCCATTAAACCCAAACAACCACCCAACTAAATATTTGTAGAAAATTGAAAATTCAAAGCCTGCAGCTCACCTAGAATTGTCTACTAACTTCATTATTCTTTAGCAACTCGCATGATCCACTTTTAAGACTAGATTCCTCAGGACATAAACGTTCTGACCACTACTTGGTATATACTGTTTCATTTAAAGATCGGAGAGGAAGAATATGTCCTAGTAAGTTGTCACCATTCTCTTTTTTTTAAGAAAATTTGGTTAAACCTACCAAAGAAAGAAAATAAGTGAAATAGTATTATTAATGTTGTTGATGTTGTATTTAATATCTTTGAGCATTGAGCGAGGCGACGTAGCTGCAGTCACTGGACCAACAGAAATCTATGGAAAGAAGCTGGTAATTTTTTTCATAATATAGTTATTAGTACATATATGTAAATTATATTTTATCTTTTTAGTTCTTGTTGTAGATTTGCTACCACTCCTACACTCAACCAGACCGCCTGACTCTTAGCTTTAAATAGCCTACAATTATTGACTTCAAGTGTTGATTAATAAGTTGATATTAAGCTGATTTATAATCGGATTGATTTTACTTCTTTTGGCTATAAAGCAGTTTAGCCCTCCTTCATTTTTTACAAGTTTTCTTATTAATTGTTTATAACTTATTGTTCTGTTGTTGTTGTTTTTTTGCCTGTATCCATTAGCACCGGACACTGGTGCTGAATAAATATATAAAGCACTTATTCCTCTCTGTATATTATTCAACTCGACGACAAAAAAGTTCTTATATTCCTTCTTAAATTGGTAGCAACTTTCGATGTCGAAAAGGAAAATAAACTAAAATAAACTAAAACAGTTTTCCAACAAGTGAAAACTTTCTTTTCATTGGATAATAGCATTTTTATTACTTATATTTTCAACCTCTAAAGTATCTTAATGTTTCACTCTCAGTACAATAAATCATTTTGTGTCTGATTTAAACTTTTTATGAATTCTTATAAGCATACCTGGGAAATGTTTCTAATTATCATAGATCCGACTGATTTTAAGTAATATATATCTCTCATTTCTCATTCTTTCATCCTTTATGTCTTACTGTCAACCACCTTGAGAATATGTGTCAGTCTCACATTGCTTACCCACTTTCATGTTGATCGTTATGAGAGGCAGATGTTTCAATTATTGTTTTTCTATTTTGGTTGTGTTTCAGTTTCGATACATAAAAAAGAAATATCTTCGTCAAACTATTTTCCCTACATTCTTATTCATTGTTTAATGAGTTTTTACCTTTTTTATTGTCCATCACCAAATACAACAACCTGGTAAATTTCATGTGAAAAAGGTAAACTGTGTTGAATTAAAACCACTGTGATTTGTTGATTACTTGAACTTTAAAGTACTTTTAATAAAACCGATAATCCGAAAAAATGAACTTACTGTATATAAGTATTTATTAAACCCCTCTGCTATGAGCTGGATACGACACAAGGCTAATTATAAATAAATCGCAATTGGTTTAAATTCAGAATTGTCCTTCCTCTTGATTGGTTACGCGTCATACCAAAGAATTTAAAAATGGTACTTGATACCTCCTTACTTAACAGTCAGCATTATAAGGTACGTATTAAGGGTAAAATGGAGCAATCCAGAGAAAGGAGTAGCTCCCTCCCCTACACCTCGGTATAGTAGCTATTAAAAAGGGAGCCATCGGGTGTCCTTAGAAAACAGTCGCCAACTTTTTGATTGGTTGCCTTAACAATATTATCATATTTACCAACCCCTCAGCTCCGGCAGGATATGATACAAGGTCAATTTTTTAAGCGGAATTTAACAGGTTTGAATTCAGAGTTTTCCTTATACTAGACTAGTTGCCTCACCAAGGCTGAATAACCTAGTCTGTCCTACTATTTACCCATAGCTGGAGGGAGAATAATTGGATTCATACCTTCCCCAAGGGTATTAGTGCTATGTGAAAATACAATCAGTCTCGTCCAGGATTTGAACTTTTGTCACCGTGTCCATTTCCTGTGACGATAACCATTACATCATTATAGAGACCTATTTGTCCACCTATTTATCCATAGTAATGGGAGAATAGTTGGATTCATATCCTTCCTAAGGAAATTATTTCTATGTGAAATACAAACAGTATCAAGGATTTCATGTTTGGTAGCCATTTTCTGCGACGACACCCATTACCGCACCAGCGTTTCGAGGATGTTGAACATTTCCTTCAAAACCAACGTCAAGTAGTATTTACAAATTATGAACAGGCTTTGTAAACCAACAAAAGCATCGGTATGCACCTTAGTTCAGATGTATGAATATTTTTCCAATATATTATTAAAAAGCAAATTCGGTAGCTTGAAACGGTTCACCTGCTCTTTGTAACGTATTTTTTTCAGTTTTTCTGGAGTCTTATAATATATCAGTTATTCTTGAACTAAAAGTATCTCTTCTTTTATTAACCCACTAAATCTAGTTGCTAGTTAATTTAGCTAGAGAATGATCACATCAGATACTCATTATAGACTTAGTATATGAAAATGAAAATATTTATCCAGCGAAGTTTGATAATATCATCTGTTATTTAGTGAGATTGAACTAGTCTGTAACACAGACCCCAGTTTCCTTACAATCCAAGCTGTTACTTTGATTGCTTTTAGTTTTATGGCACGTCAACCACTGTAGGCTATTTAATGCTAAATCCATTTTTAGACTTTTAAAATTTTAATTTCAACAATTCAGTTTACTATGAGCATACTTTTTTTACTCTCAGTTAAATTTGAAAAGAGTTAACACAGTTCTATTTCAGACAATTCAATTTAGAATTGGTAAACTGTTACAATGTCAAAATGGCTCTATTTCCAGAAGCATAAGTACACATTTTGAATGTCCGAACAGTTCTATTTCAAACACTTCAATTTAGCAAAGATCAATATAGTGAAGGAGGTCCGGTTTAGTTCTATTTAACCCATAGATAGGACCCTATTAGGTGCTACCACTCCGAGCTAGAGTGGACCTGGGGGCTATGACAATAAAAGGGTACTCTGCATCCCCCAAACCTTCAGCATTACTGGAACCTCACCACCAGGTTGTTTAGTGTCATATCCAGGACACTCATTGCGGTAGTTTTACCTCTCCACAGAGATGCAGTCGGTGTTTTCTGCAGCCAATGCTGACTGGACAACAGCTACTTTGAAGTTCACCTATCTAATTCTTAATGCTAAACAGTCTCAGTACTACATAACAAATGGGGTTTGACAGAAAGCGCTGTGTAACATTGTAAGCGAAAAGGATAGTCCTACGAATTGATAGATAAATCGGCAGCCAGATGGACCGAGTTGACAATGTTCAATATCTCGTCCAGTAGTCTAGGTGCAGAAAGATATGATTTAATTTGCATTGATTGAAAACAGTAATTAACAAGAATTTGTCGAGTTCACAGACTCGATCAGCCATCCAAGTGGTAGCCAGAGTTGGACAGATGATACCGCCTCGCAATTATTCTATGAACACGAATAAAAAAAGTAAGGTTTCTGAATTCGCGCTCTTTTTGGTGACTGGGAGAACAAGAATACCAGTTGTCGTATTGCCGGAGAGTAATTGAACTATTTGAAGATAGAAAACAAAAGCTGTTACGTACTTGAATAAAGAATGTACCCTTACCTTCTGCCTGTTATTGATTTTATTTACTTCAACGGCTTCAACTTGAGAAAAAATAGTCGGGCAGCCGGTCAAGGAGAAAGAAAACACTAACTTAAAAACAACTCAAGCAATTCGGTATTGTTCTTAACCTCGTTTTACCATCTTACGTGGTGAAACCAAGTTGGATTTACTTATTGTTTGTTTGTTTGTTTCTTTGGGTTTATGGCATATCAACCTTTGTCAGTTATTTTATGCCAAATCCATTTTATACAAAGGAACAGTTCTATTTCAAACTATTCAGTTAAAGATAAGTACACAGTTCAATCGTCAATTTTTTTTCAGTTTCAAGCTATTCAGTTTAGTTTAATATTTATATTTCAAATAATTCAGTTAAGTATGGGTATAGTTTTGGCCCAGACACAGTTAAATGTCAAAACAGTTCTATTTCAAACAATTCAGTTTAACATAAGTACAGTTTCAATATCAAAAGCAGTTCCGTTTCAAAAAACTTTAGCCTAAGTACGCCGTTTAAATATAAAAACAGTTCTATGTCAAGTAATTCATTTCAGCAAAAGTATGCATTTTAGTTCTATTTGACCCATAGATAAGACCCTATTAGGTGCTACCACTTCGAGCCAGAGTGGACCGGGGTGCAAAGGCAATAATGGGGTACTCTGCATTCCCCAAAGCTCTTGCATTATTGGAACCTCACTATCAGATATTTTAGTGTTATAATCAGGATACTCGTTGAGATGGGGTCTTACTCCTCCGAAGTGATGCAGCTGATGTATTCTACAGCCCAAGCCGACTGGGCAATGGATTTACGAAGGCTTCGTACGTGTTATGTAGAAAGTAGTATTGTTACTAGATACTGTTTTCATTTTACTATTTCATAAAATTTAACGATGTGTAAAAGATAATACATATAGCTTATTTCTTCAACAAGACATCACGTTGATGTGTTAAAGATGGTTGAATACAACGAGAGTCTATAGATATCAACAATGGCATCCATATGAAATCTCGAGTCGTCGAGATTTTCTATTGTTTAAATATTAATATTTAATTTATCTTGGTTTCGTTTAATGTCATATATCCTTTGAGGGTTATTCATTGCCAAGTCTATCATTGTAGAAGAAAATTATTTGTACCACTTAACCTCTAGCTAAGGAAATAAGGAGGTTAAATACCTCTCCAAAGCGTATAAGTCCTAAGGTGAACGTAATAGTGCGACTTGAGATCGAACTCGGTTTCTATGAAGTCGCTGGCCAGCACATTAGCCTCTACACCACGCAGACTCCTCCATAGGCATTTTAGCTTTTAAAGTATGTATATCGTTGTTATTGGCTCTTGAAGTATTTATATTGCTGTTATTCGCTGTTAAAGTATCTATACATTGTGAAACTAATCCTGAGATGGATAGCACCTTGTTTTTCTCTTGGTATTTGGAAGGGAGAACAGCTGCAGTGGCAAATTCTGGTTTGCATAATTGTCATCCCCAGGTCAGTGCTCAGATCAGAGCACAGATCCCGTGTTCCATGAGCCTGGTAGATTCCACAGAAGATTTTTTTTAGCTTTGCTTATTCTCAGTAATAAAAAGATCAAAATTAGATACGCAGATGCCTGATTATGATAATACATAGCTTCTAAAACACGGGGTCGTCGACGAGGAGTACCAAGTATATATTTCCCTAACCACTTAGCCACAGATAGGATGTGACACAAGGTCAATTGTTGAGTCGAATAAAGATGGTTTTAATGAGATTTCCCCTTCTCCTAGAAAGGTAATTTATCAAATGCCAAAGAACTCAGTCTAACCTACAGTTTTCTCAAAATGAAACGCAGACTCGAGCCGGATTTGATCTCAGTTTGCCGATTTTACACAATTACCTAGGGCCGCTCCGTGTATTCATGTAGACAAATTTTCAAAAGTTACCTTATTATTGTGCCATTGTTAAAAGTAAGATTCATTGCAAGTAATTTAAATATAACACCAATACAATTACAACTCGTACTATTACGACTAGTACAACTACTGCTGCTGCTGCTGTTGCTGCTGATGCTGATGCTGATGCTACAAATCTATTTACTATGAAATAATTCAGTATTATGGAGTCTATCCGGACAATGCTGGTTACTCAACTTATCTCACACTGGCACGTATGAGTTTTTTTTTGGTGGGGGGTGACGTAATACTACATGCAAAAATTGATCCGTGATCCGACCCTATAAAAAATCTAGAAAAGAAAAAAAAACCGTAGAATACACAACCTGAATATTAGATCTATTATTCTATTACTAACTTCTTAGTGTAATTATATCCATAACGTATTCCCCATCGGCGATAAGACGATTTTGTATCTAGTTGATTCCCATTAGGATCAATTTTAGGGAAGCCGTTACTCTAATTTACAGCGTTTAAGCTCGGCATTCATTCAAATTTGAATCGAACAATGTGATTCCCACTCTGACATTAAGTGTATTTACTAGAACGCTAATAATATGGACTCGTTTTATGCATGTTTCGATGAGCCTGAGGCAGAAATTTGCATTACCCTTCTGACATAATATTAGATAATCTAGGTATTTAATATCATACACAGCTTCTGTTGCAACCAACCTTCGCCGGGAGCAGAGAGACATATCTATTCAGCATTTTCAATGTGACAGTGTCTCTTATATAAATAAAAACTGGTTGCATTCACCTCCAATTGATGTATAATGTAGATAAAATTCTTGAAATTTCATAAAACTGAGTGACATACGGTCAAGTTAACATTACCTCTTGATCACAGAAGAGAAGCAATATTCATTTAGTTCAGTTCCAAGATGGGTGGTTGCTTAGTATAAATTTACCCAACATCTCCACAGGCTGAATGTGATACAAGGTCAACATTAAGCTGCTTCTAATTTAGGGATTTCCCTCTCCCATACAGGTTGCCTAAGCAAAGATAAATACCACACTTGCTCTATCATTTACACATGGCTAAGAGCATTAACACGAAGTAATACACAGATATATTCGTGAAGGATTGGAATGCAGATTGCTGCTTTTATTTTTACCACGATAACCGTTAGGTTAAGTGTGCCTCCTACAATCCTCTCAGCAACAGCTGGTAACGTAAGCAACCTAAGGCTAAAATTAAGACTTGCGTGTGAGGCCGAGCAAAGTTTAGTCAATAAGAACTTCGTTAGAGTCTGTAACATTAAATATAGAAGTAGTGGCACGGTTACGTGATGACTAGGATTAAAATTTCAAGCGTTTATAACTTTCATTTATTCATTGCGTTAGGTAGAAATTGGCCCACGATCATATTACAGTAATTATTTTTATATACGGCACATTAGTTTTCCAGATGTTTCACCCCAAAGGTGCGTAATAAACACCAAAATTAAATATTAACTTTTCTTTCTATCCACGAGCGCCACCATATGTAGGAAAGGCATGTCTGAAAATAAGTTCTATCTATAGTTCCAACTAACTAATGCGTAACAAACACTTCTGTTTTTGACTGCTAAGGAGCAATAGCTATTGAAATGCACAGGAACTTAATTTTATCGAAAATTTTGCATTCCACATACCCTTGCCTTTACTGTAAATACTGTGTTAATTTTGTCCCGAAAGATTATCTAAACTTTATAATTTTTTTTTTAATTCTAGGTCGATACAAACCACATAAAGATTTGAACGAATGTTAAATTCAGTTTAAATCTATCTGTAACAAATTCCCCCCCAAAAATAGTTAAAGCGTAATTTAGACGAGGAATATTTTTCGCAGAATTTCGTAGTTAGGGGAGTGTATTATACACAAATAGCTGTTTTATATGAATAATTATGGTACTAGTAAAGACTGAACTGACTACAAAATATAACAGGTCAACGTGATGAGTTTGGTAAATCCATGTATTCATATTAACTTAATGTTGTCATAAATTGTTCGTGTATGAATATGAGATAGTATACAACTATAAATACACAAGTGTAGATTTCTCATTATTTTGTCAGCATTTATCTTGAGAGAGAAGCTGCATCAGCTGAGATTTTTGGTCTTCCTTTATAACATAAGGTGAAAATGCAAGAGGCTATTTGGGATTTTGAGAAGTGGATATTCAATATATTTAACTTTTCTTCAAAAAAGGAATGAGTTCACATTTCAAAATATTTTAACGATTATAATCCAATAAGATTTTAGTAGGTGCAATTAACGAGATGGTCATCGTCATAAAGAGTGGAATCAGCAACATGAACTGAATGAGCAAATTTACGTTTCACTTAAAACGAATGTTGATGAAAAAGCCATGAATTCATCTCTATGATTAAATAGTTGTACAAACTGTGTTCATAAGTTTTGATTGCGACACAAAATTAATTTTATGCAGTCTACAGCTGGTTTGAATCAAGAGTGTTCCTTCTTTAAGACTGGATATTTAACAACCGTAAAGAATCCGTTCTGACCTGCTACTTATCTGTTGCCGGGGAAAGAATAGACGGATGTATGCCTTTCCCCAAGAACATTAAGGTGGAGTGAAATACAAACAGCTCCGTCTTGTATTGGAAGTCGTATCATCCATAACATTTCCTATGACGATAACTGCAACACATAATGTTCTCATTTAGCTTTGCAAGGCAACCAAATGAGGAAAAAGAATCTTCTTAATTCAACCCAGCTGAAGAGCGCTTAAAAATTCACCTGCTTGAGGTGGAAGAGTTCGTTAAATATATACATAAGACTTTAAAAGGAGAGAAAAACAATTATTTTGTTGAGAATTTTTTCTTTTTTCACTAAGAATATTTACCAGATATTTAGCTTTCAGAAGCAAAACATTTAACTAAATAGATGGCTTCTGTTGATGACAATTAGATTTGCTTCTCAAGGTTTACCATTGAAAAGAAAATAGTCAGCCTATCTATCTACCTATGTATGTATATATATATATATATATATATTTATATATATATATATATATATATATATATATATATATATATATATATATAGTACCTCAAATAAGTCGTCACTAATTTTTCATGAAAAGTAATGCTTTATTTCCAAGCATTAATGAGGTATATGTCATTGAATGTACTGTCCATCGCTAGCAACTAATTTTTCTCATCTTTCTGGCAGCATTTGAATTCAATGTCGGAAAAATACACATCTTTTGAGGCTAACCACGAGTCGACCGATTTTTGGCCTTTTCATAAGAATGAAAGTGCTGCTCAGCCAGGATATGTGCCATCCATCAGAACAAATGAATATCGGCCAGGGCAATAACGGCTGAATACGGTATATGTATGTTCGTAAAGAATCCTTGTATGTCATCAATATATATATATATATATATATATATATATATATATATATATATATATTAGAAGTAATACCCAAAAGATAAGATAATACCCGAAGGATAAGGGCTGCATGTCACCCTCATTAAATGTTGTTCCAATCTTAATGCTTGGTATTTTACTAGTTAGTCCCACATTGTAAGAAAAAGATTTTAGTGGCATGAAAATAGTCGAGTCTTCTCTAAATTCACCCATATTCATTTACCTTGTTACAGACAGTAGCTCGAGTGGCAGTCTGGGTAAAGTCCGTCTAATATAAAGGTAAGTGTGGGTCATCGATCTTCCCAATACGGACAAAAATCGACTGCTGATGTTCATTGACGCCAACTTAACATTTACGTAGACCTAACAGAAAATCTAAGATGAGATAGACTTTTGGTTAAGAAGCTATATTCCCTATGAAAAATGTCTCTATTTTTTCTCAAAATATAGCTTTTATCTCCTTAATAAATTTTTTAATGCTATTTTTGAAATGAAATAATCAATGGACATAAGGAATTACCAAACTAGAATTCAAAGCATTCCAAAATGCATTAAATACTAGTTTTAACAGTTTTGACTAAACACAGCTAAACACACCCAAACTTAATTTTGCTTTACTTTTTCGAGTACGATCTGACTGATTTTAACGGTATAGCAATATTTATGCATACAGGTTAGGGAATTGTGTACATTGTACGTTTATATTAATATTTTTGTGTAGTTTTTGTATAAAGTTTTGCTTCTTTTATACGATTTTATGCAGTCTATTCTATGGGTTCTTTGTGGGCTTTTTTTTTTGCATTCAGTAATATGATATTCTTTTTGTATTTCTGTAAGAGTCTTTGCGTTTTTAAAATTCAGTAATATAATTTTTTTGTGCAGTTTTTGAATAAGTTTTTGCTATTTTTTTTTACTCAGTAATATGTTGTTCTTTTTATTGTGTAATTTATTTTTTTAGATTTTTCATCATTTTCTTTTTGCACACAGGTATACAATTTGTTTTTTTCTTTCTTTTCAAATATTCATCTCAAACAAATGACGAACAATCATCAAACATATGTATTTTTCTCATCGATGAAATATCCCTACACCAGGTCAGAATGGATCCAGGAATGGCAATGAAAAGCATTTACTTCTCCCTAAAGCTTCAAACCTGGAACCTTATTAATTGATATAATTTAGTGAAATAGCAAACCTACCTGTCCACAAGGGATACAGTCAGCTTACTATATGCTCCATCGATCATCATCATCATCATGTCGTGCCGCCAGCACGGATATCCCTGACCCTCTCTCTCCACTTCTCCCCATCATTCATCGCTTTTGGTAGGTCTTCAGGGTTACATCCCGTATCCTCACATAGTTGATGTATGTATGTTCGAGCTGGTCGTCCTGCTTTTGCTTGGCCATATGCGGGGGTCCATAGGAGTACATCACTTATGAGCTCGTCCTTGCTTCTCCAGCAGTGTCCTGCGTGTCTGGTTCGTCTAACTTGTATAGTTTTCGTGATGGGAGGCAGGTGGCCGTACAGTTGGTGTCTTGTGTGGTGTTGTCGCCAGGACTTGTTCAATATTGCTCTCAACATTCTTGTGTAATTGCCGTCTAGTTTCTTCTTCAGCCGTTTAGTTAGCGTCCAATAGTGCATCCATATAGTAGTATCGATGCGACCGCTGCCGGGAAGAAATTGCGTTTCATTTTATCGGCCAGGTCTGATTTTGCTCCATCGATAGGACACAGTAATATTTAGGATATCAGTTTAATTAAAAGAAATGCAATGATTCAGTTAAATAACCAATCAAAAAACTGTTTCAAAAGTCTTTCGAAAATAATTGAGTCTACTCTATTTACAGGAGATCCTAATCCTGCTGAATAAACACTTCTTATTTTATTGCTTTAAAAAAAAAGCAACTCAAGAATCCTTAAATATCAACGAGAAATGCAGCAGAGTAATTAGAAATAGCGTAGATTTCTGAATATTCAGAAGAAATTCTCTATCATAACAATGATGATGACAATACTTACAAAAATTGGAGCATCAATAAGATTTTTGTTTCTTAAACTTGAATAAAAAATATACAGACTGGAAAGACAAATATGACTCTTTGAAGATCAATAGGAAAGCTACAGAAACGTGATTTGTGTTAGAAAAATAGAAGACAAAATACAAAGAAAACATACCAGCCAAATTTTCACAAGAATTGTCGACGTGAAATCCGAAAACAAATAAGCGATATTACTGGTAATTGTTCCATATAACACGTTCAGAATTTTAGCCAAGTTTTTGTGATGAGAAAGCAAATAAATTCAAAAACTAAAAATACAATCAAAATTGATAATTTCAAAAAAGGTTTCATCTAAAGAGAAAGCAAAACGTTTAAGATATTCATGAGAAGCATTGTTTAGCGTGGCTTTAATATAGACGTTATGAACAAACTTGTTCTTGGCTGCCATTAATCGCAATATATTTTTTTCTCTTCCATAATGTCCATGTTTACAAATGTTATTCGAATTGTTCTATTAGTAACAACAGGTGTCCTTCACTAAGGTTCGATTAACAGTAGGTGTCATCAGCTCGCCATGACTCTCGTCAGCATTCTAGTCAATATTAACAGTGGTGTAGTCTGGAAAGTTTCTGACATTATTGGATCTCCAATTTTCTAACCTTTTTGAAAAATTCTTCGGAATGGTTATACCGGTCTCCACGTTCTTTGGGAATGGATTATTTTTATATCAAAGCTTGCCAGTTTGTCAGACCGGCGTTGGCTGATGGTCATTTACCGGAGGCCAAGTGACAACAAGTTGACATTAGTCTGCTAGATTCTTCTCGTTCTCAGTGGTACTGTAATCTTGATGTTCTCGATTCTTCCACTGATATCCAGTTCTTACAATTCCTTTCCAAATTATGGTGAGTGTTCCATGACAACGAATACAACTGGTATCACCGTCAATATCATATTTCACAGCTTTTTAGTTATCTTGCAAGGTCTTAGTACTTGCCTCTCTTTTCCTTTTAATTTACCTTCACTATGTGGTCCGTCGGAATGACAAAATCTATTAGAGAAGTTCTGTGTTTTTGCATTTTTTCGCTCTGTGTCTGCTCTTCTGGCTGAAATTAAGTGAGATAAAATCTCAAAATTATAAAGAGTTTTGTGTGTCTTATTCTCCAGGACCAATTCAGATTTGTGCATATACCATTTTCATGAACAACAAAATCTATTGGATGACAAGTCCTTTTTTCTTCTCAATAACAAAGGATCAGGTTTTCTCGCTGGAATTGGAAGATCTGTTTATATGTAAAAACCCCAGTGAATTTTCATTATCTCATTTTCTTGGACAAATTCTGGTATTTACTTATACCATTTGTACGTATTGTCAAATTCTAATCTCTTGCCCAAATCACAGTTTATCAGTTTTACCAGAAAAACGTACGAGCTCCTGTAGTCATTTTTTGAGTCTGTAACGGTTGATTTATTATTCTTATTTACTCCTCTAGAGTTTTTCACATCAGTGTTAGCTGATAGTTTTTCACATCAGTGTTAGCTGATGGTTTTTCACTGGAGTTTGAGTGACAGTAAGTCTCCTCAAGTCTCCAGGACTCGTCTCAGGATTCTGGCCGTTCTTAGCAATGCTGTCGTTTGGATAGTCTCTACGCGTCCGCCAACTCCCAAGTCCTCCAGTCGTTTTAATAATCCTTTAGTTATTGTGCCTACCACACTAATCACAATTGGCACAACCGTTACTTTTATGTTCCACAGCTTTTTCAATTCTATTATTATTATTATTATTATTATTATTTTACTCCTTAAGATTTTCTCATATCAGCGTTTGCTGATAGTCTTTCATTGGAGTTTGAGTGACACAAGCCTCCTCAAGTCTCCTCTAATCTCAGTATTCTGGCCAATCTCAACAATGTTGTACTTGGAATTATCTCCATTCGTTCCCTTATTTCCAGGTGTTCTGGTAATTTTTACCAAACATTTGGTGACTGTACTAAGAGCACCAACGTCGATTAGATAACCGCTACTTTCATGCTCGACATTTTTTTTCAATTCTTTAGCGAAATCGAGGTACATATACTTCTTTTCACTTTCTGTCAATATTACTCTATGGTCAGCTGGGACAGTAACGTTCTTTTTTTCTTGATTATACAAAGGTCTGGTCATCTGGCCGAGATTAGGTGATCATTTTGTATCACAAAATCACAGAGGAGTTTGTGCGTCCCATTCTCCTGGTCAGGTGCTAGATTGTGCATATGCCATTTGTTATTACGGTCAAATTCAAATATCCTTCACAGCTTCCAGTGGATCACATTTCTCACCCATTAGTGTCTAGTCTTATACTTTTTCTGTTCTAGTTTGCTGCATTCGCTTAATATTTGATTGATCCTTTCGTCTGTATCACCATATTACCTGCATCTGCCGTTTTGTTGCGTCTGATCTATATAAGTTTTGATATGGTTGGTCCTTATGGCGTTGTTTTCTGCTGCTATTAGGAAAAATTCAGTTTCTCTCTCATAGTTTCCCTTCCTTCACCACGTCCATGTTTTCTCACGACAGATGTCACTTGTTAGTCGATAAAAAACGTCCATAGAGATTTTTAATACCATCTTTGTTTTCTGGTCATTTTCTTTCTGCTAATCCTCGTGACATCAGTATTGTTTCTGATGACTGTGATCAGGCTTCCACTGCGCTTCCCTTTATAGTCTTCGAGTCGTTGTATCAATGCGTCAACACAGTCTTCAGCACAGGCGAGTCCCCGTCCTCCCTATTTTCTTGACACATATAGTCTGTCAACGTCATCTCTGGGATGTAAGGTCTTATTCATGGTCATTAGTTTTCTTGTTCTCTGGTACATTTGTTCGAGGTCTTCTCTGGTCTACTTCAAGAATGGTCCTGAGTATCTTACGGGAGGAGTGGCCCAGGAATTTGTTCCTTTTATAAGGTTCCTGCTTTATAGTTTCGTCTTGAGTAACTCACTAATTCTCTTGAGATTTTTTTTTCATTTTTTTTTCATTTCCAATTGTTCGTATCAGATTCCTGTTTTTCCCAAGTATTAGTCAGTTTCCTTTTCTCCGAGCATTCTGATTTTCTCTTGATTTGGTAGTTCGATTCCTTCTGTCATATGTCGTTTCCCGCTTTTTATGACTAACATGGTGCATGTGTCTATACCAAATTCCATCCCTATATCTTGACTGTATATTCTAACAGTCTGTATGAGGCTTTCCAATTATTTTTGTTTTTAGCAAACCGTTTGATGACGTCCATGTACATTAAGTAGTTGATCTTTTCTAGCGATTTTCTGAGTTTGTATCTGGCTGTGCATTTTACTCCTGAAATGTTTTCCACACCAGCATTTGCTGAAGGTCTCAGTGACAGCAAGTCTCCTCAGGTATCCAGGATTCTTCTCAGTAATCTGCACTAATTTGGATGATATATATTCGTCGTCAATTTTCACCTCTTCAAACCCTATTCCTAAGCCTTTGGGGAGCGATCCAACGTACCTGTTACGATTAGTATCAAAGTCACCTTCATCTTCTACAGCTTCTTTTAATTTTCTGTTCTGAAGTCTTCTTGAAGAGCCCAGGCATATTTTGCCACATATTTCGGAATTAATTTGTAATTATCATTTTTAGTTCATTACTATTATTCACTCATTAGAGCTTTTCGCACCAGCGTTAGCCGATGGTTTTTCACTGGAGTCTGAGTGATAGCATTTCTCTTCGTGTCTCCAGGACTCTTTTTAGTATTCTGGCCGTTCTCAATAATGCTGTAGTTTGGATGGTCTCTACCCGTCCGCCAATTTCCAACAGAGTTTTTCACATCAGCGTTAGCCAATGGTTTTTCACTGGAGTTTGAGTGACAGCAAGTCTCCTCAAGTCTCCAGGGCTTGTCCCAGGATTCTGACCGTTCTTAGCAATGTTTTCGTTTGGATAGTCTCTAAACATCTGCCAACTTCCAAGTCCTCCTGGCCTTTTATTTATTATTATTGTTCACTCATTAGAGATTTTCACATCAGCGTTAGCCGATGGTTTTTCACTGGAGTCTGAGAGAGAGCAAGTCTCCTCAAGTCCCCAGGACTCTTCTTGGTATTCTGGCCATTCTCAATAATGCTGTCGTTTGGATGGTCTCTACTTGTCTGCCAACTTCCAAGTCCTCCAGTCCCTTTAGTAATCCTTCAGTTACTGTTCCAAACGCATCAATTACAATTGGTATAATTGTCACCTGCATGTTCCACAGTTTTTTCAATTCCCTAGCAAGGTCGAGGTACTTATCCTTCTTTTCACATTCTTTCAGTTTTATTCTGTGGTCAACCGGGACAGCAAAGTCGACTATTTTGCAAGTTCTCTTTTCTTTGTTGATAATTATTAAGTCTGGTCTTCCGGCCGGGATTAGGTGATTCGTTTGTATTTTCTAGGACATGTGCTCGGTTGTGCATATACCATTTGTTTGTATGGTCGAATTTAAATTTCTTACACATTTCCCAGTGAATCACCTTACCGACCCAGTCGTGTCTCGCCTTATACTCCCACTGTGCTAATTTGCTGCATTCGCTTATTATATGATTGATGGTTTATTATTATTATTATTATTATTATTATTATTATATACTCTTTTAGAGTTTTTCACATCAGCGTTAACTGATGGTTTTACACTGGAGTTTGAATGACAGCAGGTCTCATCAAGTCCCCAGGACTGGTCTCAGGATTCTGGTCGTTCTTAGCAATGCTGTCGTTTGGATAGTCTCTACCCGTCCGCCAATTTCCAAGTCTTTCAGGCCTTTTAGTAATCCTTACTTAATGTGCCTAACGCACCAATCACAATTGGCACAATCGTTACTTTCATGTTCCACAGCTTTTTTTGATTCTCTAGCAAGGTCGAGGTACTTATCTTTCTTTTCCCTTTCCTTCCGAATTATTCTGTGGTCCGCCGGGATAGCAAAGTCGACAATTTTACAAATTTCCATTTTTTTTTTTTGCTGATTATTATGTCTGGTCTTCTGGCCGGAATCAAGTGATCCGTTTGTATGTTAAAGTCCTGTAGGAGTTCATGCGTGCCATTTTCTATGACATGTGCTGGGTTGTGCATATACCATTTGTTTTTATGGTCAAATTGAAATTTCCTACACATTTCCCACAAGACCACCTTCCTGAGCAGTCATGTCTCGCCTTATATTCCTTCTGTGCTAATTTGCTGCTTTCGCTTATTATGGGATTAATCATTTCGTCTCTGTCACCGCATAGCCTATATTTACTGTTTTGTTGCGTCTTATCTATCCTCGCTTTGATATGATTGGTTCTTATGGCGTTTTCCTGTGCTGCTATTAGGAGGGATTCCGTTTCTCTCTTAAAGTTTCCTTTTCTTAGCCAGGCCCAGATTTTGGGGGGTGAGATGTTGTTTATTAGACGTTTCCTTCCTGTTTTTGTTTCCTAGTCGTTGTCACTCTTTCGTCTATCGTGTTGTCGGTATCGTTTCTGATGGTTGTAATTAGTCCTCGTTCGTGTTTTTCTATGTAATCTTCGAGCCGTTGTATGGATGCGTCAACGGTATCTTCGATGCTGGCTAGTCCTCTTCCTCCATCTTTTCTAAATACATATAGTCTGCCAGCGTCGTCTCTGGGGTGTAATGCCTTATGCATGGTCATTAGTTTTCTTGTTCTTTGGACCATTTGTTTAAGTTCCTCTCTGATCCACTTGAGAAAGGGTTCCGAGTATCTGACTAGGAGCACAGCCCAAGTATTTATTCCTTTGATGAGGTTTCTGCTGGAGAGTTTTGTCTCGAGTAGTTTTGGCGTTCTCCTGAGATATTCTTTTCGGATCACGTCTTTCATTTGCACTTGTTTGATGGTGTCAGCCTCCAAGATGCCCAAGTATTTGTAAGTTTCATTTTCTCCGAGCGTTCTAATTCTATCGTGTTTTGGTAGTTCCATTCCGTCAGTCATATATCGTTTGCTACTTTTCATGACCAGCATGGCACATTTTTCTATGCCAAATTCCATTCCTATGTCCTGACTGTATATTCTAACGGCATGTATGAGAGTTTCCAGTTCTCTTTCATTTTTCGCAAATAGTTTAAGGTCATCCATGTACATTAAGTGATTGATCTTCTCTTGGGATCTGCTGAGTTTGTATCTGGCTGTGGATTTTCGGAGAATGTGGTTCAGTGGCATCATGTCTATTATGAATAGTAAGGGTGATTGTGCATCTCCTTGGAAAATACCTCTTTAGATCTTTGTTTCAGCTATGCTTCTTCCTCCTGCTGTCAGGTCCACTCTCCAGGTTTTCATGGTCTGTTCGATTAAGTTCATGACTTCATGTGATATTTCGTACATTTTGAGACAGTGTAATATCCAGCTTTGTGGGACCATATCATATGCCTTTTTGTAGTTACTCCAGGCCATAGCTAGATTTTTCCGTCTTGTCCTGCTCTAATTTAGGATGTGTTGATCTATGTAGCGTAATTCCGCTGTGCCTCTGGATCCTTTGCGGCATCCTTTCTGTTCATCAGGGAACAATCTGCGGCTTGTTAGCGAGTAGTAGATTTTTTTCCCTTATTTGTGCTGTTAATATTTTCCACATCATTGGTAGGCAGGTTATGGGTCTGTAATTTTTTGGAGCAGTTCCTTTTGGATTAATGTAATCTTTCCTTTGGTCATCCGTTCAGGTACTTGCGCGTTTTATAAGCAACTGTTCATTTCACCTCTATTCACGTCAGAATGGAGGTGAATTTCTTGAACCAGAAGCCATGTATTCCATCTTGGCCTGGCGCTTTCAAGTTTGATATTCTTTTTCGTGTTGTTCTGAGTAGGTCGACGTGTATTTCCATTTCGGGGCCTTCTTCAAGTCCGTCTAGTTCTCTTTCTTCTTCTTCTTCTTCTTCTTCTTCTTCTTCTTCTTCTTCTTCTTATTATTATTATTATTATTATTATTATTATTATTATTATTATTATTAGGGATTGAATGAGAGCAAGTCTCCTCAAGTCTCCAGGACTATTATTATTATCATTATTATTTATTCCTTCAGAGTTTTTCACATCAGTGTTAGCTGATGGTTTTTCACAGGAGTTTGAGTGAGAATAAGTCTCCTCAAGTTTCCAGGACTCGTCTCAGGATTCTGGCCGTTTTTAGTAATGCTGTCGTTCGGATAGTCTCTACCCGTCCACCAACTTCCGAGTCCTCCAGGCCTTTCAATAATCCTTTAGTTATTGTCCCTAACGCACCAATCACAATTGGCTCAATCGTTACTTTCATGTTCCACAGCTTTTTCAATTCTCTAGTAAGGTCAAGGTAGTTATCCTTCTTTTCACTTTCCTTCATATTTATTCTGTGGTCCGCCGGGACAGCAAAGTAAATAATTTTTCAAATTCTCTTTTTTTTTTTTTTTTGTTGATTACACTGGTTTACAAAGAAATTGAGGCAAGCACAAAAATACCCGTTTTTACCTAATATGAGGATGCTGAGTTCAAATTTGAAATCCGTTTTTACTCATCACCTCTAGCTTTATAGATATGCATAGTGTGCATTTTGTGCGTATATATAAAGGCGTATATGAATTCCGGGTTAATTCTAATATTGTGAGACTTATGGCTTATTTTTCAGTTATTATGCATTAAATATAAGTGATAGCATTACATTATATATATATATATATATATATATATATATATATATATATATATATATATATATATATATCAAGGCGGATTTTGACAGTTAAGGCAGCATGTCTCTATCCACACTCTGGCAGTCATTGAAAGAGGTTGTCTCGCAGGAGCGCAGGAAGTTGGTGTCCCTCAACTATCGTGTTATACAACTTTTGTGTTACTAAATATTAGTATTACATTTTCAAATGCCCATTTAGTTTTACTATGTTATATTTTCAGATATTCCGGCTTCAAGCACGTCACAATGTTGAGGATGCCTCAACAAGGCCAGTTATTTCTGCTACGTGTGTGGGGACTTCACAACAGTTGCACAGCGTCGAACCATCACTTCCCTCCTCAGAACCGCCTACTTTCACTATTTTGACTGTAGAATTGGTGATCAGGACAAGTCTTGGGCTCCACACATCTGTTGTAAACTCTGCTACAATGGACTAACTGCATGGTTTAATGGCAAGAAAGCCGCTTTCAACTTTGCAGTCCCGATGGTTTGGAGAGAGGCGCAAAACCACGCAGATGATTGTTATTTTTGTTTAACTAATATAACTGGTTTCAATGCAACTTCTAGGAAAAAGATCAAATATCCCAACCTTCGATCTACTTTGAGACCCGTTTCCCATTCAGATGATCTTCCTGTACCCACACCTCCAGTAAATAAGGATCTTCTTTTATCACCAGATGAAGAAATGTCTTCAAGAGAGCATTCTGCAGAGTCAATATCTTTGGAAGATATTGAGTCTACATATTAAGGAACAAGTGGCAATGAGCCACACTGGATCACGCAAGAAGACCTGAATGATCTTGCTCGTGATTTATATCTGTCAAAACAGCAGTCAGAGCTCTTGGCTTCTCGGCTTAAACAGGGGAACTTAGTCCAAGAAGATGTAAGGATCACCAGTTTCAGGAATCGGAACAAAGACCTTGCTTCCTTTTTCGACATGGAAAACAAGTTGTGCTACTGCACAAACATACTTGGTTTGCCACATAATCATTCAGACTGGCGTCTTTTCATAGAATCTTCCAAGCGAAGTCTCAAGGGTGTTCTTCTGCACAACGGGAATAAATATCCCAGCATTCCCATTCCACACCCTGTCCATCTAAAGGAGTCCTATGACAATATGGAGCTTCTTTTAGAAGCTACTTAGTACAGCGAGTACCAATGGAGTCTGTGTGGGGACTTCAAGGTCATTGGTCTTCTTATGGGTATGCAAGCGGGCTTCACAATGTACTTTTGTTTTCTCTGTCTCTCGGATAGTCGAGTTGTATCCCAGCATTACAAGCAGAAAGACTGGGGGTCTAGAAGTACATTTGTTCCTGGCTAACACAGCGTCAAGGAGAATCATCTGGTGGAAATGAATAAGGTGTTCCGTCCTCCTATTCACGTCAAGCTTGGTTTGATGAAGAATTTCGTGAATGCGTTGCACAAAAATGGTGCTGCCTTCCAACAGTGGTCTAGTGTGTTCCCAGGTCTTAGTGCTGCTAACCTCAAAGAAGGCATCTTTGTCGGACCTCAGATCCGAGAAGTGCTGAAGGATACTGATTTTAAGGAGCTTCTTAACTTAAAGGAACTGAGAGCATGGGAAGCATTCAAGTCAGTATGTAGTGGCTTCCTTGGTAACACACGCGTACCAAATTACCAAGCCTATATTGAGAAGTTGCTAAAGTCTTACAAGGATATGGAGTGCCGAATGTCACTCAAGATTCATTCTCTCCATTCTCACCTCAAATTCTTCCCACCAAACCTTGGAGCAGTGAGTGATGAGCATGGAGAAAGATTCCACTAAGACATTACGAAGATGGAGAGCAACTATCAAGACAAATGGAACCCCGGCATGATAGGAGACTTCTGCTGGATGCTCTTGCGTGACATCCCGGAGGCAAAATACACCAGATCTTCTAAGTAAACTCGCTTTTGACTGTCTGTGGTACTATGCATTGTGTAATTGTGTCATCCAAGTATATTGATTCAATCAGTGTTCTTTATCAATCCAGTTTTACCTGATATAAGCTGCTGCAACTCTTGAAATATGCCATATATTCTCTGTTTATACTAAAATGAGACTATTTAAAAGCCAGAAAACTAGAGGTGATAGAGTAAAACTATTTATAAATTTGAATTCAGTACACCTAAATTAACAAAAAACACCTATCCCCATTCTTGCCTCAGACCAAAAATTTATTTTGAAAACCAGTGTTATTATGAGGTCTGGTCTTCTGGCCGGGATTAGTTGTTTGTATGTTAAAGTCCAATAGGAGTTTATCCAAGTCATTTTCTAGGACAGGTCCTGGGTTGTGCATATACCATATTTTTGTATGGTCGAACTGAAATTTCCTGCACATTTCCCGGTAGATCACCTTGCTGACCCAGTCGTGTCTCGCCTTATACTCCTGCTGTGTTAATTTGCTGCATCGCTCTTTGCAGTATGTATTCTGATATTCATTGAGTAGCTACAAATAATTACCACTTCCTCCAGTCTGAAGTATGGTCATGTTTTGAACAGTTTCCATCCCTCATGGAATCACTAATGTATCTGATCAAGACAGTTGTTTGTTTTTACATCCTAAACAGTCAAAATAAAATGTGACCAAGATCTCAAATGACCCTCTTCAAAATGATTAGAGCTTTTGGATATATATTAAGTCTGTGACGTGAATATCTACTACTTCTTAAATTAAATAGAGGTATATCTTGGAATCTGCGACTGAAGACAGTTTTAACAAGGGTTGAAAGATGCAAGTATTTTGTGACACCGTACAGTAATTGCAAGTTACGGTTCTGGCCACAAAGTGTATCTTGCGTGAGTAAAGAACATGTGATTTTAAATATACGAAAAACGGTAGCTTAAATTGCACCCGATATGATATTTATGAGACGGTAAAGAAATGTTTTTAATATAAACATGTACTCAAGAAATTTTCACAGTTGAGAAGTTAAAATTGCACTGAGCACAATAATGAAACACTTACCATATTTGGATATGGTCACCCAAACATCTTTTGCAAGAAAACATTCAGACTGATTTGCAATCACAGTTGGCAAATATTTCTAATGAGGACTGAACGAAAAATATATTCAAACCGATGTTCAGCTACCGAGTTATCATCTTGGTTTCTTTTAAGGTATTTTGGATTGTTTTGAATAATTTTCTTTTGCTGATTAAGCATATTGGAGAGCCCTCTCTTTACTTTTTCGAGAGGAGAGCGTTATTAAGTTTGTAAAAATTCCCTCCATGGATTTCTTTCTGTTCCTCTTCTCATGACATGAAGATAACCCTAGCTATATTTGTCTTTGCTAGACAAAGGATATGTTTAATACGTCTATCTCATTTCTTTCTCGATATTTTTCAGTCAATTACTATCGATCAAATATTTTATATATATATATATATATATATATATATATATATATATTATATATATATATCTACATATATATATATTTATGTATATCTTGATACTTGTGTATGTATATTATGTTTTTTCTTTATAGAATTTATTAAATCGTTCATTCGACTTACATTATTGATCCAAATGAGAAGCCAAAACTAGTAGATAAAAATATAAAATGATGACTTGTACTTTTATTCACAAATACATAGGATTATTATGCTGATTTATTTTGCCTTTCCGTACAGCATAATTTTTTTTTCGAGAAGATTTAAGAACGAGATGCTGTTCGGAATAAACGTTTATCCATGAGTAATTTAGAGTAATTATATCTTGTTATTTGTTTGTTTTTATAGTCCTATACTTATATTCTGTACTGACTATACTAACTAAAGAATAAATTAACCCGAACAAGTTAACTGGTCAATATTTGAATTCCTTTATATCCAGTTCCTTTTCACTTTATATGTTATAAATGAAATCTATTGTCACTGAGGGATACTTCAAAAATAATATATTTTATATATTTTTTAAAATATTATTTCATATATAAGACAAATCAAAGTTAATCTCTCTCTCTCTCTCTCTCTCTCTCTCTACCCCAGTCGGTTGGGGCTGTAGAATACATAGACTGCATCAGTGAAGAGATGTAAGATTTCTCTAACGTGTGTACTCCATATTACACAAAACAATCTGATGGTGAGGTCCCGGTAATGTGTCAGCTTTGGGGAATGGGGTGTAACCCTGTACTGCCATTGCTCCTAGGTTCACTATGGCCCGAAGTGGTAGCACCTGATAGGATCCTAACTGTGGGCAAAATAGATCAAATCTGTGTACTTATGTTAAATTGAATTACTTGAATTTATATGTTTTTATAATTAACTGTGTGTAAACAAAAACTATTTATGCTAAATTGATTTTTTAAACTAGAACTGTTTTGACATTGAAACTGAGTACTGATGCTTATCTGAATAGTTTGAAATAAACTGTTTATATATATATATTAATTTGTTTGGTATTAAATAACCTACAAGTGTTGATATGCCATAAAACTAAACAAATCTAAATCATCTATATATATAATATATATATATATATATATATATATATATATGTTTGTGTGTGTGTGTTATTTTGATAAGATCCATATATATATATATATATATATATATATATGGATCTTATCAAAATAACAGACCAGTCGATTGAAGTCTGGCCGTTTAAGCAAAATTCTGACAATATGCAATTATGTGCCCATTGAATTCGGATAAGCTAACAAAAAGCATCTTTTAATGATTGATGACTTGGATGTCTGCATTTATATAATAACCCAACCGAATTTATATATATATATATATATATATATATATATATATATATATATATATATATATTATGCAGTAAAGCTGTGCCATCCAGCAAACATTCTTTGGATGATGACTCTGAGATCAGGCATGCTTTTTCTGCCAAAAGAGCATACATATCCCTTACCTAGACCGCCGCAGCACTATCTTCCCATAACACTACACCCTGTCGGTTTTATATGATATTTTGAGAATGCCAGATAAAAATCCAGCTTCTTTGTGTAATCCTGTGTTGTATTCATGACTTCCCGGACAATATAAAAGAGTCCAGCCACAAAGTGTTAATTCAGTGTTTTAAGATTCGAATTATCTATGAATGAAGAATGTGATTTTCATGAAATTGATTTGTAAATCCGTGAGCAAAAGTTCAAACATGAATCGTTAAATACAAAACTGTCTCGACTTTCCGATTGGATTTGAAAAATCGATTTCTCTTCGTGACGTATAATTCAGTTCATATATTTATACATAATGAAGGTGGCTATAAAATCGTTTTAGAATCTTTTTCTAGCTTCTAAGCAAAAGCAGCAGTATTATTAAGGAATACTGTCAAAAGTACCATGTGTCATGATATATATATGTATATATATATATATATATATATGTGGTGTGTGTGTGTGTGTGTGTGTGTGTGTGTGTGTGTTTGTTAATCTTTGCAAAAATATGTCGCAAAGCTGTTAATTTTTATTTGTGTTTTTTGCATTTATTGACCACTCAACGGGCGCTTATGTGTTCATTTAAAAATGTCTTGAAATTCGAAGACATCAATATTTGATTTGCTGCAAAAACTTGATGGATTAAAAATTAAAATAATTTTTGAAAAAATTTCCCTCCTAGATAGTTAAAAAATAGATTTTAACTCGTAAGAATCATAGTTAAATCATCACATTTTTTTCATTTAAATGATAAAATGAATGCAAATAGTTTTATAAATTTATTCTCTAAATTCATTTCTTTTGAACGAAAATTTAATATTCTGTTCCTTTAAGTATGAATTTAATTTCAACATCCCTTAATTATTTTAAATTGAATGAAAATGTTTTTTGCATAGATTCATTCATTCTATCTTTATACTCCATGCTTGCTGATTAAATTTCAGCTGCAGCCGCGTATATATTAGCGTATCAATATACTTTCTCTCTCACATAATTACGTACTTACACAAAGATCTTTGACTATCATAAAATATATCAACTAGATTAAGAAATCACAAACTGCTACATTTGCTGTACGAAATTTATTTTCCAGTTGTCTAAATATTGAAAAAGATTTTAGGCTCTGACAAATATTATATTTTCCTCCAAAAAAAAACTTTGTAATTTATATTTTTTAACAAACATTTCACTTATTAATTTGTAGATCGGTGTTTCATTCAATCATGTACAC